>OZ024742.1:215482661-215717661 GCA_964016885.1 Eledone cirrhosa | reverse complement strand
GTTAAAATGAAGATGATAAAAAAATAAGTAAAAAGTGTATGTATGTGTGAAGAAAAGGGATCATATGATTGTTGAAAATAGTTGTAGTGTTGGTGGTGGTGGTGGTGGTTCAAACATAAAGATGTGATGGTATAAATATGAAAATACTAATACATATATGTATTGGTTAAATTATATTATGAAGAAATAGTACAGTGCTAAATAAGGATGAATTAATAAATTGGAAGTTATGTTAGACGTTAGGATATAATGGAAGAGATGAAATAGTTTTAGGGAGGGAGAGTGAAAGAAAGAATGGTTAGGAGGTTGATTCAATGATTAGTTGATTTATTGACAGTTAATAATAATAGGTTATTATAATAGACTCAGGTGGTACAGTTTGAATTATGGAATTTCTGGGTCTAATCAAGTTGGTTTGAAATTAGCGAATTTAGTAGCTGCTTTATGCCTACAGAAAATTGACCGTTCTATTTTGCTATTAAGCAGTATTTTTTCCTATTTTAAAATATGGAGCAACTCCATATTGCAAAGTCCGCAGTGGGACATTTCATTTCTGTAGGCATTTGCCCCCAACAGTTTCGACTAGCTAATCCCGTATTCCTGGTTTGTATCTTTAAGCTGCCAGATTTTATTGGCGAGCGTTATTGTGTTCATTAGTCTACGGTTCTTTATAGAGTGTCTGTGGACGTACCATCTTTTTTTTAACTCCCCAGCCGTAGAACCTATGTAGTGCCATGTTAAGTTGCCTGAATTTATAGTACACAGGTACACTATATTTGACTCCAGGCATCTATTTTGTAGTGGGCACTTATCCGGAAGGTGACAGTTACAGTTTGAGGCCTTCCTGTGTGTATATTACAAACGGCGTGCATAATTTTAATCAATTTTTCCGATGATTTGATTAGGCATACATTGAATTTAAAATTGAGTGACACAACTTCAAGTGATTAGCAATTTTTAGACAACCTAATCAATGAAACAATTGTTAATACTGTAAATAAAAGCCTTTTTATACTGTTAACCATGTTATTTTTCACTTTTTCAATATTATTACTCCAAGATTAACCTGCATAGGAATTCCCGAGAAATCGCAACCCAAGGAAACCTCTTGTTGAGTCCAACAACGCCGTACATTAAAACTATCCACAATACGGAGTATTCACAACCTCCAACTGGATTACCTATAACGATAATTTGTTATCCCATATATATATATATATATATACACTCACACAGAGGTATATATATATATATATATATATATATATATATATATATATATATATATATATATTATATATATATATATACAGATATATGAGGTAAATTATATGTGTGGATAATGCAGCTGCACAAGGCATTCATATATTTAATGCACTAACGTAATTTTGTCAACATCCAGGTCAGCGAAAGATAGTTCAGAGATGATATTCAAATTCGTAGATTTTCAGTCATCGTAGATTTTCAAAATTCCATAGCTAGATGCATGAAAACCTCAGGCTGGTGAACCAATAAGTGCTTTATATTATATACTGATTGTGAAGATTTCTCTATAAAGGAACTAAATGCTAACTCCTTTATAGTAGAATGAAACATAAGTAAATCAAATAAATAATGTACTAATTCATTGAACCTTGGACATTTTTCATTGATATATACATATATCCACTAGAATTTGAAGGGGTCCGTCGAGCTGCAGATTACAGAGTCGGGTAAGATCGATACAGATCGAACCTTGAGCTGATCATTGGTGAAACGCGCGTCACCAACCAATAAATGTAATGAAGGAATAACCAATCGTACTTGTTATCTTTTCAATATAATACACTCTGTATAGCTCGACACAGAAGTGAACCTAAACATCGAGTGTTCACTGCCTATATATATATAAATTTTGAGTATATGTTGGTTGTATACCAACACCTCAGTATGCAGATTGGAGCAGTCGACGAAGTGCGCAGGTTGGTTTAGTTACTCCGGAGTAATGTAAAATAAAATAAAATAAATAAGTAAAATGTTTAAAATTTGGCTTCGTTTATTACTGCTATATATATTTCGTTGACACCTAAAGATGGCTGTCACCGAAATATATATAGCAGTAATAAACGAAGCCACATTTTAAACATTTGACTTATTTATTTTATTTTATTTTATATATATATATATATATATATATATATATATATATATAAAGAAAAGGAAGAGAGATGTTATCACCTATTCTGCATCAAGTTATTCCATTATTTCGTACGTGCTATGTACATTACAAAGACATCAACATTTTCGACTGTGAGGGGGGGGGGGGGCTTTATTAATACCAAAATATATACTACACGTGAAAATAAATCATTCTCATAACCTATTGGTAAAGAGTGACCAAAATTCTCATAAATAATTTCGTTTTATTTCTTTAATCACTACTAATAAGAAAATACCTTGGTGTTTCATATATAAAAGACGTTTGGAACTGATACAATGTTGTCCTCGAAGATAAGGAATCACTTTGCATTCAGATAAGAAAAGGTCCAGCCTTAATATATTTTCTCAAGTCACCATTTCCTATTTAAATAGATGATGGAAGTATTCTACAATATATCATTTATCATAATAAAAGGACTTAAAATACAATCGGAGAGGATATTGATATAACAGATGTTACGGAAGTCATAGAAACTGTTATTAACAAGGAATCTGAACCTATTCAACATATTCTTAAGGTCGTTCACCTGCGTAACGCTTGAATAAAATATATTTACGACACTGCTGTATATGATAGAAAGACAAGGCATTCAACGAAGCAGAAGTAGCAGGGATTTGAACTCAGAGATCACTGAGCGGAAATACTTCAAAAAGAAATAATTAATACCCAATTTTTAGCGAAAGAGTATGGAAAGACAAACAGAGAGAAGTGGCAGTTAAGTCATAGTCAGAAACGCTAATAGGTACTTTGAAAAGACTCACAGAAGGTACGAAGGTGAAAGTATGGCTCAGCATACACACACTCATACAAATATATATCTCTGCACACACACACATATATATATATATATATCTGCACACACACACTCACATATATATAACTCTGCATACACACACACATTTTTTTTTTTTTTAACGATCGACTTTCGTCAAATCGGACCGAGGAAACCATGTTTCCGTTGGTCTTGCCAATTGCTAATACTATCTATCGGTCGCAACTCCAGGTAGAAGGAGCAACGTGAAATAAAGTGTCTTCCTGAAGGACACAACGCATCGCCTGGTCCAGGAATCGAACTCACAACCTTACAATTGCGAATCCAATTCTCTAACCAATCAGCCACACGCCTTCACACACACACACACACACACATATATATATATATATATATATATATATATAGAGAGAGAGAGAGAGAGAGAGAGAGAGAGAGAGAGAGAGAGGGAGAGAGAGAGAGACACACACACATATATATATATATATATATAGACACACACATATATATATATATATAGACACACACATATATATATATATATAAAGTTTTTCTGTAGGAAAGGTAAAGGAAAATAGAGTGCTACAGAGCCTTTTAGTTATCTAATAAACAACAAAAGATAATTATTTCAGTTACCAGTGGTTTCTTGAAGACAGATGTTTATATGTCTTGATTCATCAGAAAAAATATTTATTTATGAAGTAGTAATATGGGTTTGAAAACAGAGTATAGGATAAATGAAAGTGAGGCTGAAATAAAATAATTACCCGGTGCATTACTGGTACTTTATTTTATCGACCCCGTAAGGATGAAAGGCAAAGTCAACCTCGGCGGGATTTGAACTCAGATCGTAAAGGCACGTAACTATGCTGGAAAGCATGGCGTCCGGCCCTCTACTGACACTGCCAATCCACCACCCGGTGCTTAAATAAAATAACGGGCAAAAATTGAGGGAAAAAAATTAATAAATAAATATCCAAATACATACACATACACAAACTCACTCATACGTATATGTAAGAGAATGTAAACATATACGTTCACACAAAAGTATATGTGCGTCTGCATGGAAATACAAATACAATCATATGCACTTGATCTTTCACCCACATATGCGCAATAAATCAAAAGAAATATATAGATATATGTGTGTATGTATGTATGTATATATATAGTATTCCACCTGGTTCTGGTAGGACTAATAACGTTGTTAGAACTTAATTTCTCCTGGGAAGATGATTTCAGCGAGATTAGCTGGTGTGACATGTAGTAGGTGACTATCGCTAAGATTTTCTCGAAAAAGATCCGCCAAGATTACCGAGTCACTTATATATATATATATATGTGTGTGTGTGTGTGTGTGTGTGTGTGTGTGTGTGTGTGTGTGTGTGTGTGTGTGTGTGTGTGTGTGTGTGTGTGTGTGTGTGTTTATGTATAGAACAACGAAAAGAAGACAAAAAGCGGTATGTGTAAATTAAGAGTAGAAGGAGTAGAAAGCATATAAAGTGTGCGTAAATAAAGATAGATAATAAAATTGATAATAATAATAAGGATAGTAGTTGTAATACTACTATTTATAATAATTGTTTTTACTTTTGGCACAAGGAGAGCAAATATCCAGTACATTACTGGTACTTTATTTTAATGATTTCATTTATTGGCCACAAGGGCCGACATATAGGGGACAATACAAAAGACTGGAACTTTGGGGTTTTACAGAAAATTCGAGTAAACAATATGAATAACAATAACAAAGTAACAAGAAAAATACAACAAGAAAAATTCCCCAATAGGGAGAATGACCACCCAGGGTTCGCTCAGGTACCCCACCAATCCTGAACGGCGCGACGCTTCGAGAGCACCTTGGGAGGGCACCCCTCTCTTCCTCGAAGTTACCCACCTACAGCCGCATGACCAGAGTAGGCCCACTCACACGGGCCATTCTCGCCACATTCACCCACCTTTCAGCAAATCTACTGGGGGGCAGCACTTCTCTCTCCACCCTCACCTTCCTTTCCAAATGAAACTTGAAAAAGTTGATGAGAGATTGGCCGAAGGATTGGTCTTCAGTCCTTTCAACCACGTCCACCATATAACCTCTTTCGCTACTGCCACCAGAAGGCCGAAAGAAGGCGGCGGGTCGATTTTCACTATGGACCTGGCCGATAGCCGGATCCGTTCTACACGCGACGACAGCTGTTCGACATAACTCCACAAGTCAGTAATGCACGGACACTGGATGAGTGCATGCAGAACGGTTTCGTCGCTCTACGCGCATCTCGGGCAGGTCCGTCTGACAGTCCTTCCGTGCCTGTAGAGTTTATCTCGAACCGGCAGTGTCCCCGGTAGTACTGCCAAGTGAGTGATTTTTTGAAATTATCCATTGTCCCCTGCTCGAAAGTCCCTCGGAACAGACTTGTTATTCGACTTCGTCGAGTCCCAGAGCCTCTCCGAGTGCGTGTTCGCACTTGACCACTAAACTTGACTACTAAACCTTTATATAACTCGAGAGTGGATTTTCCACTGACCGCATTGCCAACCTGGTAGAGGGCAGTGAGTGTCTGGCAACATTCCAGATGCCAGTCACCCAGTCTCGGTCTATTCTTGACCCAAGACTGCAGCTCAGTTAAAGAAACGAGCTGCGGAAAGGCTCGTCTGATAAACGGCGACCACACTTGTTCACCGTTTAGGCAGAATATCTGGAGATGCCGCAGCCTCAGCGCGTGTCTGCACATCATTAGCCACGGCATGCCCAGCCCTCCACGTAGAGGGTGGTGGCAGCAGATGGACCGCATCACATGCGGAACCTGACCGCTCCATAAGAATTTGAAGAGGAGCCGCTCAAAGAGGGCGCAAACGGGGGCAAGAGACGACGGTCAGGCGGTAGTAGATGAGGGACGCGATATACACGTTCGCCACCTCCGCCCGACCTTTCAGTGATAGCTTCCTCCCAGCCCATTTCTGGGTGAGACTGGCTACCCTGCCCGTCACCTCGTCCCAATTATTATCCACCTGGAGGTTTGGCCCGAACCAAACCCCGAGCAACTTTACCGGTCCATCTGTCCAGCGCCTAACGACGCTGTTGGACGGCATGGACTTGCCTCTCCAGGTGCCAAGTTGCAAGCCCACCGACTATTCCGGGTTAAGTTTTTGCTCCCGTCAACCTTTCATATTCCTCCAATAAGTTGCCGACTACCTCGATTTCTGAGGTGTCCGACACCATCATGGTGGTGTCGTCAGCATAAGCCGACACAGCCTTTCCGCGTCCCGGTTCGAGCGGGATACCCTGCAACAGCTCCAGCTTCCGCAGTAAAGGCTCGAGAGTCTATACGTACAGAAGCGATGAGAGAGAGTACCCTTGACGGACCGATCGGGAAACCTGAAACGGTTCCGAGAGGTTGCCATTAATTTTGACCATCGAGCAGGTGCCGCTATGCATTGCAGCGGTCCAGCTTCTGAAGACTGGACCGAAGCCAGCCGCCTTGAGGACAGCCTCCAGGTACCTATGGTCGACTCTATGGAATGCTTTCGATTGATCTAAATTGATCAGAGCCCCCACCGAAGCCAGGTTTACACCCTACCCTCGCTATGATGTATCGCATTAGGTGGAGGTTGTCGTGTATGGACCTGGTTGGGATTGCGCAAGTGTGCGCCTCCCCAACCAAATCTCCGACGACAAGCGCCAACCTCTTCTCTAACACCCTGGCTAAAATCTTAAACTCTGTGTTGAACAGAGTTATGGGCCTGAAATTGTCTAATGTGTCCCTCTTGTTCTCGCCTTTCCTTATCAGCGTCACTACGACCCGGCTCACAGAACTGGGAATACTCCCGTTTTGCATCCAGTTGCAGTAGAGGGCTTCGAGGAGATTGGAGAACAAGTGTGGCATATTTACGTAAAGCTCGTAGGGTAGACCACCCAAACCGGGTGACTTGCGCCTCATTCAGCCGACAAGTGCATCCTGAATCTCGGCTGAAGTAATTAGCCTTTCACAGCGCCCAGCGTCAGCCGTCGAGAGTTGCAGCAAGCCATCGAGGTAGGGACTGAAGTCCGCCAACGTCTCTGACCCACCACTCCCCCGAAAAACCTAGCAAAATGTTGGCGAAAGGCCTCGCACATCCGCTTGGAATCGCTCAGCTCGTGTCCGTCTCGGTCCGTCAAAGACCGAATCGTGGTTTTATTACCACGCTGCGCCTCTTCCACACGGGCCCATCGAACAGCTTTGGTTCCCTCGTTTCTCAGAGCACGTGCCTTAGCTCTGACAATGCAACCTTTGTGTTTCACATTGAAGAAATGGTCTAATGCCATTCCCACCACTAGCACGTCAGTTGCAATGCCACTACCAATAACCTCGTCTAACTTATCTACCAACTCCCCCTCCTTTCTATTTTTCTCTAACGCTACTTCTTTGTAAACTCTATCGACATTACTCTAATCTCTCTTTTGAGAGCCCCCCACCATCTATTGTTGACGAGTCCCCCTTCCAACTTTTTCTTAACTAAATTGTTGACCTGGTCCCTGTATGCCTTACGTGCCGGAAATGACATGTTTAGCTTCCAGTAACCAGGTCCTAACCTATGCGTCTTATCTAGGTCGACCATACAGATCAAAACTCTTGTTCTGAATAGGCGACCGTTTTAAAACGTGGACAGCTTACACTATTTCTGTCTATTTTCCTAATGAATATCCTCTCTATATACGATCTAGATGGCCCTATGCGGTTAGCCCAGGTCCACACTGGCGCATTAGGGAAATCTAGTCGGTAGCTGTCAGACAGTTGGAACTGGCTGATCAGGTTCTTGAGGCTTTTTCACCCCCCGCTCCTATCGGATACAACCACAGAGTCACAGCGTGCGTCTAAGATGCCGTTTGAGTCCCCCGCTAACAGTAAAGGGCGAGACGTACCCATAAAGGATTCCAAGCGTCTAAAGAAGTCCGGCCGTCCTGCCCCAGTAGGGGCATAGACGGCCACCAGTCTAAATGCACCACCTTCGTTATTGTTTACGTCCAGGACCACCAACTTCCCGTCCGGGTCCCGGAAGATCGACCTTACCTCAAGATCCAGGCCTTTCCTAAACAGCACTGCCACCCCGCCTCCCATTCCCAGCCGGCTAACAGATGCAAATATCTGATAGTCGTCGAAAATGGGGGCTAGTGCGCGCGTGTCGGAAATCCTGGTCTCGCTGACGGCCATTACATCCATTTCTAGAGACCTGAGGTCGTTGAGCAGGTGACCCTGCCTCCAGGACATGTTGGCAGGTTAAAAAAGAGAGAGGAAAGGTTTACTTACCTTCCGGGCTCTTGTGAAGGTCGGGTGGTTCGACCTCCATAGTTGGTGGGGTTTGTTTGGGGAACCCCTTTAAAAGTCTTGAAGTGGGTTTTACGTTCGTGGTTCCCACGTCTCGGGGAAAGCTGTCACGTATCTATTTGTATAAATCGAGCGACATTCGCACCAGAAACAAATCTTCCGGCACGCGAAATGTGCTCGATTTAAACATTTCCCCCACTTTTTGTATATTTTCACTCCGTGGTACGAGGGCATTCAGTTCCTTGTTGTCCCTCCTGACGAGCACGAAGTTCTGTATGTTTTGTTGGTGTGATTTTATTTGTTTTCGTGGCTGTGGTGGTGAGGGTTTTGGTGGTGTTGTTTCGGTTGTGTCTGTGTTTGTTGTGAGTGCGGTGTCTGGGGTTTCAGATGTTTGTGTATGTATTTGTTCTTGCCTCTATTTAGGTTGTTTGCGTTTGGGGGATTCTGGTGATGGTGATGGTGGTGTTGATGTTGGTGTTATTGGAGGGATGTTTGCGTGGGTGGTGTCTAAATTCGTTATTGTGGGTGATTTTGTGCTTTGTTGAGTTTTTTTTTCCTTTTTGTGTTTCCTTTTTTGTATTTTGGGGGATTTTGGTTTTCCCTCATCTTCACTACTGGTAGATGAGGGGGGTCTGTGTCTGTAAGTGTGTCTGTAAGTGTGTTTATGTTTTTATTGGTGTGTGTATTTTTGGGGAAAGGAGGAATTTGACAACTTTCCTCGTTTCCCCCCTGGGTGGTCAATGCTGGTGGTGGTCTTTCTATTTGTGTTGTCGGTGGTTTTGCCGGTGCTGGTGTTGGTTGTGATCCTCGCCTCAGCGTCGGCAGCAGTGGATCCCTTCGATCCCTACTACTACTTATAATTGTTTCTACTTTTGGCACAAGGCTAACAATTACCCTGTACATTACTGGTACTTTACTTATAATAATGGTTTCTTTATTATTGGCCACAAGGGTCGAATATAGGGGACAATATAAAGGTAGAGGACAATAGCTGTTTACAATAAAATTGAGTAAAAATATACAATTAAAAATAAAATATAAGATGTATAATATATAAAAATATAACAAAATAAATTCCCCATTAGGTAGGTGAATCACAAAGGGAGGAATCAGGTATCCCATAAAACTTGAACCAGTCGACGCTTCGAGAACACCTGGGAAGGGCACTCCTCTCCTTCTCAAGTTAACCATCCTACAAGCGCATTCTCAGCGTAGGCCAATTCCCAGGGTTCATTCTCGCCATATTCACCCACCCTTTAGCAAAAGTACTGGGGGCAGCTCTTCTCTTTCAACCTTAATCTTCTTTTCCAAGTGAAACTTGAAAATGTTGATGAGAGATTGGCTGAAGAGAAAAGTGACTATTTTCAGTCCTTTCAAACTCGTTCACCACAAAACCTCTTTCGCTACCGCCAACAGAGGGAGGGATACTACCTGCCCTTCCCAGTCAAAAGAAGGCGGTGGAACAACAGCTGTTCGACACAACTCCACAAGTCAGTACTTATAATAATGATAGAAATAATTGTTTCTACTTTAGGCACAAGGCCAGCAATTACTCAGTTCATTACTGGTACTTTATTTTATCGACCCCGTAAGGATGAAGGGCAAAGTTAACCTCGGCGGGATTTGAACTCAGATCGTAAAGGGACGTAACTATGCTGGAAAACATGGCGTCCGACCCTCTACCGATACTGCCAATCCACCGCCCTAATAATGATAGAAATAATGGTTGTATATAGTGTATAGGATATAGATTGTGAAGCAGACGCCCTAACAATAAAGTTACGCGCTTTCACAAAATCTTTTGTTTCATCTTTTTGTCAAACTTGACATATTTATATGTATGTTTGTGGATATTTTTTTATGGGACCTCTCTATATAAAAGGTTCTTTTGGGGTAGATGCATTTGATGATAAGTGAGTGGGATTGGCCAGTTGCAACGCCTTTTCTCACTTAAAAAAATATTCAAGCACATGCATCGCTTGTGTGACATTCTTTTTGCAATGAATGACATTGTAGGCCATAGTTAAGTCCCTCGGAGGGTTAAAAGCCAAGTCCGTGATTCTCATGCTTAAGTATAAAGGGATGGCATTACTCGAAATCGAGTTACAGCCATCATCATCATGTGATGTCTTAACAAGTATCTTCCACTTCCAACAACCTTACGGTCTTCCTCTTGGTCCCGGCCGAAAGAATGCTGAATATATTGTCCCGGAGAGGCAGAAGGGCCGCAACATCTCCGCTCCGATTGCCGTGAGCAAGGATGTAGGCCACTACACAGATTCTACTTAAAACATATCGGAGTGAGACCTATTCTTCGGAGTGGCGGGCAGCGAAGCCTATACCGGTCGCTGAAACGCTAAACAGCATTGCACACCATTTCTTCTTCTTCTTCTTCTTCTTCTTCTTCTTCTTCTTCTTCTTCTTCTTCTTCTTCTTCTTCTTCTTCTTCTTCCACATATATATAAACACCAAACTTGACCACAATTATTTCACATACCTAACGATTTCAAATGAAAGAAACAGTTCTAGGCCTGTATCAAATATACCTATCTGAAATAAATATAAACCTTCTTTACTCTTATATTGTGTATTTATTTAACTGTTGTTTCCTTCTGTTCCTTGTAGGAAAACCATTTATACTTCTCTCACCCCTCTCTCTCCCTCTCTCTCTCTCTCTCTCTCTTTACACACACACATACACACATATATATATATATCTACATGTGACTAAGATATCCTACACTATTGTCTGTTTACACACTTACACATATAAACAAATAGGGAGATGCATACATTCAGACATACGTATTTTTATTCATTTAATGCTCTGAGAATACATTTCCACATGTGTAGCTAGCTATTCTTCATGTCGAGCGGAAAACAAACGCATGCTTGTGGAAGCAATGCGTGATAATCATTCTGGGAATGCCTACTGCAAAAATTCTGCTTGCTTGCAGCTGCTACTGCTACTGTTGTGTTATACTACTGCTTCCCTGATGTGGAAATTGTTGCTGTTGCTGCTAGCAGCCAGTTAAAATCATCAGGCAATATCGATCTCCATTGAACGATGGAGCTTCCAAAACCAGAGATGCTATCGACAGCGACGCCACCAAGCATAACTACCACCATTTTTAACATCACCACCGCCGTCACTCTAGCAGTAGCAATAGTATGAAAATCACCACCATCTCCACCATTAGAATCCACCACCACCACCACCACCACCACCACAACAACAACAAAAACAATAACAACAACCACCACCACCACCACCACAACAACAACAAGACTAATATCAAAACAACTTGCAGTAACAAGTGTAACTTACTCATAATTATCTCAGTATATTTTATCTATACTAGTACTAACATTACAAACACTATCAATGCCTGTAACACATCAACCCCCTCTTCCACTTTCACTCTCATTACCACTTCCACTATAACCGCTAACATTACCATCATTGTCCCTTTCACCCTCTATGTGGTTACCACCACTACATGCTCAGCCTCTACCACTATTTCTACTGTCACTAGCATAATCGCCACTATTATCTCTAACTGCGCCACCACTATCAACTCCACTGTGAACACCAATACCTGAGACAACACAACCACCACTATTTCCACCAAATCACTACTACTACTACTACTACTACTACTACTGCTGCTGCTGCTGCTGCTGTTGTTGCTGCTGCTGCTGCTGCTTCCATCAGTACCACTATCTCTAGCACCAGCATCATCCCAACCACCACCACTATTAAAATTAACATAACAATCCACCCCAGCATGACAATTAAACCACTACTATCAATGTCAGCACTAACACTACAGCAACAAACAACGTTACCTTAATTACAACCATAAATAAGATCACCACGGCTCTTATCGAGTGTTCTACAATACCTGGGGCTCGTACCTTTCTAATTTTTCTATAATTCTTAGATTTGATAGAGTTTTAATTACCGCCACAAACGCGGTTATTGTCTTCAATAGCTGCTCTACAACTTGTAACACCTATATCTCCACCATGACATCCACCACCACTACATTACCATCAGCACTAATACCTCCACCAGCAGCAGAACACCTACCACCACCACCACCACCACCACCACCATCACCACCACTACTATAGCCGCCACCAACAACACCCGCACATTCACCCCTCCACCTCTACCCCCAACTACCATCGACAGTCTATGATCATAGCAACAATTAACATCACTATATCAATCATCTTCATAGCCATGGCAAAATCTAAAACCGTCACTAAATTCACGCTCACGACCATTATAACTATCACCACCACCACCACCGACACCACTGCCACTACCACCACTGCCACCACCACCACCGCCACCATCACCACAACTAACACCGGCTCCTCCACCACCATCAACATGTCTAGAAATGTCGCGAAAATCACCAGTTTCTCTAGCAGCAATACTAGTAGAATCACAGTCACCACTACAACCAATACTTTTCCAAACACCATATCGTCTACAGACTTCACCTTCATCATCACACTCAGCAGCAGCAGCTGTAGCAACAATACGAAAGAGCTGTCTCTACGTGGTCATTCGACCTGCTAGAAATAACAGTCGAATTTTTATCTCTGATTATATCATACAAGAAAATACCACGTTGGATAATAGAAGTGCTATGTTGCTTTGGAAAAGGTGGAATAGTCATGGCATGTCTACTACATCAAAACAGGCCTGGGGTTAAATAACAACCATATTCATGTGTAGAACCGTCACAGCCGTTATCAACTCATTACCACGATCTTCATGTCGAATACTCTCACCCCACCACTATCACTGCCACGACCACTATTAACGTTACCAACAACAACAACAACAACTATTAGACAACAATATCTCACCATTTATCACCATAAGAAGAATCTATAGAACTTCCACTTAGCATCATCATGATCAGCAGCAGTAGCGGCACATATATACAGCTATTAGCCACATCCATTCACATTATATGTACAATCCCCAACACCACATACACCATATCGAGAAAGGTCATTGACATCACCCCCACCACAATCTCCACCATTATAATAAACAAGACTATATCCATCACAAGCATCAGTCTACAATACACACATCTTCACCAGCACCACCACCTCCACCTCCAGACAATCTATCGCAGTTTTCTTTTCCTATTTTCAGAGAGAGAACCTTGTGCGACATCGAAGAATGAATCCTTTCCAAAGACGGTAGAGACGTGATTTGAAAGGCATTCGGCTGTTATTTCTAGCAAGTTGATATTGGTGTCCATAATTATGTTAGCAGCGGAGATATGATGGAAGAAACTACTGTTGAGACAGTGATGCTTATTGTGGTATTAGTAAGGATTTAGTCGGTGATGGTGGCAGTGGCAGTAGCAGCAACAGAAGAAGTAGTAGTAGTAGTAGTAGTAGTAGTAGTAGTAGTAGTAGTAGTAGTAGTAGTAGTAGTAGTAGTAGCAGTAGTAGTAGTAATGGTTTTGTTGTTGGTGGCGGTTAGGATCGTGGTGTTATAGGCAGTTTCATAGTTTGTAATGGTAAATACCGACAATGATAGTTGCGATACATACTGTGTGTGTATGTGTGTAATGCTTAATGGCTGTAGCGTTAAGAAGTGTAAATGTAATCAACGTCGGTATCGGTGGCGGCCTTGTAAGACCAACATAACTAGAGATCCACTAAGTGGTTCCTAGACATAGCAGAAATAACAGCCTAATTTCTATGACGTTCTGTAATGATGGTCACAGCTGGAAAGTTTTTAATGTTTGGTGGGTGTGCACCACGAGCACAACTACCACCAAGATCACCACGAACAACAACAACGAGAACAGAAACAACAGCAACAACAAGAACAAAAGCAACAACAACAACAATGGCCACGATGAAAAAAAAACAATAGAAATTCCAAGTCATTAGCAGCCGCGGTTTATGAGACAAAGAGGAAGCTTCTACGTTGTAGCTTAACCAAGTGGAAATAAAGCCAAATCTGTCTCACACCATATGATACAACGATATGTTGCATTATGTGATCATGGATTTCCCGTATGTGGAGGAAATAGAGGATGGCATGCTACAGGTGAAATTCCCAAGACCGTAGTTTTCACGAAGGGCTAAACGAATGCAACGATAAACATCACTCACACTTCTATCGACATAACTGCATCTATTATCACTAACACAGATACAACCATCATTATCACCAACTCCATCGACAATACGATCATCACTACACTAAATTTGTCAGCACTATTAACACTACTACACATATGCGCCCACCCCCACCAACTTCACAGACACCAACAACAATAACAGCAACAACAACTGCGTCAAGAACAACACCAGCATCAACAGCACCAAATACAACAACAATAATAACTAGTATGGTGATAGTATCATCATCATCAGCAGCAGCACCACCACCACCACCAACAACAACAATAGCTCTAAACACCGCTACCGCCAACAACAGCAACATCCAAATCACCACCAACACCAAAACCACCACCAACAACAACAAAAGCCAAAACACCAGCACAACCAACAGCAACAGCCAAAACACCACCACCAACAACAACTACAGCCAAAACACCACCAACAACAACAGCAACAGCCAAAATACCACCACCAACAACAACAACAGCCAAAATACCACCACCAAAAACAACTACAGCCAAAACACCACCAACAACAACAGCAACAGACAAAACACCACCACCAACAACAACGACAGCCAAAACACCGCCACCAACAACAACAACAGCCAAAACACCACCACCAACAACAACGACAGCCAAAACACCACCACCAACAACAGCAACAGCTAAAATACCACCACCAACAACAACAACAGCCAAAACACCTCCACCAACAACACCAACAAAACACCACCACCAACAACAACGACAACAACAGCCAAAACACCACCACCACCAACGACAACAACAACAGCTAAAACACCACCAACAACAACAACAGTCAAAACACCATCACCACCACCAACAACAACAGCCAAAACACCACCACCAACAACAACGACAGCCAAAACACCACCAACAACAACAGCAACAGCCAAAATACCACCACCAACAACAACAACAGCCAAAATACAACCACCAACAACAACTACAGCCAAAACACCACCAACAACAACAACGACAGCCAAAACACCTCCACCAACAACAACAACAGCCAAAACACCACCAACAACAACAACAACAGCCAAAACAGCACCACCACTATCAACAACAGCTAAAATACCACCACCAACAACAACGACAGCCAAAACACAAAAACCTGCAACAACAGCAGCCAAAACACCTCCACCAACAAAACCAACAAAACACCACCACCAACAACAACAAAAACAACGACAGCCAAAACACCACCACCACCAACGACAACAACAACAGCTAAAACACCACCACCAACAACAACAGTCAAAACACCATCACCACCACCAACAACAACAGCCAAAACACCACCACCAACAACAACGACAGCCAAAACACCACCACCAACCAACAACAACAACAATCAAAAGACCGCCACCACCAATAACAACAACAGCCAAAACACCACCAACATCAACAACGACAGCCAAAACACCACCACTACCAACGACAACAGCCAAAACACCACCTCCACCAACAACAACAGCCAAAACTCCACCTCCACCAAAAACAACAGCCAAAACACCACCACCACCAACGACAACAACAACAGCTAAAACACCACCAACAACAACAACGACAGCCAAAACACCTCCACCAACTACAACAACAGCCAAAACACCACCACCAACATCAACAACAGCCAAAACACCACCACCAACAGCAACTACAGCCAAAACACCCCCACCACCAACAACAACAGCCGAAACACCACCACCAACAACATCAACAGCCAAAACACCACCACGAACAACTACAGCCAAAACACCTCCACCAACAACACCAACAAAACACCACCACCACCACCAACAACAACAACAGCCAAAACACCACTACCACCAACGACAACAACAACAGTTAAAACACCACCACCACTAACAACAACGACAGCCAAAACACCACCACCAACCAACAACAACAACAACCAAAAGACCGCCACCACCAATAACAACAACAGCCAAAACACCACCACCAACAACAACGACAAACAAAACACCACCACCACCAACAGCAACAACAACAGCTAAAACACCACCACCACCAACAACTACAGTCAAAAGACCACCACCACCACCAACAACAAGAACAGCCAAAATACCACCACCACCAACAACAACAACAACGGCCAAACACCACCACCACCAACAACAACAACCACAGCCAAAACACCACCACCAACAACAACAACAGCCAAAACACCACCACCACCAACGACAACAGCCAAAACACCACCTCCACCAACAACAACAGCCAAAACACCACCACCAACAACAACAGCAGCCAAAACACCACCACCAACAACAAAACCAGGCAAAACACCACCACAAACAACAACTACAGCGAAGACACCAACACCAACGTCAACAGCCAAAACACCACCACCACCAACAACAACAGCCAAAACACTCCACCAGCAACAACACCAGCCAAAACACCCCCACTACCAACAACAACTAGAGCCAAAACACCACCACCAACAACAACAGCCAAAACACCATCACCACCAACAACAACAGCCAAAACACCACCACCACCAACAGCAACTACAGCCAAAACACCACCACCAACAACACCAGCCAAAACACCACCACCAACAACAACAACAGCCAAAACACCACCAACAACATCAACAGCCAAAACACCACAACCACCAACAACAACTACAGCCAAAACACCACCACCACCAGCAACAACAGCCGAAACACCACCACCAACAACAACAACAGCCAAAAAACCACCACGAACAACTACAGCCAAAACACCACCACCAACAACAACTACAGCCAAAACACCACCACCACCACCAACAACAAGAGCTAAAACACCACCACCAACAACAACTGCCAAAACACCACCAACAGCATCAACAGCCAAAACACCACAACCACAAACAACAACTACAGCCAAAACACCACCACCACCAACAACAACAGCCAAAACACCTCCACCTCCAACAACAACAGCCAAAACACCTCCACCTCCAACAACAACAGCCAAAACTCCACCACCAACAACAACAGCCAAAACACCACCAACAACATCAACAGCCAAAACACCACCACCAACAACAACAACTACAGCAAAAACACCACCAACGACAACAACAACAACAGCCTAAACACCACCACCACAAACAATAACAACAGCCAAACACCACCACCAACAATAACAGCCAAAACACCTCCACCAACAACAACAACCAAAACACCACCACCACCAACAACAACAACCAAAACACCACCAACAACAACAGCCAAAACACCACCACCATCAACAACAACTACAGCCAAAATACCACCACCAACAATACCAGCCAAAACACCACCACCAACAACAACAACAACAGCCAAAAAACCACCACCAACAACAACAGCCAAACACCACCACCAACAGTAACAGCCAAAACACCTCCACCAACAGCAACAACCAAAACACCACCACCACCAAGAACTGCAGCCAAAACACCTCCACGAACAACAACAGCCAAAACACCACCACCACCAACGACAACAACAGATAAAACACCACCAACGACAACAAGAGCTAAAACACCACCACCAACAAAAACAACAGCCAAAACACAACCATCACCAACAACTACAGCGAAAACACCACCACCAACAACAACAACAGCTAAAACACCACCACCACCAACATCAACAGCCAAAACTGCACCATCAACAAAAACAACAGCCAAAACATCACCACCAACAACAACAACAGCTAAAACACCACTACCTCCAACAACTACAGCCAAAACACCTCCACCATCAACAACAACAACCAAAACACCACCACCAACAACAACAACGACAGCCAAAACACCACCACCTACAACAACAACAGCTAAAACACCACTACCTCCAACATCTACAGCCAAAACACCTCCACCAACAACAACAACAACCAAAACACCACCACCACCAACAACTAGAGCCAAAACAACACCACCAACAACAACTACAGCCAAAACACCACCACCAACAACAACAACAGCAATAAAACCACCAACACCAACAACTACAGCCAAAACACAACCACCACTAACAACAACAGCCAAAACACCACCACCAACAACAACAGCAAAAACACCACCAACAACAACAACAACAGCCAAAACACCACCACCACCAACAACAACAGCCAAAACACCACCACCAACAACAACAGCCAAAACACGTCCACCAACAACAACAACAGCCACAACACCTCCACCAACAACAACAGCCAAAACACCATCACCACCAACGACAACAACAGATAAAACACCACCAACGACAACAAGAGCTAAAACACCACCACCAACAAAAACAACAGCCAAAACACAACCATCACCAACAACTACAGCCAAAACACCACCACCAACAACAACGACAGCCAAAACACCACCACCAACAACAACAACAGCTAAAACACCACCACCACCAACAACAACAGCCAAAACACAACCATCACCAGCAACAACAGCCAAAACACCACTGCCAACAACAGCGGCCAAAACACCACCACCAAAAACACCACCACCAATAACAAGTACAGACAAAACACCACCACCAACAACTAGAGCCAAAACACCAAGACCACCAACAACAACAGCCAAAACACCTCCACCAGCAACAACAACAGCCAAAACACAACCACCACCAACGTCAACAACAGTTAAAACACCACCAACGACAACAAGAGCTAAAACACCACCACCAACAAAAACAACAGCCAAAACACAACCATCACCAACAACTACAGCCAAAACACCACCACCAACAACAACGACAGCCAAAACACCACCACCAACAACAACAACAGCTAAAACACCACCACCACCAACAACAACAGCCAAAACAGCACCATCAACAACAACAACAGCCAAAACACCACCACCAACGACAACAACAGCTAAAACACCACTACCTCCAACAACTACAGCCAAAACACCTCCACCAACAACAACAACAGCCAAAACACCACCACCACCAACAACAACTACAGCCAAAACACCACCAACAACAACATCCAAAACACCACCTCCACCAACATCAAAAGCCAAAACACCACCACAACCAACAACTACAGCCAAAACACCACCACAACCAACAACTACAGCCAAAACACAACCACCACCAACAACTACAGCCAAAACACAACCACCAACAACAACAACAGCCAAAACACCACCACCACCACCAACTACAGCCAAAACACCTCCACCTCCAACATCACCAGCCAAAACACCACCACCACCAACAACAACAGCCAAAACACCACCACCAACAACAACAACAACCAAAACACCACAAACAACAACAACAACAGCCAAAACACCACCATCAACAACTACAGCCAAAACACCACCACCAGCAACAACAGCCAAAACACCTCCACCAACAACAACAACAGCCAAAACACCTCCACCACCAACACCACCACCAATAACAACTACAGCCCAAACACCACCACCAACAACTACAGCCAAAACACCACCACCACCATCAACAACAACAGCCAAAACACCTCCACCAACAACAACAACAGCCAAAACACCTCCACCAACAACAACAACCAAAATACCTCCACCAACAACAACAACAGCCAAAACACCACCACCAAAAACACCACCACCAATAACAACTACAGCCAAAACACCACCACCAACAACTACAGACAAAACACCACCACCCCACCATCAACAACAGCCAAAACACCACCACCACCAACAACTACAGCCAATACACCTCCACCAACAATAACAGCCAAAACACCACCACCAACAACACCAGCAAAAACAACACTATCAACAACAACAACTACAGCCAAAACACCACCAACAACAACAAAATCTACAGCCAAAACACCACCACAACCAACAACATCAACAGCAAAAACACCTCCACCGACGAGAACAACAACAGCCAAACACCACCACCAACAACTACAGCCAAAACACCACCACCAACAAAATACAACAGCCAAACACCACCAACAACAACAACAGCAGCCAAAACACCACCACCAACAACAACAACAGATAAAACACCACCACCACCAACAACTACAGCCAAAACACCTCCACCAACAACAACAACAACCAAAACACCACGACCAACAACTACAGCCAAAACACCACCACCAACAACAACTACAGCCAAAACAACACCACCAACAACAACAACAGCAATAACACCACCACCACCAACATCTACAGCCAAAACACAACCACCACCAACAACAACAGCCATAACACCACCACCAACAACAACAGCCAAAACACCACCACCAACAACAACAACAGCCAAAACACCACCACCACCAACAACAACGGCCAAAACACCACCTCCACCAACAACAACAGCCAAAATACCACCACCACCAACAACAACAGCCAAAACACCACCACCACCACCAACAACAACACCACCCAAAACACCACCACCACCACCAACAACTTCAGCCAAAACACCTCCACCACCAACAATAACAACAGCCAAAACACCACCACCAACAACAAAATCAGGCAAAACACCACCACCACCAACAACTACAGCCAAAACACCACCAGCAACAACAACTACAACCAAAACACCAACAACAACAGAAACAGTCAAAACACCACCACCAACAACAACAACATCCAAAATAACACCACCAATAACAACAACAGCCAAAACACCACCACCAACAACAACAACAGCGAAAACACAACCACCAACAACAACTACAGCGAAAACACACCACCAACAACAACAACAGCCAAAACACCACCACCACCAACAACAAGAACTACAGCCAAAACAACACCACCACCAAAAACACCACCACCACCAACAACAACAGCCAAAACACCACCACCACCAACAACAACAGCCAAAACACCACCTCCACCAACAACAGCAGCCAAAACACCACCACCAACAACAACAACAGCCAAAACACCACCACCACCAACAACTACAGCCAAAACACCACCAGCAACAACAACAGCCAAAACACCACCATCAAAAACAACCACAGCCAAAACACAACCACCACCAAAAACAACAACTAAAACACCACCAACAACAACAATTACAGCCAAAACACCACCACCACCAACAACAACAGCCAAAACACCACAACCAACAACAACAACACCCAAAACACCACCACCAACAACAACAACAGCCAAAACACCTCCACCACCCACATCACCAGCCAAAACACCTCCACCGACAACAACAATCAAAACACCACCACCAACAACAACAGCCAAAACACCTGCACCAACAACAACAACAGCCAAAACACCACCACCAAAAACACCACCACCAATAACAACTACAGCCAAAACGCCACCACCAACAACTACAGCCAAAACACCACCACCACCACCAACGACAACAACAGATAAAACACCAACGACAACAAGAGCTAAAACACCTCCACCAACAACAACAACAACCAAAACAGCACCATCAACAACAACAACAGCCAAAACACCACCACCACCAACAACAACAACAGCTAAAACACCACCACCACAAACAACTACAGCCAAAACATCTCCACCAGCAACAACAACCAAAACACCACGACCAACAACTACAGCCAAAACACCACCACCAACAACAACTACCGCCAAAACACCACCACCAACAACAACAACAGCAAAAACACCACCACCACCAACAACAACAGACAAAACACCACCACCAGCAACAAAAGCCAAAACACAACCACCAGCAACAACAACAGCCAAAACACCTCCACCAACAACAACAACAGCCAAAACACCACCACCAACAACAACAGCCAAAACACTACCATCAACAACAACAACAGCCAAAACACAACCACCACCAAAAACAACAACTAAAACACCACCCCCAACAACAACAACAGCTAAAACAACACCACCACCACCAACAACAACAGCCAAAACACCACCACCACCAACAACTACAGCCAAAACACAACCACCACCAACAACTACAGCCAAAACACAACCACCAACAAAACAACAGCTAAAACACCACCACCTACAACAACTGCAGCCAAAACACCTACAACACCAACAACAACTACAGCCAAAACAACACCACCAACAACAACAGCAGCTAAAACACCACCACCAACAACAACAACTGCAGCCAAAGCAACACCACCACCAACAACAACAGCCAAAACACCTCCACCACCAACAACAACTGCCGAAACTCCACCACCAACAACAGCCAAAACACAACCACCAACAACAACAGCCAAAAACCAACACCACCACCAACAACAGCCAAAACACCACCACCAACAACAACAACTACAGCCAAAACAACACCAGCCAAAACACCACCATCACCAACAACAACAACAGCCAAAACACCACCACCAACAACAACTACAGCCAAAACACCACCACCACCAACAACTACCACCAAAATACCACCACCAACAACAACAGCCAAAACACCACCACCAATAACAACAGCAGCCAAAGCACCACCACGAACAACAACAGCCAAAACACCTCCACCACCAACAACTACAGCCAAAACACAACCACCAACAACAAAAACAGCCACAACACCGCCACCAACATCAACAATCAAAACACCACCACCAACAACAACAGCCAAAACACCTCCACCAACAACAACAACAGCCAAAACACCACCACCAAAAACACCACCACCAATAACAACTACAGCCAAAACACCACCACCAACAACTACAGCCAAAACACCACCACCACCACCAACAACAACAGCCAAAACACCTCCACCAACAACAAGAACAGCCAAAATACCATCACCACCAACGACAACAACAGATAAAACACCACCAACGACAACAAGAGCTAAAACACCACCACCAACAAAAACAACAGCCAAAACACCTCCACCACCAAGAACAACAACAGCTAAAACACCACCACCACAAACAGCAACAGCCAAAACACCTCCACTATCAACAACAACCAAAACACCACGACCAACAACTATAGCCAAAACACCACCACCAACAACAACTACAGCCAAAACACCACCACCAACAACAACAACAGCAATAACACCACCACCAACAACAACACCAGCCAAAACACCGCCACCAACAACAAAAGCCAAAACACAACCACCAACAACAACAACAGCCAAAACACCACCACCAGCAACAACAACAGCCAAAACACCACCACCAACAACAACAGCCAAAACACCACCAGCAACAACAACAGCCAAAACACCACCACCAACAACAACAGCCAAAACACCACCATCAACAACAACTAAAACAACATCACCAACAACAACAACAGCTAAAACACCACCACCAACAACAACAACAACTAAAACACCACCACCAACAACAACAACAACAGCCAAAACAAAACCACCACCAACAACTACAGCCAAAACACAACGACCAACAACAACAACAGGTAAAACACCACCACCAACAACTACAGCCAAAACACCACCACCAACAACAACTACAGCCAAAACACCACCAACAACAAAAATATCCAAAACACCACGACCACCAACAACAACAGCCAAAACACCACCACCACCAACAACAACAGCCAAAACACCACCACCAACAACAACAGCCAAAACACCACCATCAACAACAACAACAGCCAAAACACTACCACCAGCAAAAACAACAACTAAAACACCACCCCCAACAACAACAACAGCTAAACCACCACCACCACCAACAACAACAACAGCCAAAACAAAACCACCACCAACAACTACAGTCAAAACACCACCACCAACAACACCAGCCAAAACACCATCACCACCAACAACAACAACAGCCAAAACACCACCACCAACAACAACTACAGCCAAAACACAACCACCACCAACAACTACAGCCAAAACAACACCACCAACAACAGCAGCAGGTAAAACACCACCACCAACAACAACAACTGCAGCCAAAGCAACACCACCACCAACAACAACAGCCAAAACACAACCACCAACAACAACAGCCAAAAACCAACACCACCACCAACAACAGCCAAAACACCACCACCACCACCAACTGCAACTACAGCCAAAACAACACCAGCCAAAACACCACCACCACCAACAAAACTACAACAGCCAAAATACCACCACCAACAACAACTACAGCCAAAACACCACCACCAACAACAACTACAGCCAAAACACCACCAACAACAAAAATATCCAAAACACCACGACCACCAACAACAACAGCCAAAACACCACCACCACCACCAACAACAACAGCCAAAACACCTACACCAACAACAACAGCCAAAACACCACCATCAACAACAACAACAGCCAAAACATTACCACCACCAAAAACAACAACTAAAACACCACCCCCAACAACAACAACAGCTAAAACACCACGACCACCAACAACAACAACAGCCAAAACACCACCACCAACAACAACTACAGCCAAAACACCACCACCAACAACAACAGACAAAACACCACCACCAATAACAACAACAGCCAAAGCACCACCACGAACAACAACAGCCAAAACACCTCCACCACCAACAACAACAGCCAAAACTCCACCATCAACAACTACAGCCAAAACACAACCACCAATAACAACAACAGCCACAACACCGCCACCAACAACAACAATCAAAACACCACCACCAACAACAACAGCCAAAACATCTCCACCAACAACAACAACAGCCAAAACACCACCACCAAAAACACCACCACCACCAACAACTACAGCCAAAACACCACCACCACCAACAACAACAACAGCCAAAACACCTCCACCAACAACAACAACAGCCAAAACACCATCACCACCAACGACAACAACAGATAAAACACCACCAACGACAACAAGAGCTAAAACACCACCACCAACAAAAACAACAGCCAAAACACCTCCACCAACAACAACAACAAACAAAACAGCACCATCAACAACAACAACAGCCAAAACACCACCACCACCAAGAACAACAACAGCTAAAACACCACCACCACAAACAACAACAGCCAAAACACATCCACCATCAACAACAACTAAAACACCACGACCAACAACTATAGCCAAAACACCACCACCAACAACAACTACAGCAAAACACCACCACCAACAACAACACCAGCAATAACACCACCACCACCAACAACAACAGCCAAAACACCACCACCAACAACAAAAGCCAAAACACAACCACCACCAACAACAACAACAGCCAAAACACCACCACCAGCAACAACAACAGCCAAAATACCACCACCAACAACAACAGCCAAAACACCACCATCAACAACAACTAAAAACAACATCACCAACAACAACAACAGCTAAAACACCACCACCAACAACAACAACAACAACAGCCAAAACACAACCACCACCAACAACTACAGCCAAAACACAGCGACCAACAACAACAACAGGTAAAACACCACCACCAACAACTACAGCCAAAACACCACCACCAACAACAACTACAGCCAAAACACCACCACCAACAACAACACCAGCAATAACACCACCACCACCAACAACAACAGCCAAAACACCACCACCAACAACAAAAGCCAAAACACAACCACCAACAACAACAACAACAGCCAAAACACCACCACCAGCAACAACAACAGCCAAAATACCGCCACCAACAACAACAGCCAAAACACCACCATCAACAACAACTAAAAACAACATCACCAACAACAACAACAGCTAAAACACCACCACCACCAACAACAACAACAACAACTAAAACACCACCACCAACAACAACAACAACAACAGCCAAAACACAACCACCACCAACAACTACAGCCAAAACACAGCGACCAACAACAACAACAGGTAAAACACCACCACCAACAACTACAGCCAAAACACCACCGCCATCAACAACTACAGCCAAAACACCACCAACAACAAAAATATCCAAAACACCCCAACCACCAACAACAACAGCCAAAACACCACCACCACCAACAACTACAGCCAAAACACCACCACCAACAACAACAACATCCAAAATACCACCAACAACAAAAATAGCCAAAACACCACCACCAACAACAACACCAGCCAAAACACCACCACCAACAACAACAACAGCAAAAACACCACCACCACCAACAACAACAACAGCCAAAACACCACCACCAACAACAACAGCTAAAACACCACCATCAACAACAACAACAGCCAAAACACTACCACCACCAAAAACAACAACTAAAACACCACCCCCAACAACAACAACAGCTAAAACACCACCACCACCAACAACAACAGCCAAAACAAAACCACGACCAACAACTACAGTCAAAACACCACCACCAACAACAGCAGCCAAAACACCATCACCACCAACAACAACAACAACAGCCAAAACACCACCACCACCAACAACTACAGCCATAACACAACCACCACCAACAACTACAGCCAAAACACAACCACCAACAAAAACAACAGCTAAAACACCACCACCTACAACAACTGCAGCCAAAACACCTACACCACCAACAACAACTACAGCCAAAACAACACCACCAACAACAACAGCAGCTAAAACACCACCACCAACAACAACAACTGCAGCCAAAGCAACACCACCACCAACAACAACAGCCAAAACACCTCCACCACCAACAACAACAGCCGAAACTCCACCACCAACAACAGCCAAAACACAACCACCAACAACAACAGCCAAAAACCAACACCACCACCAACAACAGCCAAAACACCACCAACACCAACAACTACAGCCAAAACAACACCAGCCAAAACACCACCACCACCAACAACAACTAGAACAGCGAAAACACCACAACCAACAACAACTACAGCCAAAACACCACCACCAACAACAACTAGCACCAAAACACCACCACCAACAACAACAGCCAAAACACCACCACCAATAACAACAACAGCCAAAGCACCACCACGAACAACAACAGCCAAAACACCTCCACCACCAACAACAACAGCCAAAACTCCACCATCAACAACTACAGCCAAAACACAACCACCAACAACAAAAACAGCCACAACACCGCCACCAACAACAACAACCAAAACACCACCACCAACAACAACAGCCAAAACACCTCCACCAACAACAACAACAGCCAAAACACCACCACCAAAAACACCACCACCAATAACAACTACAGCCAAAACACCAGCACCAACAACTACAGCCAGAACACCACCAACACCAACAACAACAACAGCCAAAACACCTCCACCAACAACAACAACAACCAAAACACCATCACCACCAACGACAACAACAGATAAAACACCACCAACGACAACAAGAGCTATAACACCACCACCAACAAAAACAACGGCCAAAACACCTCCACCACCAAGAACAACAACAGCTAAAACACCACCACCACAAACAACAACAGCCAAAACACCTCCACCATCAACAACAAACAAAACACCACGACCAACAACTATAGCCAAAACACCACCACCAACAACAACTACAGCCAAAACACCACCACCACCAACAACTACCACCAAAACACCACCACCAACAACAACAGCCAAAACACGAGCACCAATAACAACAACAGCCAAAGCACCACCACGAACAACAACAGCCAAAACACCTCCACCACCAACAACAACAGCCAACACTCCACCATCAACAACTACAGCCAAAACACAACCACCAATAACAACAACAGCCACAACACCGCCACCAACAACAACAATCAAAACACCACCACCAACAACAACAGCCAAAACATCTCCACCAACAACAACAACAGCCAAAACACCACCACCAACAACAACAGCCAAAACATCTCCACCACCAACAACTACAGCCAAAACACCACCACCACCACCAACAACAACAGCCAAAACACCTCCACCAACAACAACAACAGCCAAAACAACATCACCACCAACGACAACAACAGATAAAACACCACCAACGACAACAAGAGCTAAAACACCACCACCAACAAAAACAACAGCCAAAACACCTCCACCACCAACAACAACAACAAACAAAACAGCACCATCAACAAAAACAACACCCAAAACACCACCACCACCAAGAACAACAACAGCTAAAACACCACCACCACAAACAACAACAGCCAAAACACATCCACCATCAACAACAACCAAAACACCACGACCAACAACTATAGCCAAAACACCACCACCAACAACAACTACAGCCAAAACACCACCACCAACAACAACACCAGCAATAACACCACCACCACCAACAACAACAGCCAAAACACCACCACCAACAACAAAAGCCAAAATACAACCACCAACAACAACAACAGCCAAAACACCACCACCAGCAACAACAACAGCCAAAATACCACCACCAACAACAACAGCCAAAACACCACCATCAACAACAACTAAAAACAACATCACCAACAACAACAACAGCTAAAACACCACCACCACCAACAACAACAACAACAACTAAAACACCACCACCAACAACAACAACAACAGCCAAAACAAAACCACCACCAACAACTACAGCCAAAACACAGCGACCAACAACAACAACAGGTAAAACACCACCACCAACAACTACAGCCAAAACACCACCACCAACAACAACTACAGCCAAAACACCACCAACAACAAAAATATCCAAAACACCACAACCACCAACAACAACAGCCAAAACACCACCACCAACAACAACTACAGCCAAAACACCACCACCACCAACAACAACATCCAAAATACCACC
Source organism: Eledone cirrhosa (assembly GCA_964016885.1). Taxonomy (NCBI): domain Eukaryota; kingdom Metazoa; phylum Mollusca; class Cephalopoda; order Octopoda; family Eledonidae; genus Eledone; species Eledone cirrhosa. The sequence continues at coordinate 215,688,458 of OZ024742.1, read as the reverse complement.
AACAACAACAACAGCAAAAACACCACCACCACCAACAACAACAACAGCCAAAACACCACCAACAATAACAGCCAAAACACCACCATCAACAACAACAACAGCCAAAACACTACCACCACCAAAAACAACAACTAAAACACCACCCCCAACAACAACAACAGCTAAAACACCACCACCAACAACAACAACAGCCAAAACACCACCACCACCAACAACTACAGCCAAAACACAACCACCACCAACAACTACAGCCAAAACACAACCACCAACAAAAACAACAGCTAAAACACCACCACCTACAACAACTGCAGCCAAAACACCTACACCACCAACAACAACTACAGCCAAAACAACACCACCAACAACAACAGCAGCTAAAACACCACCAACAACAACAACTGCAGCCAAAGCAACACCACCACCAACAACAACAGCCAAAACACCTCCACCACCAACAACAACTGCCGAAACTCCACCACCAACAACAGCCAAAACACAACCACCAACTACAACAGCCAAAAACCAACACCACCACCAACAACAGCCAAAACACCACCAACACCAACAACAACTACAGCCAAAACAACACCAGCCAAAACACCACCACCACCAACAACAACTACAACAGCGAAAACACCACAACCAACAACAACTACAGCCAAAACACCACCACCACCAACAACTACCACCAAAACACCACCACCAACAACAACAGCCAAAACACCACCACCAATAACAACAACAGCCAAAGCACCACCACGAACAACAACAGCCAAAACACCTCCACCACCAACAACAACAGCCAAAACTCCACCATCAACAACTACAGCCAAAACACAACCACCAACAACAAACACAGCCACAACACCGCCACCAACAACAACAACCAAAACACCACCACCAACAACAACAGCCAAAACACCTCCACCAACAACAACAACAGCCAAAACACCACCACCAAAAACACCACCACCAATAACAACTACAGCCAAAACACCAGCACCAACAACTACAGCCAGAACACCACCACCACCAACAAAAACAACAGCCAAAACACCACCACCAACAACAACAACAGCCAAAACACCATCACCACCAACGACAACAACAGATAAAACACCACCAACGACAACAAGAGCTAAAACACCACCACCAACAAAAACAACAGCCAAAACACCTCCACCACCAAGAACAACAACAGCTAAAACACCACCACCACAAACAACAACAGCCAAAACACCTCCACCATCAACAACAACCAAAACACCACCACCAACAACTATAGCCAAAACACCACCACCAACAACAACTACAGCCAAAACACCACCACCAACAACAACTACCACCAAAACACCACCACCAACAACAACTGCCAAAACACCACCACCAATAACAACAACAGCCAAAGCACCACCACGAACAACAACAGCCAAAACACCTCCACCACCAACAACAACAGCCAAAACTCCACCATCAACAACTACAGCCAAAACACAACCACCAATAACAACAACAGCCACAACACCGCCACCAACAACAACAATCAAAACACCACCACCAACAACAACAGCCAAAACATCTCCACCAACAACAACAACAGCCAAAACACCACCACCAAAAACACCACCACCACCAACAACTACAGCCAAAACACCACCACCACCAACAACAACAACAGCCAAAACACCTCCACCAACAACAACAACAGCCAAAACACCATCACCACCAACGACAACAACAGATAAAACACCACCAACGACAACAAGAGCTCAAACACCACCACCAACAAAAACAACAGCCAAAACACCTCCACCAACAACAACAACAAACAAAACAGCACCATCAACAACAACAACAGCCAAAACACCACCACCACCAAGAACAACAACAGCTAAAACACCACTACCACAAACAACAACAGCCAAAACACATCCTCCATCAACAACAACCAGAACACCACGACCAACAACTATAGCCAAAACTCCACCACCAACAACAACTACAGCCAAAACACCACCACCAACAACAACACCAGCAATAACACCACCACCAACAATAACAACAGCCAAAACACCACCACCAACAACAAAAGCCAAAACACAACCACCAACAACAACAACAGCCAAAACACCACCACCAGCAACAACAACAGCCAAAATACCACCACCAACAACAACAGCCAAAACACCACCATCAACAACAACTAAAACTACATCACCAACAACAACAACAGCTAAAACACCACCACCAACAACAACAACAACAAAAACTAAAACACCACCACCAACAACAACAACAACAGCCAAACCAAAACCACCACCAACAACTACAGCCAAAACACAGCGACCAACAACAACAACAGGTAAAACACCACCACTAACAACTACAGCCAAAACACCACCACCAACAACAACTACAGCCAAAACACCACCAACAACAAAAATATCCAAAACACCACAACCACCAACAACAACAGCCAAAACACCACCACCAACAACAACTACAGCCAAAACACCACCACCAACAACAACAACATCCAAAATACCACCAACAACAAAAATAGCCAAAACACCTCCACCAACAACAACAACAGCCAAAACACCACCACCAACAACAACAACAGCAAAAACACCACCACCACCAACAACAACAACAGCCAAAACACCACCACCAACAACAACAGCCAAAACACCACCATCAACAACAACAACAGCCAAAACACTACCACCACCAAAAACAACAACTAAAACACCACCCCCAACAACAACAACAGCTAAAACACCACCACCACCAACAACAACAGAACAAAACAAAACCACGACCAACAACTACAGTCAAAACACCACCACCAACAACAGCAGCCAAAACACCATCACCACCAACAACAACAACAGCCAAAACACCACCACCACCAACAACTACAGCCAAAACACAACCACCACCAACAACTACAGCCAAAACACAACCACCAACAAAAACAGCAGCTAAAACACCACCACCTACAACAACTGCAGCCAAAACACCTACACCACCAACAACAACTACAGCCAAAACAACACCACCAACAACAACAGCAGCTAAAACACCACCACCAACAACAACAACTGCAGCCAAAGCAACACCACCACCAACAACAACAGCCAAAACACCTCCACCACCAACAACAGCCAAAACACAACCACCAACAACAACAGCCAAAAACCAACACCACCACCAACAACAGCCAAAACACCACCAACACCAACAACAACTACAGCCAAAACAACACCAGCCAAAACACCACCACCACCAACAACAACTACAACAGCGAAAACACCACAACCAACAACAACTACAGTCAAAACACCACCACCACCAACAACTACCACCAAAACACCACCACCAACAACAACAGCCAAAACACCACCACCGATAACAACAACAGCCAAAGCACCACCACGAACAACAGCAGCCAAAACAGCTCCACCACCAACAACAACAGCCAAAACTCCACCATCAACAACTACAGCCAAAACACAACCACCAACAACAAAAACAGCCACAACACCGCCACCAACAACAACAACCAAAACACCACCACCAACAACAACAGCCAAAACACCTCCACCAACAACAACAACAGCCAAAACACCACCACCAAAAACACCACCACCTATAACAACTACAGCCAAAACACCAGCACCAACAACTACAGCCAGAACACCACCACCACCAACAACAACAACAGCCAAAACACCTCCACCAACAACATCAACAGCCAAAACACCATCACCACCAACGACAACAACAGATAAAACACCACCAACGACAACAAGAGCTAAAACACCACCACCAACAAAAACAAAAACTAAAACACCACCACCAACAACAACAAAAACAGCCAAAACAAAAACCCACCAACAACTACAGCCAAAACACAACGACCAACAACAACAACAGGTAAAACACCACCACCAACAACTACAGCCAAAACACCACCACCAACAACAACTACAGCCAAAACACCACCAACAACAAAAATATCCAAAACACCACCACCACCAACAACAACAGCCAAAACACCACCACCACCAACAACAACAGCCAAAACACCACCACCAACAACAACAGCCAAAACACCACCATCAACAACATCAACAGCCAAAACACTACCACCACCAAAAACAACAACTAAAACACCACCCCCAACAACAACAACAGCTAAAACACCACCACCAACAACAACAACAACAGCCGAAACAAAACCACCACCAACAACTACAGTCAAAACACCACCACCAACAACACCAGCCAAAACACCATCACCACCAACAACAACAACAGCCTAAACACCACCACCACCAACAACTACAGCCAAAACACAACCACCACCAACAACTACTGCCAAAACACAACCACCAACAAAAACAACAGCTAAAACACCACCACCTACAACAACTGCAGCCAAAACACCTCCACCACCAACAACAACTACAGCCAAAACAACACCTCCAACAACAACAGCAGCTAAAACACCACCACCAACAACAACAACTGCAGCCAAAGCAACACCACCACCAACAACAACAGCCAAAACACCTCCACCACCATACAACAACTGCCGAAATTCCACCACCAACAACAGCCAAAACACAACCACCAACAACAACAGCCAAAAACCAACACCACCACCAACAACAGCCAAAACACCACCACCACCAACAACAACAACAGCCAAAACACCACCACCAACAACAACTCCAGACAAAACACCACCACCACCAACAACTACCACCAAAACACCACCACCAACAACAACAGCCAAAACACCACCACCAATAACAACAACAGCCAAAGCACCACCACGAACAACAACAGCCAGAACACCTCCACCACCAACAACAACAGCCAAAACTCCACCATCAACAACTACAGCCAAAACACAACCACCAACAACAACAACAGCCACAACACCGCCACCAACAACAACAATCAAAACACCACCACCAACAACAACAGCCAAAACACCTCCACCAACAACAACAACAGCCAAAACACCACCACCAAAAACACCACCACCACCGACAACTACAGCCAAAACACCACCACCACCACCAACAACAACAGCCAAACACCTCCACCAACAACAACAACAGCCAAAACACCATCACCACCAACGACAACAAGAGCTAAAACACCACCACCAACAAAAACAACAGCCAAAACACCTCCACCAACAACAACAACAAACAAAACAGCACCATCAACAACAACAACAGCCAAAACACCACCACCACCAAGAACACCAACAGCTAAAACACCACCACCACAAACAACAGCAGCCAAAACACCTCCACCATCAACAACAATCAAAACACCACGACCAACAACTATCGCTAAAACACCACTACCAACAACAACACCAGCAATAACACCACCACCACCAACAACAACAGCCAAAACACCACCACCAACAACAAAAGCCAAAACACAACCACCAACAACAACAAAAGCCAAAACACCACCACCAAAAACACCACCACCACCGACAACTACAGCCAAAACACCACCACCACCACCAACAACAACAGCCAAACACCTCCACCAACAACAACAACAGCCAAAACACCATCACCACCAACGACAACAAGAGCTAAAACACCACCACCAACAAAAACAACAGCCAAAACACCTCCATCAACAACAACAACAAACAAAACAGCACCATCAACAACAACAACAGCCAAAACACCACCACCACCAAGAACACCAACAGCTAAAACACCACCACCACAAACAACAGCAGCCAAAACACCTCCACCATCAACAACAATCAAAACACCACGACCAACAACTATAGCCAAAACACCACCACCAACAACAACACCAGCAATAACACCACCACCACCAACAACAACAGCCAAAACACCACCACCTACAACAACTGCAGCCAAAACACCTCCACCACCAACAACAACTACAGCCAAAACAACACCTCCAACAACAACAGCAGCTAAAACACCACCACCAACAACAACTACAGCCAAAGCAACACCACCACCAACAACTACAGCCAAAACACAACCACCAACAAAAACAACAGCTAAAACACCACCACCTACAACAACTGCAGCCAAAACACCTCCACCACCACCAACAACTACAGCCAAAACACAACCACCACAAACAACTACAGCCAAAAGACAACCACCACCAACAACTACAGCCAAAACACAACCACCAACAAAAACAACAGCTAAAACACCCCCACCTACAACAACTGCAGCCAAAACACCTCCACCACCAACAACAACTACAGCCAAAACAACACCTCCAACAACAACAGCAGCTAAAACACCACCACCAACAACAACAACTGCAGCCAAAGCAACACCACCACCAACAACAACAACCAAACCACCTCCACCACCAACAACAACTGCCGAAACCCCACCACCAACAACAGCCAAAACACAACCACCAACAACAACAGCCAAAAACCAACACCACCACCAACAACAGCCAAAACACCACCACCACCACCAACAACAGCCAAAACACCACCACCAACAACAACTACAGCCAAAACACCACCACCAACAACAACTACCACCAAAACACCACCACCAACAAAAACAGCCAAAACACCACCACCAATAACAACAACAGCCAAAGCACCACCACGAAGAACAACAGCCAAAACTCCTCCACCACGAAGAACAACAGCCAAAACTCCACCATCAACAACTACAGCCAAAACACAACCACCAACAACAACAACAGCCACAACACCGCCACCAACAACAACAATCAAAACACCACCACCAACAACAACAGCCAAAACATCTCCACCAACAACAACAACAGCCAAAACACCACCACCAAAAACAACAACAACAACTAAAACACCACCACCAACAACAACAACAACAACTAAAACACCACCACCAACAACAACAACAACAACAGCCAAAACAAAACCACCACCAACAACTACAGCCAAAACACGACGACAACAACAACAACAGGTAAAACACCACCACCAACAACTACAGCCAAAACACCACCACCAACAACAACAACATCCAAAATACCACCAACAACAAAAATAGCCAAAACACCACCACCACCAACAACAACAGCCAAAACTCCACCACCAACAACAACAACAGCCAAAACACAACCACCAACACCTACAACAACTACAGCCAAATCACCACCACTACCAACAACAACAGCCAAAACACCACCACCAACAACAACGGTCAAAACACCACCACCAACAACTGCAGCCAAAACACCACCAGCAACAACAACAACAGCCAAAACACAACCACCAACAACAACAATTGCAGCGAAAACACCACCAACAACAACAACAACAGCCAAAACACCACCACCACCAACGACAACAACTACAGCCAAAACCCCACCAACAACAACAACTACAGCCAAAACACCACCACCAACAACAACAACAGCCAAAACCCCGCCACCAAGAACAACAACACCCAAGACACCACCACCAACAACAACAACAGCAAAAACACCACCACCACGAACGACAACAACAGATAAAACACCACCAACGACAACAAGAGCTAAAACACCACCACCAACAAAAACAACTGCCAAAACACCTCCACCAACAACAACAACAACCAAAACAGCACCACCAACACCAACATGAGCTAAAAGACCACCACCAACAACAACAGCCAAAACAGCACCATCAACAACAACAACAGCTAAAACACCACCACCACAAACAACTACAGCCAAAACACCTCCACCTGCAACAACAACCAAAACACCTCCACCAACAACAACAGCAATAACACCACCACCACCAACAACAACAACCAAAACACCACGACCAACAACTACAGCCAAAACACCACCACCAACAACAACTACAGCCAAAACACCAACACCAACAACAACAACAGCAATAACACCACCACCACCAACAACAACAGCCAAAACACCACCACCAACAACAAAAGCCAAAACACCACCACCAACAACAACAACAGCCAAAACACCACCACCAACAACAACAGCCAAAACACCACCATCAACAACAAGAGCCAAAACACTACCACCACCAAAAACAACAACTAAAACACCACCACCAGCAACAACAACAACAGCCAAAACAAAACCACCACCAACAACTACAGCCAAAAAACCACCACCACCAACAACAACAGCCAAAACAACACCAGCAACAACAACAACAGCCAAAACACAACCACGAACAACAACAACTACAGCGAAAACACCACCAACCACAACAACAACAGCCAAAACACCACCACCACCAACAACAAGAACTACAGCCAAAACAGCACCACCAACAACAACAACAGCCAAAACACCACCAGCACCAACGACAACAACTACAGCCAAAAAACCACCAACAACAACAACTAGAGCCAAAACACCACCAACACCAACAACAACAGCCAAAACACCACAACCAACAACAACAACACCCAAATCACCACCACCAATAACAACAACAGCCAAAACACCTCCACCACCAACATCACCAGCCAAAACACCACCATCAACAACTACAGCCAAAACACAACCACCAACAACAACAACAGCCACAACACCTCCACCAACAACAACAATCAAAACACCACCACCAACAACAACAGCCAAAATACCTCCACCAACAACAACAACAGCCAAAACACCACCACCAAAAACACCACCACCAATAACAACTACAGCCAAAACACCACCACCAACAACTACAGCCGAAACAACTCCACAAACAACAACAACGGCCAAAACACCACCACCATCAACGACAACAACAGATAAAACACCACCAACGACAACAAGAGCTAAAACACAACCACCAACAAAAATAACAGCCAAAACACCTCCACCAACATCAACAACAACCAAAACAGCACCACCAACAGCAACAACAACAGCTAAAACACCACCACCACAGACAACTACAGCCAAAACACCTCCACCAGCAACAACAACCAAAACACCACGACCAACAACTACAGCCAAAACACCACCACCAACAACAACAACAGCAAAAACACCACCACCACCAACAACAACAGCCAAAACACCACCACCAACAACAAAAGCCAAAACACTACCACCAACAACAACAACAGCCAAAACACAACCACCACCAACAACAACAGCCAAAACACCACCTTCAACAACAACAACAGCCAAAACACTACCACCACCAAAAACAACAACTAAAACACCACCACCAACAACAACAACAGCTAAAACACCACCACCAACAACAACAACAACAGCCAACACAAATCCACCACCAACAACTACAGCCAAAACACAACCACCAACAACAAAAACAGGTAAAACAGCACCACCAACAACAACAACAGCCCAAACACCACCACCACCAACAACTACAGTCAAAACACCACCACCAACAACACCAGCCAAAACACCATCACCACCAACAACAACAACAGCCAAAATACCACCACCAACAACTTCAGCCAAAACACAACCACCACCAACAACTACAGCCAAAACACAACCACCAACAAAAACAACAGCTAAAACACCACCACCTACAACAACTGCAGCCAAAACACCTCCACCACCAACAACAACTACAGCCAAAACAACACCACCAACAACTACAGCCAAAACTCCACCATCAACAACTACAGCCAAAACACAACCACCAACAACAACAACAGCCACAACACCGCCACCAACAACAACAATCAAAACACCACCACCAACAACAGCCAAAACACCTCCACCAACAACAACAACAGCCAAAACACCACCACCAAAAACACCACCACCAATAACATCTACAGCCAAAACACCACCACCAACAACTACAGCCAAAACACCACCACCACCACCAACAACAACAGCCAAAACACCTCCACCAACAACAACAACAGCCAAAACACCACCACCACCAACGACAACAACAGATAAAACACCACCAACGACAACAAGAGCTAAAACACCACCACCAACAAAAACAACAGCAAAAACACCTCCACCAAAAACAACAACAAACAAAACAGCACCATCAACAACAGCAACAGCCAAAACACCACCACCACCACAAACAACAACAGCCAAAACACCTCCACCAGCAACAACAACCAAAACACCACGACCAACAACTATAGCCAAAACACCACCACCAACAACAACTACAGCCAAAACACCGCCACCAACAACAACAACAGCAATAACACCACCACCACCAACAACAACAGCCAAAACACCACCACCAACAACAAAAGCCAAAACACAACCACCACCAACAACAACAGCCAAAACACCACCACCACCAACAACAACAGCCAAAACACCATCACCAACAACAACAGCCAAAACACCACCATCAACAACAACTAAAACAACATCACCAACAACAACAACAGCTAAAACACCACCACCACCAACAACAACAACAGCCAAAACAAAACCACCACCAACAACTACAGCCAAAACACAACCACCAACAACAAAAACAGGTAAAACACCACCACCAACAACAACAACAGTCCAAACACCACCACCACCAACAACTACAGTCAAAACACCACCACCAACAACACCAGCCAAAACACGATCACCGCCAACAACAACAACAGCCAAAACACCTCCACCACCAACAACTACAGCCAAAACACAACCACCACCAACAACTACAGCCAAAACACAACCACCAAATAAAACAACAGCTAAAACACCTACCTTCTACAACAACTGCAGCCAAAACACCTCCACCACCAACAACAACTACAGCCAAAACACCACCACCAACAACAACAGCAGCTAAAACACCACCACCAACAACAACAACTGCATCCAAAACAACACCACCACCAACAACAACAGCCAAAACACCTCCACCACCAACAACAGTCAATACACAACCATCAACAACAACAGCCAAAAACCAACACCGCCACCAACAACAGCCAAAACACCACCACCACCACCAACAACAACTACAGCCAAAACACCACCACCACCAACAACAACAACAGCCAAAACACCACCACCAACAACAACTACAGCCAAAACACCACCACCACCAAGAACTACCGCCAAAACACCACCACCAACAACAACAGCCAAAACACCACCACCAATAACAACAACAGCCAAAGCACCACCACGAACAACAACAGCCAAAACACTTCCACCACCAACAACAACAGCCAAAACTCCATCACCAACAACAGCCAACACACCACCACCAACAACAATAGCCAAAACACCACCAACAACAACAGCCAAAACACCACCGCCACCAACAACAACTACTGCCAAAACCCCACCACCAACAACACCAGCCAAAACACCACCACAACCAACAACAACAACAGCCAAAACACCACCACCAACAACAACAACAGCCAAAACACCACCAACAACAACATCAGCCAAAACACCAACACCAACAACAACAACAGCTAAAACACCACCACCACTAACAACTACAGCCAAACACCTACACCAACAACAAGAACGACCAAAACACCACGACCAACAACTACAGCCAAAACACCACCACCAACGACAACTACAGCCAAAACACCACCACCAACAACAACAACAGCAATAACACCACCAGCACCAACAACTACAGACAAAACACAACCACCAACAACAACAACAGCCATAACACCACCACCAACAACAACAGCCAAAACACCACCACCAACAACAACAACAGCCAAAACACTACCACCAACAACAACAGCCAAAACACCACCACCAACAACAACAGCCAAAACATTACGATCAACAACAACAACAGCCAAAACACAACCACCACCAAAAACAACAACTAAAACACCACACCAACAACAACAACAACTAAAACACCACCACCACCAGCAACAACAACAGCCAAAACAAAACCACCACCAACAACTACAGCCAAAACAAAACGACCAACAACAACAACAGGTAAAACACCACCACCAACAACAATTACAGACAAAACACCACCACCAACAACAAGAACTACAGCTAAAACACCACCTCCACCAACAACAACAGCCAAAACACCACCACCAACAACAACTACAGCCAATACACCTCCACCACCAACAAAAACATCCAAAATACCACCACCAACAACAACAACAGCCAAAACACCACCACCAACAACTACAACAGCCAAAACATAACCACCACCACCTACAACAACTACAGCCAAAACACCACCACCAACAACAATAGCCAAAACACCAACACCAAGAACAACAACTGCAGCCAAAACACCACCAGCAACAACAACAACAGCCAAAACACAACCACCAACAACAACAACTACAGCGAAAACACCACCACTAACAACAACAACAGCCAAAACGCCACCACCAACAACAACAAGAACTACAGCCAAAAGAGCACCACCAACAACGACAACAGCAAAAACACCACCACCACCAACGACAACAACGACAGCCAAAACCCCACCAACAACAACAACTACAGCCAAAATACCACCACCAACAACAACAACAGCCAAAACACCACTACCAACAACAACAACACCCAAAACACCACCACCAACAACAACAGCCAAAACACCTCCACCACCAACATCACCAGCCAAAACACAACCACCAACAACAACAACAGCCACAACACCTCCACCAACAACAACAACCAACACACCACCACCAACAACAACAGCCAAAACACCTCCACCAACAACAACAACAGCCAAAACACCACCACCAAAAACACCACCACCAATAACAACTACAGCCAAAACACCACCACCAACAACTACAGCCAAAACACCACCACGAACAACAACAACAGCCAAAACACCCCCACCACCACCAACAACAACAGCCAAAACACCTCCACCAACAACAACAGCCAAAACACCACCATCACCAACGACAACAACAGATAAAACACCACCAGCGACAACACGAGCTAAAACACCACCACCAACAAAAACAACAGCCAAAACACCTCCACCAACAACAACCAAAACAGCACCATCAATAACAACAACAGCCAAAACACCACCACCAACAAAAACAACAGCTAAAACAACACCACCACAAACAACTACAGCCAAAACACCTCCACCAGCAACAACAACCAAAACACCACGACAAACAACTACAGCCAAAACACCACCACCAACAACAACTACAGCCAAAACACCACCGCCAACAACAACAGCAATAACACCACCACCACCAACAAGAACAGCCAAAACACCACCACCAACAACAAAAGCCAAAACACCACCAACAACAACAACAGCCAAAACACCACCACCACCAACAACAACAGCCAAAACACCACCTCCCCCAACAACAACAGCCAAAACACCACCACCAACAACAACAGCCAAAAAACCACCATCAACAACAACAACCGCCAAAACACTACCACCACCAAAAACAACAACTAAAACACCGCCACCAACAACAACAACAACAACAGCCAAAACAAAACCACCCCCAACAACTACAGTCAAAACACAACCACCAACAACAACAAAAGGTAAAACACCACAACCAACAACAACAACAGCCAAAATACCACCACCAACAACACCAGCCAAAACACCATCACCACCAACAACAACAACAGCCAAAACACCACCACTACCAACAACTACAGCCAAAACACAACCACCAACAACAACTGCAGCCAAAACACCACCACCAACAACAACAACTACAGCCAAAACACCACCACCAACAACAACAGCAGCTAAAATACCACCACCACCAACAACAACTACAGCCAAAACACCACCATCAACAACATCAGCAGCTAAAACACCACCACCACCAGCAACAACTACAGCCAAAATACCTCCACCAACAACAACAACCAAAACACCACCACCAACAACAACAGCCAAAACACCTCCACCTACAACAACAACCGCCAAAACACCACCACCAAAAACACCACCACCAGTAACAACTACAGCCAAAACACCACCACCAACAACTACAGCCAAAACACCACCACCACCACCAACAACAACAGCCAAAACACCTCCACCAACAACAACAACAGCCAAAACACCTCCACCACCAACGACAACAACAGATAAAACACCACGACAAACAACTACAGCCAAAACACCACCACCAACAACAACTACTGCGAAAACACCACCGCCAACAACAACAGCAATAACACCACCACCACCAACAACAACTGCCAAAACACCACCACCAACAACAAAAGCCAAAACACCACCACCAACAAAAACAGCCAAAACACCACCGCCACCAACAACAACAGCCAAAACACCACCATCAACAACAACTGCCAAAACACTACCACCACCAAAAACAACAACTAAAACACCGCCTCCAACAACAAGAAAAACTAAAACACCACCACCACCAACAACAACAACAGCCAAAACAAAACCACCCCCAACAACTACAGCCAAAACACAACCACCAACAACAACAACAGGTAAAACACCACCACCACCAACAACAACAACAGCCAAAACACCACCACCAACAACAACTACAGTCAAAATACCACCACCAACAACATCAGCCAAAACACCATCACCACCAACAACAACAACAGACAAAACACCACCACCAACAACAACAACAACAGCCAAAACAAAACCACCCCCAACAACTACAGCCAAAACACAACCACCAACAACAACAACAGGTAAAACACCATCACAACCAACAACAACAGCCAAAACACCACCACCAACCACAACTACAGTCAAAATACCACCACCAACAACACCAGCCAAAACACCATCACCACCAACAACAACAACAGCCAAAACACCACCACCACCAACCACTACTGCCAAAACACAACCACCACCGACAACTACAGTCAAAACATAACTACCAACAACAACTGCAGCCAAAACACCACCACCACCAACAACAACTAAAGCCAAAACACCACCACCAACAACAACAGCCAAAACACCACCACCAGCAACAACAACAGCCAAAACACCACCACCTACAACAACAACTTCAGCCAAAACAACACCACCAACAACACCAGCCAAAACACCACCACCAACAACAACAACAACAGCCAAAACTCCACCACCAACAACAGCCAAAACACAACCACCAACAACAACAGCCAAAAGCCAACACCACCACCAACAACAGCCAAAACACTACCACCACCAACAACAACAGCCAAAACACCACCACCAGCAACAACAGCAGCCAAAACACCACCACCAACAATAACAACTTTAGCCAAAACAACACCACCAACAACAACAGCCAAAAACCAACACCACCACCAACAACAGTCAAAACACCACCCACACCAACAACAACTACAGCCAAAACACCACCTACAACAACACCAGCCAAAACACCACAACCAACAACAACAACAACAGCCAAAACACCACCACCAACAACAACTACAGCCAAAACACCTCCACCACCAACAACTACCGCCAAAACACCACCACAAACAACAACAGCCATAACACCACCACGAACAACAACAGCCAAAACACCTCCACCACCAACAACAACAGCCAAAACTCCACCACCAACAACAGCCAACACACCACCACCAACAACAACAGCCAAAACACCACCAACAACAACAACAACTACTGCCAAAACACCACCACCAACAACCCCAGCCAAAACACCACCACCACCAACAACAACAACAGCCAAAACAACACCACCACCAACAACAACAGCCAAAACACCACCAACAACAACAACAGCCAAAACACCACCACAAACAACAACAACAGCCAAAACACCTCCACCGACAACAACAACAACAGCCAAAACACCACCACCAACAACAACAACAAAAACAATAACACCACTAGCACCAACAACTACAGCCAAAACACAACCACCACAAACAACAACAGCCATAACACCACTACCAACAACAACAGCCAAAACACCACCACCAACAACAACAACAGCCAAAACACCGACACCACCAACAACAACAGCCAAAACACCACCTCCACCAACAACAACAGCCAAAACACCACCACCAACAACAACAGCCAAAACATTACCATCAACAACAACAACAGCCAAAACACAACCACCACCAAAAACAACAACTAAAACACCACACCAACAACAACAACAACTAAAACACCACCACAAACAACAACAACAACAGCCAAAACAAAACCACCAACAACAACTACAGCCAAAACACAACGACCAACAACAACAAAAGGTAAAACACCACCACCAACAACAACTACAGCCAAAACACCACCACCAACAACTACAACAGCCAAAACACAACCACCAACAACAACAACTACAGCGAAAACACCACCACCAGCAACAACAACAGCCAAAACACCACCACCAACAACAACAACAAGAACTACAGCCAAAACAGCACCACCAACAACAACAACAGCCAAAACACCACCACCACCAACAACAACAACTACAGCCAAAACCCCACCAACAACAACATCTACAGCCAAAACACCACCACCAGCAACAACAACAGCCAAAACACCACGACCAACAACAACAACACCCAAGACACCACCACCAACAACAACTACAGCCAAGACACAACGACCAACAACAACAAAAGGTAAAACACCACCACCAACAACAACTACAGCCAAAACACCACCACCAACAACTACAACAGCCAAAACACAACCACCAACAACAACAACTACAGCGAAAACACCACCACCAGCAACAACAACAGCCAAAACACCACCACCAACAACAACAACAAGAACTACAGCCAAAACAGCACCACCAACAACAACAACAGCCAAAACACCACCACCAGCAACAACAACAACAGCCAAAACAAAACCACCACCAACAACTACAGCCAAAAAACCACCACCACCAACAACAACAGCCAAAACAACACCAGCAACAACAACAACAGCCAAAACACAACCACGAACAACAACAACTACAGCGAAAACACCACCAACCACAACAACAACAGCCAAAACACCACCACCACCAACAACAAGAACTACAGCCAAAACAGCACCACCAACAACAACAACAGCCAAAACACAACCAGCACCAACGACAACAACTACAGCCAAAAAACCACCAACAACAACAACTAGAGCCAAAACACCACCAACACCAACAACAACAGCCAAAACACCACAACCAACAACAACAACACCCAAATCACCACCACCAATAACAACAACAGCCAAAACACCTCCACCACCAACATCACCAGCCAAAACACCACCATCAACAACTACAGCCAAAACACAACCACCAACAACAACAACAGCCACAACACCTCCACCAACAACAACAATCAAAACACCACCACCAACAACAACAGCCAAAATACCTCCACCAACAACAACAACAGCCAAAACACCACCACCAAAAACACCACCACCAATAACAACTACAGCCAAAACACCACCACCAACAACTACAGCCGAAACAACTCCACAAACAACAACAACGGCCAAAACACCACCACCATCAACGACAACAACAGATAAAACACCACCAACGACAACAAGAGCTAAAACACAACCACCAACAAAAATAACAGCCAAAACACCTCCACCAACATCAACAACAACCAAAACAGCACCACCAACAGCAACAACAACAGCTAAAACACCACCACCACAGACAACTACAGCCAAAACACCTCCACCAGCAACAACAACCAAAACACCACGACCAACAACTACAGCCAAAACACCACCACCAACAACAACAACAGCAAAAACACCACCACCACCAACAACAACAGCCAAAACACCACCACCAACAACAAAAGCCAAAACACTACCACCAACAACAACAACAGCCAAAACACAACCACCACCAACAACAACAGCCAAAACACCACCTTCAACAACAACAACAGCCAAAACACTACCACCACCAAAAACAACAACTAAAACACCACCACCAACAACAACAACAGCTAAAACACCACCACCAACAACAACAACAACAGCCAACACAAATCCACCACCAACAACTACAGCCAAAACACAACCACCAACAACAAAAACAGGTAAAACAGCACCACCAACAACAACAACAGCCCAAACACCACCACCACCAACAACTACAGTCAAAACACCACCACCAACAACACCAGCCAAAACACCATCACCACCAACAACAACAACAGCCAAAATACCACCACCAACAACTTCAGCCAAAACACAACCACCACCAACAACTACAGCCAAAACACAACCACCAACAAAAACAACAGCTAAAACACCACCACCTACAACAACTGCAGCCAAAACACCTCCACCACCAACAACAACTACAGCCAAAACAACACCACCAACAACTACAGCCAAAACTCCACCATCAACAACTACAGCCAAAACACAACCACCAACAACAACAACAGCCACAACACCGCCACCAACAACAACAATCAAAACACCACCACCAACAACAGCCAAAACACCTCCACCAACAACAACAACAGCCAAAACACCACCACCAAAAACACCACCACCAATAACATCTACAGCCAAAACACCACCACCAACAACTACAGCCAAAACACCACCACCACCACCAACAACAACAGCCAAAACACCTCCACCAACAACAACAACAGCCAAAACACCACCACCACCAACGACAACAACAGATAAAACACCACCAACGACAACAAGAGCTAAAACACCACCACCAACAAAAACAACAGCAAAAACACCTCCACCAAAAACAACAACAAACAAAACAGCACCATCAACAACAGCAACAGCCAAAACACCACCACCACCACAAACAACAACAGCCAAAACACCTCCACCAGCAACAACAACCAAAACACCACGACCAACAACTATAGCCAAAACACCACCACCAACAACAACTACAGCCAAAACACCGCCACCAACAACAACAACAGCAATAACACCACCACCACCAACAACAACAGCCAAAACACCACCACCAACAACAAAAGCCAAAACACAACCACCACCAACAACAACAGCCAAAACACCACCACCACCAACAACAACAGCCAAAACACCATCACCAACAACAACAGCCAAAACACCACCATCAACAACAACTAAAACAACATCACCAACAACAACAACAGCTAAAACACCACCACCACCAACAACAACAACAGCCAAAACAAAACCACCACCAACAACTACAGCCAAAACACAACCACCAACAACAAAAACAGGTAAAACACCACCACCAACAACAACAACAGTCCAAACACCACCACCACCAACAACTACAGTCAAAACACCACCACCAACAACACCAGCCAAAACACGATCACCGCCAACAACAACAACAGCCAAAACACCTCCACCACCAACAACTACAGCCAAAACACAACCACCACCAACAACTACAGCCAAAACACAACCACCAAATAAAACAACAGCTAAAACACCTACCTTCTACAACAACTGCAGCCAAAACACCTCCACCACCAACAACAACTACAGCCAAAACACCACCACCAACAACAACAGCAGCTAAAACACCACCACCAACAACAACAACTGCATCCAAAACAACACCACCACCAACAACAACAGCCAAAACACCTCCACCACCAACAACAGTCAATACACAACCATCAACAACAACAGCCAAAAACCAACACCGCCACCAACAACAGCCAAAACACCACCACCACCACCAACAACAACTACAGCCAAAACACCACCACCACCAACAACAACAACAGCCAAAACACCACCACCAACAACAACTACAGCCAAAACACCACCACCACCAAGAACTACCGCCAAAACACCACCACCAACAACAACAGCCAAAACACCACCACCAATAACAACAACAGCCAAAGCACCACCACGAACAACAACAGCCAAAACACTTCCACCACCAACAACAACAGCCAAAACTCCATCACCAACAACAGCCAACACACCACCACCAACAACAATAGCCAAAACACCACCAACAACAACAGCCAAAACACCACCGCCACCAACAACAACTACTGCCAAAACCCCACCACCAACAACACCAGCCAAAACACCACCACAACCAACAACAACAACAGCCAAAACACCACCACCAACAACAACAACAGCCAAAACACCACCAACAACAACATCAGCCAAAACACCACCACCAACAACAACAACAGCTAAAACACCACCACCACTAACAACTACAGCCAAACACCTACACCAACAACAAGAACGACCAAAACACCACGACCAACAACTACAGCCAAAACACCACCACCAACGACAACTACAGCCAAAACACCACCACCAACAACAACAACAGCAATAACACCACCAGCACCAACAACTACAGACAAAACACAACCACCAACAACAACAACAGCCATAACACAACCACCAACAACAACAGCCAAAACACCACCACCAACAACAACAACAGCCAAAACACTACCACCAACAACAACAGCCAAAACACCACCACCAACAACAACAGCCAAAACATTACGATCAACAACAACAACAGCCAAAACACAACCACCACCAAAAACAACAACTAAAACACCACACCAACAACAACAACAACTAAAACACCACCACCACCAGCAACAACAACAGCCAAAACAAAACCACCACCAACAACTACAGCCAAAACAAAACGACCAACAACAACAACAGGTAAAACACCACCACCAACAACAATTACAGACAAAACACCACCACCAACAACAAGAACTACAGCTAAAACACCACCTCCACCAACAACAACAGCCAAAACACCACCACCAACAACAACTACAGCCAATACACCTCCACCACCAACAAAAACATCCAAAATACCACCACCAACAACAACAACAGCCAAAACACCACCACCAACAACTACAACAGCCAAAACATAACCACCACCACCTACAACAACTACAGCCAAAACACCACCACCAACAACAATAGCCAAAACACCAACACCAAGAACAACAACTGCAGCCAAAACACCACCAGCAACAATAACAACAGCCAAAACACAACCACCAACAACAACAACTACAGCGAAAACACCACCACTAACAACAACAACAGCCAAAACGCCACCACCAACAACAACAAGAACTACAGCCAAAAGAGCACCACCAACAACGACAACAGCAAAAACACCACCACCACCAACGACAACAACGACAGCCAAAACCCCACCAACAACAACAACTACAGCCAAAATACCACCACCAACAACAACAACAGCCAAAACACCACTACCAACAACAACAACACCCAAAACACCACCACCAACAACAACAGCCAAAACACCTCCACCACCAACATCACCAGCCAAAACACAACCACCAACAACAACAACAGCCACAACACCTCCACCAACAACAACAACCAACACACCACCACCAACAACAACAGCCAAAACACCTCCACCAACAACAACAACAGCCAAAACACCACCACCAAAAACACCACCACCAATAACAACTACAGCCAAAACACCACCACCAACAACTACAGCCAAAACACCACCACGAACAACAACAACAGCCAAAACACCCCCACCACCACCAACAACAACAGCCAAAACACCTCCACCAACAACAACAGCCAAAACACCACCATCACCAACGACAACAACAGATAAAACACCACCAGCGACAACACGAGCTAAAACACCACCACCAACAAAAACAACAGCCAAAACACCTCCACCAACAACAACCAAAACAGCACCATCAATAACAACAACAGCCAAAACACCACCACCAACAACAACAACAGCTAAAACAACACCACCACAAACAACTACAGCCAAAACACCTCCACCAGCAACAACAACCAAAACACCACGACAAACAACTACAGCCAAAACACCACCACCAACAACAACTACAGCCAAAACACCACCGCCAACAACAACAGCAATAACACCACCACCACCAACAAGAACAGCCAAAACACCACCACCAACAACAAAAGCCAAAACACCACCAACAACAACAACAGCCAAAACACCACCACCACCAACAACAACAGCCAAAACACCACCTCCCCCAACAACAACAGCCAAAACACCACCACCAACAACAACAGCCAAAAAACCACCATCAACAACAACAACCGCCAAAACACTACCACCACCAAAAACAACAACTAAAACACCGCCACCAACAACAACAACAACAACAGCCAAAACAAAACCACCCCCAACAACTACAGTCAAAACACAACCACCAACAACAACAAAAGGTAAAACACCACAACCAACAACAACAACAGCCAAAATACCACCACCAACAACACCAGCCAAAACACCATCACCACCAACAACAACAACAGCCAAAACACCACCACTACCAACAACTACAGCCAAAACACAACCACCAACAACAACTGCAGCCAAAACACCACCACCAACAACAACAACTACAGCCAAAACACCACCACCAACAACAACAGCAGCTAAAATACCACCACCACCAACAACAACTACAGCCAAAACACCACCATCAACAACATCAGCAGCTAAAACACCACCACCACCAGCAACAACTACAGCCAAAATACCTCCACCAACAACAACAACCAAAACACCACCACCAACAACAACAGCCAAAACACCTCCACCTACAACAACAACCGCCAAAACACCACCACCAAAAACACCACCACCAGTAACAACTACAGCCAAAACACCACCACCAACAACTACAGCCAAAACACCACCACCACCACCAACAACAACAGCCAAAACACCTCCACCAACAACAACAACAGCCAAAACACCTCCACCACCAACGACAACAACAGATAAAACACCACGACAAACAACTACAGCCAAAACACCACCACCAACAACAACTACTGCGAAAACACCACCGCCAACAACAACAGCAATAACACCACCACCACCAACAACAACTGCCAAAACACCACCACCAACAACAAAAGCCAAAACACCACCACCAACAAAAACAGCCAAAACACCACCGCCACCAACAACAACAGCCAAAACACCACCATCAACAACAACTGCCAAAACACTACCACCACCAAAAACAACAACTAAAACACCGCCTCCAACAACAAGAAAAACTAAAACACCACCACCACCAACAACAACAACAGCCAAAACAAAACCACCCCCAACAACTACAGCCAAAACACAACCACCAACAACAACAACAGGTAAAACACCACCACCACCAACAACAACAACAGCCAAAACACCACCACCAACAACAACTACAGTCAAAATACCACCACCAACAACATCAGCCAAAACACCATCACCACCAACAACAACAACAGACAAAACACCACCACCAACAACAACAACAACAGCCAAAACAAAACCACCCCCAACAACTACAGCCAAAACACAACCACCAACAACAACAACAGGTAAAACACCATCACAACCAACAACAACAGCCAAAACACCACCACCAACCACAACTACAGTCAAAATACCACCACCAACAACACCAGCCAAAACACCATCACCACCAACAACAACAACAGCCAAAACACCACCACCACCAACCACTACTGCCAAAACACAACCACCACCGACAACTACAGTCAAAACATAACTACCAACAACAACTGCAGCCAAAACACCACCACCACCAACAACAACTAAAGCCAAAACACCACCACCAACAACAACAGCCAAAACACCACCACCAGCAACAACAACAGCCAAAACACCACCACCTACAACAACAACTTCAGCCAAAACAACACCACCAACAACACCAGCCAAAACACCACCACCAACAACAACAACAACAGCCAAAACTCCACCACCAACAACAGCCAAAACACAACCACCAACAACAACAGCCAAAAGCCAACACCACCACCAACAACAGCCAAAACACTACCACCACCAACAACAACAGCCAAAACACCACCACCAGCAACAACAGCAGCCAAAACACCACCACCAACAATAACAACTTTAGCCAAAACAACACCACCAACAACAACAGCCAAAAACCAACACCACCACCAACAACAGTCAAAACACCACCCACACCAACAACAACTACAGCCAAAACACCACCTACAACAACACCAGCCAAAACACCACAACCAACAACAACAACAACAGCCAAAACACCACCACCAACAACAACTACAGCCAAAACACCTCCACCACCAACAACTACCGCCAAAACACCACCACAAACAACAACAGCCATAACACCACCACGAACAACAACAGCCAAAACACCTCCACCACCAACAACAACAGCCAAAACTCCACCACCAACAACAGCCAACACACCACCACCAACAACAACAGCCAAAACACCACCAACAACAACAACAACTACTGCCAAAACACCACCACCAACAACCCCAGCCAAAACACCACCACCACCAACAACAACAACAGCCAAAACAACACCACCACCAACAACAACAGCCAAAACACCACCAACAACAACAACAGCCAAAACACCACCACAAACAACAACAACAGCCAAAACACCTCCACCGACAACAACAACAACAGCCAAAACACCACCACCAACAACAACAACAAAAACAATAACACCACTAGCACCAACAACTACAGCCAAAACACAACCACCACAAACAACAACAGCCATAACACCACTACCAACAACAACAGCCAAAACACCACCACCAACAACAACAACAGCCAAAACACCGACACCACCAACAACAACAGCCAAAACACCACCTCCACCAACAACAACAGCCAAAACACCACCACCAACAACAACAGCCAAAACATTACCATCAACAACAACAACAGCCAAAACACAACCACCACCAAAAACAACAACTAAAACACCACACCAACAACAACAACAACTAAAACACCACCACAAACAACAACAACAACAGCCAAAACAAAACCACCAACAACAACTACAGCCAAAACACAACGACCAACAACAACAAAAGGTAAAACACCACCACCAACAACAACTACAGCCAAAACACCACCACCAACAACTACAACAGCCAAAACACAACCACCAACAACAACAACTACAGCGAAAACACCACCACCAGCAACAACAACAGCCAAAACACCACCACCAACAACAACAACAAGAACTACAGCCAAAACAGCACCACCAACAACAACAACAGCCAAAACACCACCACCACCAACAACAACAACTACAGCCAAAACCCCACCAACAACAACATCTACAGCCAAAACACCACCACCAGCAACAACAACAGCCAAAACACCACGACCAACAACAACAACACCCAAGACACCACCACCAACAACAACTACAGCCAAAACACAACGACCAACAACAACAAAAGGTAAAACACCACCACCAACAACAACTACAGCCAAAACACCACCACCAACAACTACAACAGCCAAAACACAACCACCAACAACAACAACTACAGCGAAAACACCACCACCAGCAACAACAACAGCCAAAACACCACCACCAACAACAACAACAAGAACTACAGCCAAAACAGCACCACCAACAACAACAACAGCCAAAACACCACCACCAGCAACAACAACAGCCAAAACACCACGACCAACAACAACAACACCCAAGACACCACCACCAACAACAACAACAACAGCCAAAACACCTCCACCACCAACATCACCAGCCAGAACACAACCACCAACAACAACAACAGCCACAACACCTCCACCAACAACAACCGCCAAAACACCACCACCAAATACACCACCACCAATAACAACTACAGCCAAAACACAACCACCAACAACAACGACAGGTAAAACACCACCACAACCAACAACAACAACAGCCAAAACACCACCACCAACAACAATTACAGTCAAAATTCCACCACCAACAACACCAGCCAAAACACCAACACCACCAACAACAACAACAGCCAAAACACCACCACCACCAACAACTACAGCCAAAACACAACCACCACAGACAACTACAGCCAAAACACAACCACCAACAACAACTGCAGCCAAAACACCACCACCACCAACAACAACTACAGCCAAAACACCACCACCAACAACAACAGCCAAAACACCACCACCACCAACAACAACAACAGACAAAACACCACCACCAGCAACAACAACAGCCAAAACACCACCAGCAACAACAACAGCCAAAACACCACCCACACCAACAACAACTACAGCCAAAACACCACCTACAACAACACCAGCCAAAACACCACCACCAACAACAACAACAACAGCCAAAACACCACCACCAACAACAACTACAGCCAAAACACCACCACCACCAACAACTACCGCCAAAACACCACCACAAACAACAACAGCCAAAACACCACCACCAATAACAACAACAGCCAAAGCACCACCACGAACAACAACAGCCAAAACACCTCCACCACCAACAACAACAGCCAAAACTCCACCACCAACAACAGCCAACACACCACCACCAACAACAACAGCCAAAACATCATCAACAACAACAACAGCCAAAACACCACCACCACCACCAACAACAACTACTGCCAAAACACCACCACCAACAACACCAGCCAAAACACCACCACCAACAACAACAACAGCCAAAACAACACCACCACCAACAACAACAACAGCCAAAACAACACCACCACCAACAACAACAGCCAAAACACCACCAACAACAACAACAACAGCCAAAACACCACCACCAACAACAACAACAAAAACACCACCACCAACAACAACAACAGCCAAAACACTCCACCAACAACAACAGCCAAAACGCCATCACCAACAACACCAGCCAAAACACCACCAACAACAACAACAGCCAAAACATCTCCACCACCAACAACAACAGCCAAAGCTCCACCACCACCAACAACTACAGCCAAAACACCTCCACCAACAACAACAGCCAAAACACCACCACCACCACCAACAACTACAGTCAAAACACCTCCACCAACAACAACAGCCAAAACACTACCACCAACAACAACAACAGCCAAAACACCACCACCACCAACAACAACAACAGCCAAAACACCACCACCAACGACAACAACAGCCAAAACACCACCACCACCAACAACAACAACAGCCAAAACACCACAACCAACGACAACAACAGCCAAAACACCACCACCAACAACAACTACAGCCAAAACACCACCACCAACAACAACAACCAAAACACCACCACCACCAACAACAACTACAGCCAAACACCACCACCAACAACATCCAAAACACCACCAACAACAAAACCACAGCCAAAACACCACCACCAACAACAACAACAGCCAAAACACCACCACCACCAACAACTACAGCCTAAACACCACCACCAACAACACCAGCCGAAACACCAGCACCACCACCAACAACAACAACAGCCAAACCACCACCACCTCCAACAGTAGCAACAGCTATCTAACTATCACCAACAACACACCACTACAAACACCACTCCACCAACTATATAACTATCAGCAACAACACATCACTACAAACACCACTTCACCAACTATCTAAATATCACCAACAACACACCACTACAAACACCACTCCACCAACTATGTAACTATCATGAACCACACACCACTACAAACAGCACTCCACCAACTATCTAAATATCACCAACAACACACCACTACAAACACCACTTCACCAACTATCTAACTATCAGCAACAACACACCACTACAAACACCACTCCACCAACTATCTAACTATCAGCAACAACACACCACTACAAACACCACTCCACCCACTATCTAACTATCACCAACAACACACCACTACAAACACCACTCCACCAACTATCTAACTAACAGCAACAACACATCACTACAAACACCACTTCACCAACTATCTAAATATCACCAACAACACACCACTACAAACACCACTCCACCATCTATCTAACTATCAGCAACAACACACCACTACAAACACCACTTCACCATCTATCTAACTATCACCAACAACACACCACTACAAACACCACTCCACCAACTATCTAACTATCAGCAACAACAAACCACTACAAACAGCACTCCACCATCTATCTAACTATCACCAACAACACACCACTACAAACACCACTCCACCAACTATATAACTATCAGCAACAACACACCACTACAAACACCACTCCACTAACTATTAAACTATCACCAACAACACACCACTACAAACACAACTCCACCAACTATCTAACTATCACCAACAACACACCACTACAAACACCACTCCACCATCTATCTAACTATCACCAACAACACACCACTACATACACCACTCCACCATCTATCTAACTATCACCAACAACACACCTCTACAAACACCACTCCAACAACTATCTAACTATCACCAACAACACACCACTACAAACACCACTCCACCAACTATCTAACTATCACCAACAACACATCAATACAAACACCACTCCACCATCTATCTAACTATCACCAACAAAACACCACTACAAACACCACTCCACCAACTATCTAACTATCACCAACAACACACCACTACAAACACCACTCCACCAACTAGCTAACTATCACCAACAACACACCACTACAAACACCACTCCACCAACTATCTAACTATCACCAACAACACACCACTACAAACAGCACACCACCAACTATCTAACTATCACCACAACACATCACTACAAACACCACTCCAGCAACTATCTAACTATCACCAATAACACACCACTACAAACAGCACTCCACCAACTATCTATCTATCACCAACAACACACCACTACAAACACCACTTCACCAACTATCTAACTATCATCAACAACACACCACTACAAACACCACTCCACCAACTATCTGACTATCAGCAACAAGGCACCACTACAAACACCACTCCACCATCTATCTAGCTATAACAACAACACACCTCTACAAACACCACTTCACCAACTATTTAACTATCAGCAACAACACACCACTACAAACACCACTCCACCAACTATCTAACTATCACCAACAACACATCAATATAAACACCACTCCACCATCTATCTAACTATCACCAACAAAACACCACTACAAACACCACTCCACCAACTATCTAACTATCACCAACAACACACCACTACAAACACCACTCCACCAACTAGCTAACTATCACCAACAACACACCACTACAAACACCACTCCACCAACTATCTAACTATCAGCAACAACACACCACTACAAACAGCACACCACCAACTATCTAACTATCACCACAACACATCACTACAAACACCACTCCAGCAACTATCTAACTATCACCAATAACACACCACTACAAACAGCACTCCACCAACTATCTATCTATCACCAACAACACACCACTACAAACACCACTTCACCAACTATCTAACTATCACCAACAACACACAACTACAAACACCACTCCACCAACTATCTGACTATCAGCAACAAGGCACCACTACAAACACCACTCCACCATCTATCTAGCTATAACAAACAACACACCATTACAAACACCACTCCACCATCTATCTCACTATCACCAACAACACACCACTACAAACACCACTCCACCAACTATCTAACTATCACCAACAACACACCACTACAAACACCACTCCACTATCTATCGAACTACCACCAACAACGCACCACTACAAACACCACTCCATCAACTATCTAACTATCACCAACAACACACCACTACAAACGCCATTCCACCCTCTATCTAACTATCAGCAACAACACACCACTACAAACACCACTCCACATACTATCTAACTATCACAAACAACACACCATTACAAACACCACTCCACCATCTATTTAACTATCACCAACAACACACCACTACAAACACCACTCCACCAACTATCTAACTATCAGCAACAACACACCACTACAAACACCACTCCATCAACTATCTAACTATCAGCAACAACACACCACTACAAACACCGCTCCACCAACTATCTAAATATCAGCAACAACACACCACAACAAACACCACTCCAACAACTATCTAACTATCAGCAACAACACACCACTACAAACAGCACTCCACCAGCTATCTAACTATCACCAAAAACACACCACTACAAACACCACTGCACCAACTATCTAACTATGACCAACAACACACCACTACAAACACCACTCCACCAACTATCTAACTATCACCAACAACACACAACTACAAACACCATTCCAACAACTATCTAACTATCACCAACAACAAACCACTACAAACACCACTCCACCAACTATCTAACCATCACCAACAACACACCACTACAAACACCACTCCACCATCTATCTAACTATCAGCAACAACACACCACTACAAACACCATTCCACCATCTATCTAACTATCAGCAACAACACACCACTACAAACACCACTCCACCATCTATCTAACTATCACCAACAACACACCACTACAAACACCACTCCACCAACTATCTAACTATCAGCAACAACACACCACTACAAACACCACTCCACCATCTATCTAACTATCAGCAACAACACACCATTACAAACACCACTCCACCAACTATCTAACTATCACCAACAACATACCACTACAAACAGCACTCCACCAACAATCTAACTATCACCAACAACACACTACTACAAACACCACTCCACCATCTATCTAACTATCAGCAACAACACACCACTACAAACACCACTCCACCAACTATCTAACTATCTGCAACAACACACCACTACAAACAGCACTCCACCAACTATCTAACTATCACCAACACCACACCACTACAAAGAACACTCCACCAACTATCTAACTATCAGCAACACCACACCTCTACAAACACCACTCCACCAACTATCTAACTATCTGCAACAACACACCACTACAAACAGCACTCCACCAACTATCTAAATATCACCAACACCACACCACTACAAAGAACACTCCACCATCTATCTAACTATCAGCAACACCACACCACTACAAACACCACACCACTACAAACACCACTCCAAACACCACTCCACCAACTATCTAACTATCAGCAACAACACACCACTATAAACACCACTCAAACTACTATCTATCTATCACCAACAACACACCACTACAAACACCACTCCACCATCTATCTCACTATCACCAACAACACACCACTACAAACACCACTCCACCAACTATCTAATTATCAGCAACAACACACCACTACAAACACAACTTTACCAACTATCTAACTATCACCAACAACACACCACTACAAACACCACTCCAACATCTATCTGACTATCGGCAACAACACACCACTACAAACACCACTCCACTATCTATCGAACTACCACCAACAACGCACCACTACAAACACCACTCCACCAACTATCTAACTATCACCAATAACACACCACTACAAACACCATTCCACCCTCTATCTAACTATCAGCAACAACACACCACTACAAACACCACTCCACTTACTATCTAACTATCACAAACAACACACCATTACAAACACCACTCCACCATCTATTTAACTATCACCAACAACACACCACTACAAACACCACTCCACCAACTATCTAACTATAAGCAACAACACACCACTACAAACACCACTCCATCAACTATCTAACTATCAGCAACAACACACCACTACAAACACCACTCCACCAACTATCTAAATATCAGCAACAACACACCACTACAAACACCACTCCAACAACTATCTAACTATCAGCAACAGCACACCAATACAAACAGCACTCCACCAGCTATCTAACTATCACCAACAACACACCACTACAAACACCACTCCAACATCTATCTCACTATCAGCAACAACACACCACTACAAACACCACTCCACCATCTATCTTACTATCAGCAACAACACACCACTACAAATACCACTCCACCAACTATCTAACTATCACCAACAACACACCACTACAAACACCACTGCACCAAGTATCTAACAATCACAAACAACACACCACTACAAACACCACTCCACCAACTATCTAACTATCCGCAACAACACACCACTACAAACACCACTCCACCATCTATCTAACTATCACCAACAACACACCACTACAAACACCACTTCACCAACTATCTAACTATCACCAACAACACACCACTACACACACCACTCCACCATCTATCTCACTATCACCAACAACACACCACTACAAACACCATTCCACCAACTATCTAACTATCATCAACAACACACCACTACAAACACCACTCCACTATCTATCGAACTACCTCCAACAACGCACCACTACAAACACCACTCCACCAACTATCTAACTATCACCAACAACACACCACTACAAACACCATTCCACCCTCTATCTAACTATCAGCAACAACACACCACTACAAACACCACTCCACATACTATCTAACTATCACAAACAACACACCATTACAAACACCACTCCACCATCTATTTAACTATCACCAACAACACACCACTACAAACACCACTCCACCAACTATCTAACCATCAGCAACAACACACCACTACAAACACCACTCCATCAACTATCTAACTATCAGCAACAACACACCACTACAAACACCGCTCCACCAACTATCTAAATATCAGCAACAACACACCACTACAAACACCACTCCAACAACTATCTAACTATCAGCAACAACACACCACTACAAACAGCACTCCACCAGCTATCTAACTATCACCAACAACACACCACTACAAACACCACTCCAACATCTATCTCACTATCAGCAACAACACACCACTACAAACACCACTCCACCATCTATCTTACTATCAGCAACAACACACCACTACAAACACCACTCCACCAACTATCTAACTATCACCAACAACACACCACTACAAACACCACTGCACCAGCTATCTGACTATCGGCAACAACACACCACTACAAACACCACTCCACTATCTATCGAACTACCACCAACAACGCACCACTACAAACACCACTCCACCAACTATCTAACTATCACCAACAACACACCACTACAAACACCATTCCACCCTCTATCTAACTATCAGCGACAACACACCACTACAAACACCACTCCACATACTATCTAACTATCACAAACAACACACCATTACAAACACCACTCCACCATCTATTTAACTATCACCAACAACACACCACTACAAACAACACTCCACCAACTATCTAACTATAAGCAACAACACACCACTACAAACACCACTCCGTCAACTATCTAACTATCAGCAACAACACACCACTACAAACACCACTCCACCAACTATCTAAATATCAGCAACAACACACCACTACAAACACCACTCCAACAACTATCTAACTATCAGCAACAACACACCACTACAAACAGCACTCCACCAGCTATCTAACTATCACCAACAACACACCACTACAAACACCACTCCAACATCTATCTCACTATCAGCAACAACACACCACTACAAACACCACTCCACCATCTATCTTACTATCAGCAACAACACACCACTACAAACACCACCCCACCAACTATCTAACTATCACCAACAACACACCACTACAAACACCACTCCACCAACTATCTAACTATCTGCAACAACACACAAATACAAACAGCACTCCACCAACTATCTAACTCTCACCAACACCACACCACTACAAACACCACTCCACCAACTATCTAAATATCAGCAACACCACACCACTACAAACACCACTCCACCATCTATCTAACTATCAGCAACACCACACCACTACCAACACCACTCCACCATCTATCTAACTATCTGCAACAACACACCACTACAAACACCACTCCAAACACCACTCCACCAACTATCTAACTATCAGCAACAACACACCACTATAAACACCACTCAACCAACTATCTATCTATCACCAACAACACACCACTACAAACACCACTCCACCAACTATCTAACTATCAGCAACAACACACCACTACAAACACCACTCCACCATCTATCTAACTATCAGCAACAACACACCATTACAAACACCACTCCACCAACTATCTAACTATCACCAACAACATACCACTACAAACAGCACTCCACCAACAATCTAACTATCACCAACAACACACTACTACAAACACCACTCCACCATCTATCTAACTATCAGCAACAACACACCACTACAAACACCACTCCACCAACTATCTAACTATCTGCAACAACACACCACTACAAACAGCACTCCACCAACTATCTAACTATCACCAACACCACACCACTACAAAGAACACTCCACCAACTATCTAACTATCAGCAACACCACACCTCTACAAACACCACTCCACCAACTATCTAACTATCTGCAACAACACACCACTACAAACAGCACTCCACCAACTATCTAAATATCACCAACACCACACCACTACAAAGAACACTCCACCATCTATCTAACTATCAGCAACACCACACCACTACAAACACCACACCACTACAAACACCACTCCAAACACCACTCCACCAACTATCTAACTATCAGCAACAACACACCACTATAAACACCACTCAAACTACTATCTATCTATCACCAACAACACACCACTACAAACACCACTCCACCATCTATCTCACTATCACCAACAACACACCACTACAAACACCACTCCACCAACTATCTAATTATCAGCAACAACACACCACTACAAACACAACTTTACCAACTATCTAACTATCACCAACAACACACCACTACAAACACCACTCCAACATCTGTCTGACTATCGGCAACAACACACCACTACAAACACCACTCCACTATCTATCGAACTACCACCAACAACGCACCACTACAAACACCACTCCACCAACTATCTAACTATCACCAATAACACACCACTACAAACACCATTCCACCCTCTATCTAACTATCAGCAACAACACACCACTACAAACACCACTCCACATACTATCTAACTATCACAAACAACACACCATTACAAACACCACTCCACCATCTATTTAACTATCACCAACAACACACCACTACAAACACCACTCCACCAACTATCTAACTATAAGCAACAACACACCACTACAAACACCACTCCATCAACTATCTAACTATCAGCAACAACACACCACTACAAACACCACTCCACCAACTATCTAAATATCAGCAACAACACACCACTACAAACACCACTCCAACAACTATCTAACTATCAGCAACAGCACATCAATACAAACAGCACTCCACCAGCTATCTAACTATCACCAACAACACACCACTACAAACACCACTCCAACATCTCTCTCACTATCAGCAACAACACACCACTACAAACACCACTCCACCATCTATCTTACTATCAGCAACAACACACCACTACAAATACCACTCCACCAACTATCTAACTATCACCAACAACACACCACTACAAACACCACTGCACCAAGTATCTAACAATCACAAACAACACACCACTACAAACACCACTCCACCAACTATCTAACTATCCGCAACAACACACCACTACAAACACCACTCCACCATCTATCTAACTATCACCAACAACACACCACTACAAACACCACTTCACCAACTATCTAACTATCACCAACAACACACCACTACAAACACCACTCCACCATCTATCTCACTATCACCAACAACACACCACTACAAACACCATTCCACCAACTATCTAACTATCATCAACAACACACCACTACAAACACCACTCCACTATCTATCGAACTACCTCCAACAACGCACCACTACAAACACCACTCCACCAACTATCTAACTATCACCAACAACACACCACTACAAACACCATTCCACCCTCTATCTAACTATCAGCAACAACACACCACTACAAACACCACTCCACATACTATCTAACTATCACAAACAACACACCATTACAAACACCACTCCACCATCTATTTAACTATCACCAACAACACACCACTACAAACACCACTCCACCAACTATCTAACCATCAGCAACAACACACCACTACAAACACCACTCCATCAACTATCTAACTATCAGCAACAACACACCACTACAAACACCGCTCCACCAACTATCTAAATATCAGCAACAACACACCACTACAAACACCACTCCAACAACTATCTAACTATCAGCAACAACACACCACTACAAACAGTACTCCACCAGCTATCTAACTATCACCAACAACACACCACTACAAACACCACTCCAACATCTATCTCACTATCAGCAACAACACACCACTACAAACACCACTCCACCATCTATCTTACTATCAGCAACAACACACCACTACAAACACCACTCCACCAACTATCTCACTATCACCAACAACACACCACTACAAACACCACTGCTCCAGCTATCTGACTATCGGCAACAACACACCACTACAAAGACCACTCCACTATCTATCGAACTACCACCAACAACGCACCACTACAAACACCACTCCACCAACTATCTAACTATCACCAACAACACACCACTATAAACACCATTCCACCCTCTATCTAACTATCAGCGACAACACACCACTACAAACAGCACTCCACCAGCTATCTAACTATCACCAACAACACACCACTACAAACACCACTCCAACATCTATCTCACTATCAGCAACAACACACCACTACAAACACCACTCCACCATCTATCTTACTATCAGCAACAACACACCACTACAAACACCACCCCACCAACTATCTAACTATCACCAACAACACACCACTACAAACACCACTCCACCAACTATCTAACTATCTGCAACAACACACAAATACAAACAGCACTCCACCAACTATCTAACTCTCACCAACACCACACCACTACAAACACCACTCCACCAACTATCTAAATATCAGCAACACCACACCACTACAAACACCACTCCACCATCTATCTAACTATCAGCAACACCACACCACTACCAACACCACTCCACCATCTATCTAACTATCTGCAACAACACACCACTACAAACACCACTCCAAACACCACTCCACCAACTATCTAACTATCAGCAACAACACACCACTATAAACACCACTCAACCAACTATCTATCTATCACCAACAACACACCACTACAAACACCACTCCACCAACTATCTATTTATCAGCAACAACACACCACTACAAACACAACTTTACCAACTATCTAACTATCACCAACAACACACCACTACAAACACCACTCCAACATCTATCTGACTATCGGCAACAACACACCACTACAAACACCACTCCACCATCTATCTCACTATCACCAACAACACACCTCTACAAACACCACTCTACCAACTATCTAACTATCACCAACAACACACCACTACAAACACCACTCCACCAACTATCTAACTATCACCAACAACACACCACTATAAACACCACTCCACCAACTATCTAACTATCAGCAACATGACACCACTACAAACACCACTCCACCAACTATCTAACTATCAGAAACAACACACAACTACAAACACCATTCCACCATCTATCTAACTATCACCAACAACACACCACTACGAACACCACTCCACTAACTATCTAACTATCACCAACAACACATCACTACACACTACTCCACCATCTATCTACTATCACCAACAACACACCACTACAAACACCACTCCACCATCTATCTCACTATCAGCAACAACACACCACTATAAACACCACTCCACCATCTATTTCACTATCAGCAACAACACACCACTACAAACATCACTCCACCAACTATCTAACTATCACCAACAACACACCACTACAAACACCACTCCAGCATCTATCTCACTATCAGCAACAACACACCACTACAAACACCACTCCACCATCTATCTCACTATCAGCAACAACACACCACTACAAACACCACTCCACCAACTATCTAACTATCACCAACAACACACCACTACAAACACAACTTTACCAACTATCTAACTATCACCAACAACACACCACTACAAACACCACTCCAACATCTATCTGACTATCGGCAACAACACACCACTACAAACGCCACTCCACTATCTATCGAACTACCACCTACAACGCACCACTACAAACACCACTCCACCAACTATCTAACTATCACCAACAACACACCACTACAAACACCATTCCACCCTCTATCTAACTATCAGCAACAACACACCACTACAAATACCACTCCACATACTATCTAACTATCACAAACAACACACCATTACAAACACCACTCCACCATCTATTTAACTATCACCAACAACACACCACTACAAACACCACTCCGCCAACTATCTAACTATAAGCAACAACACACCACTACAAACACCACTCCATCAACTATCTAACTATCAGCAACAACACACCACTACAAACACCACTCCACCAACTATCTAAATATCAGCAACAACACACCACTACAAACACCACTCCAACAACTATCTAACTATCAGCAACAACACACCACTACAAACAGCACTCCACCAGCTATCTAACTATCACCAACAACACACCACTACAAACACCACTCCAACATCTATCTCACTATCAGCAACAACACACCACTACAAACACCACTCCACCATCTATCTTACTATCAGCAACAACACACCACTACAAACACCACTCCACCAACTATCTAACTATCACCAACAACACACCACTACAAACACCACTGCACCAACTATCTAACTATCACCAACAACACACCACTACAAACACCACTCCACCAACTATCTAACTATCACCAACAACACACAACTACAAACACCATTCCATCAACTATCTAACTATCACCAACAACACACCACTACAAACACCACTCCACCATCTATCTAACTATCACCAACAACACACCACTACAAACACCACTCCACCAACAATCTAACTATCACCAACAACACACCACTACAAACACCACTCCACCATCTATCTAACTATCAGCAACAACACACCACTACAAACACAACTCCACCAACTATCTAACTATCTGCAACAACACACCACTACAAACAGCACTCCACCAACTATCTAACTATCAGCAACACCACACCACTAAAAACACCACTCCACCATCTATCTAACTATCAGCAACAACACACCACTACAAACACCACTCCACTATCTATCGAACTACCACCAACAACGCACCACTACAAACACCACTCCACCAACTATCTAACTATCACCAACAACACACCACTACAAACACCACTCCACCAACTATCTAACTATCAGCAACAACACACCACTACAAACACCCCTCCATCAACTATCTAACTATCAGCAACAACACACCACTACAAACACCACTCCACTAACTATCTAAATATCAGCAACAACACACCACTACAAACAGCACTCCACCAGCTATCTAACTATCACCAACAACACACCACTACAAACACCACTCCAACATCTATCTCACTATCAGCAACAACACACCACTACAAACACCACTCCACCATCTATCTTACTATCAGCAACAACACACCACTACAAACACCACTCCACCAACTATCTAACTATCACCAACAACACACAACTACAAACACCATTCCAACAACTATCTAACTATCACCAACAACAAACCACTACAAACATCACTCCACCAACTATCTAAATATCAGCAACACCACACCACTACAAACACCACTCCACCATCTATCTAACTATCAGCAACACCACACCACTACCAACACCACTCCACCAACTATCTAACTATCTGCAACAACACACCACTACAAACACCACTCCAAACACCACTCCACCAACTATCTAACTATCAGCAACAACACACCACTATAAACACCACTCAACCAACTATCTATCTATCACCAACAACACACCACTACAAACACCACTCCACCAACTATCTATTTATCAGCAACAACACACCACTACAAACACAACTTTACCAACTATCTAACTATCACCAACAACACACCACTACAAACACCACTCCAACATCTATCTGACTATCGGCAACAACACACCACTACAAACACCACTCCACCATCTATCTCACTATCACCAACAACACACCTCTACAAACACCACTCTACCAACTATCTAACTATCACCAACAACACACCACTACAAACACCACTGCACCAACTATCTAACTATCACCAACAACACACCTCTACAAACACCACTCCACCAACTATCTAACTATCACCAACAACACACCACTACAAACACCACTTCACCAACTACATAACTATACCAACAACACACCACTACAAACACCACTCCACCATCTATCTCACTATCACCAACAACACACCTCTACAAACACCACTCCACCAACTATCTAACTATCACCAACAACACACCACTACAAACACCACTCCACCAACTATCTAACTATCACCAACAACACACCACTATAAACACCACTCCACCAACTATCTAACTATCAGCAACATGACACCACTACAAACACCACTCCACCAACTATCTAACTATCAGAAACAACACACAACTACAAACACCATTCCACCATCTATCTAACTATCACCAACAACACACCACTACAAACACCACTCCACTAACTATCTAACTATCACCAACAACACATCACTACACACTACTCCACCATCTATCTACTATCACCAACAACACACCACTACAAACACCACTCCACCATCTATCTCACTATCAGCAACAACACACCACTATAAACACCACTCCACCATCTATCTCACTATCAGCAACAACACACCACTACAAACATCACTCCACCAACTATCTAACTATCACCAACAACACACCACTACAAACACCACTCCAGCATCTGTCTCACTATCAGCAACAACACACCACTACAAACACCACTCCACCATCTATCTCACTATCAGCAACAACACACCACTACAAACACCACTC
The DNA here is from genome assembly GCA_964016885.1 of Eledone cirrhosa. Classification (NCBI taxonomy): domain Eukaryota; kingdom Metazoa; phylum Mollusca; class Cephalopoda; order Octopoda; family Eledonidae; genus Eledone; species Eledone cirrhosa. The sequence goes on along the minus strand of OZ024742.1, from coordinate 215,647,639 downwards.
CACCAACTATCTAACTATCACCAACAACACACCACTACAAACACAACTTTACCAACTATCTAACTATCACCAACAACACACCACTACAAACACCACTCCAACAAATATCTGACTATCGGCAACAACACACCACTACAAACGCCACTCCACTATCTATCGAACTACCACCTACAACGCACCACTACAAACACCACTCCACCAACTATCTAACTATCACCAACAACACACCACTACAAACACCATTCCACCCTCTATCTAACTATCAGCAACAACACACCACTACAAATACCACTCCACATACTATCTAACTATCACAAACAACACACCATTACAAACACCACTCCACCATCTATTTAACTATCACCAACAACACACCACTACAAACACCACTCCGCAAACTATCTAACTATAAGCAACAACACACCACTACAAACACCACTCCATCAACTATCTAACTATCAGCAACAACACACCACTACAAACACCACTCCACCAACTATCTAAATATCAGCAACAACACACCACTACAAACACCACTCCAACAACTAACTAACTATCAGCAACAACACACCACTACAAACAGCACTCCACCAGCTATCTAACTATCACCAACAACACACCACTACAAACACCACTCCAACATCTATCTCACTATCAGCAACAACACACCACTACAAACACCACTCGACCATCTATCTTACTATCAGCAACAACACACCACTACAAACACCACTCCACCAACTATCTAACTATCACCAACAACACACCACTACAAACACCACTGCACCAACTATCTAACTATCACCAACAACACACCACTACAAACACCACTCCACCAACTATCTAACTATCACCAACAACACACAACTACAAACACCATTCCATCAACTATCTAACTATCACCAACAACAAACCACTACAAACACCACTCCACCAACTATCTAACTATCACCAACAACACACCACTACAAACACCACTCCACCATCTATCTAACTATCAGCAACAACACACCACTACAAACACCATTCCACCATCTATCTAACTATCAGCAACAACACACCACTACAAACACCACTCCACCATCTATCTAACTATCACCAACAACACACCACTACAAACACCACTCCACCAACTATCTAACTATCAGCAACAACACACCACTACAAACACCACTCCACCATCTATCTAACTATCAGCAACAACACACCATTACAAACACCACTCCACCAACTATCTAACTATCACCAACAACATACCACTACAAACAGCACTCCACCAACTATCTAACTATCACCAACAACACACCACTACAAACACCACTCCACCATCTATCTAACTATCACCAACAACACACCACTACAAACACCACTCCACCAACAATCTAACTATCACCAACAACACACCACTACAAACACCACTCCACCATCTATCTAACTATCAGCAACAACACACCACTACAAACACAACTCCACCAACTATCTAACTATCTGCAACAACACACCACTACAAACAGCACTCCACCAACTATCTAACTATCAGCAACACCACACCACTAAAAACACCACTCCACCATCTATCTAACTAGCAGCAACAACACACCACTACAAACACCACTCCACTATCTATCGAACTACCACCAACAACGCACCACTACAAACACCACTCCACCAACTATCTAACTATCACCAACAACACACCACTACAAACACCACTCCACCAACTATCTAACTATCAGCAACAACACACCACTACAAACACCCCTCCATCAACTATCTAACTATCAACAACAACACACCACTACAAACACCACTCCACTAACTATCTAAATATCAGCAACAACACACCACTACAAACAGCACTCCACCAGCTATCTAACTATCACCAACAACACACCACTACAAACACCACTCCAACATCTATCTCACTATCAGCAACAACACACCACTACAAACACCACTCCACCATCTATCTTACTATCAGCAACAACACACCACTACAAACACCACTCCACCAACTATCTAACTATCACCAACAACACACAACTACAAACACCATTCCAACAACTATCTAACTATCACCAACAACAAACCACTACAAACATCACTCCACCAACTATCTAACTATCACCAACAACACACCACTGCAAACACCACTCCACCATCTATCTAACTATCAGCAACAACACACCACTACAAACACCATTCCACCATCTATCTAACTATCAGCAACACCACACCACTACCAACACAACTCCACCATCTATCTAACTATCTGCAACAACACACCACTACAAACACCACTCCAAACACCACTCCTACAACTATCTAACTATCAGCAACAACACACCACTATAAACACCACTCAACCAACTATCTATCTATCACCAACAACACACCACTCCAAACACCACTCCACCATCTATCTCACTATCACCAACAACACACCTCTACAAACACCACTCTACCAACTATCTAACTATCACCAACAACACACCACTACAAACACTACTCCACCAACTATCTAACTATCACCAACAACACACCTCTACAAACACCACTCCACCAACTATCTAACTATCACCAACAACACACCACTACAAACACCACTTCACCAACTATATAACTATACCAACAACACACCACTACAAACACCACTCCACCATCTATCTCACTATCACCAACAACACACCTCTACAAACACCACTCCACCAACTATCTAACTATCACCAACAACACACCACTACAAACACCACTCCACCAACTATCTAACTATCACCAACAACACACCACTATAAACACCACTCCACCAACTATCTAACTATCACCAACAACAAACCACTACAAACACCACTTCACCAACTATCTAACTATCAGCAACATGACACCACTACAAACACCACTCCACCAACTATTTAACTATCAGAAACAACACACAACTACAAACACCATTCCACCATCTATCTAACTATCACCAACAACACACCACTACAAACACCACTCCAACATCTATCTGACTATCGGCAACAACACACCACTACAAACGCCACTCCACTATCTATCGAACTACCACCTACAACGCACCACTACAAACACCACTCCACCAACTATCTAACTATCACCAACAACACACCACTACAAACACCATTACACCCTCTATCTAACTATCAGCAACAACACACCACTACAAATACCACTCCACATACTATATAACTATCACAAACAACACACCATTACAAACACCACTCCACCATCTATTTAACTATCACCAACAACACACCACTACAAACACCACTCCGCCAACTATCTAACTATAAGCAACAACACACCACTACAAACACCACTCCATAAACTATCTAACTATCAGCAACAACACACCACTACAAACACCACTCCACCAACTATCTAAATATCAGCAACAACACACCACTACAAACACCACTCCAACAACTATCTAACTAACAGCAACAACACACCACTACAAACAGCACTCCACCAGCTATCTAACTATCACCAACAACACACCACTACAAACACCACTCCAACATCTATCTCACTATCAGCAACAACACACCACTACAAACACCACTCCACCATCTATCTTATTATCAGCAACAACACACCACTACAAACACCACTCCACCAACTATCTAACTATCACCAACAACACACCACTACAAACACCACTGCACCAACTATCTAACTATCACCAACAACACACCACTACAAACACCACTCCACCAACTATCTAACTATCACCAACAACACACAACTACAAACACCATTCCAACAACTATCTAACTATCACCAACAACAAACCACTACAAACACCACTCCACCAACTATCTAACTATCACCAACAACACACCACTACAAACACCACTCCACCATCTATCTAACTATCAGAAACAACACACCACTACAAACACCATTCCACCATCTATCTAACTATCAGCAACAACACACCACTACAAACACCACTCCACCATCTATCTAACTATCACCAACAACACACCACTACAAACACCACTCCACCAACTATCTAACTATCAGCAACAACACACCACTACAAACACCACTCCACCATCTATCTAACTATCAGCAACAACACACCATTACAAACACCACTCCACCAACTATCTAACTATCACCAACAACATACCACTACAAACAGCACTCCACCAACTATCTAACTATCACCAACAACACACCACTACAAACACCACTCCACCATCTATCTAACTATCACCAACAACACACCACTACAAACACCACTCCACCAACAATCTAACTATCACCAACAACACACCACTACAAACACCACTCCACCATCTATCTAACTATCAGCAACAACACACCACTACAAACAACACTCCACCAACTATCTAACTATCTGCAACAACACACCACTACAAACAGCACTCCAGCAACTATCTAACTATCACCAACACCACACCACTACAAACACCACACCACCAACTATCTAATTATCAGCAACACCACACCTCTACAAACACCACTCCACCATCTATCTAACTATCAGCAACACCACACCACTAAAAACACCACTCCACCATCTATCTAACTATCAGCAACAACACACCACTACAAACACCACTCCACTATCTATCGAACTACCACCAACAACGCACCACTACAAACACCACTCCACCAACTATCTAACTATCACCAACAACACACCACTACAAACACCACTCCACCAACTATCTAACTATCAGCAACAACACACCACTACAAACACCACTCCATCAACTATCTAACTATCAGTAACAACACACCACTACAAACACCACTCCACTAACTATCTAAATATCAGCAACAACACACCACTACAAACAGCACTCCAACAACTTTCTAACTATCAGCAACAACACACCACTACAAACAGCACTCCACCAGCTATCTAACTATCACCAACAACACACCACTACAAACACCACTCCAACATCTATCTCACTATCAGCAACAACACACCACTACAAACACCACTCCAAACACCACTCCACCAACTATCTAACTATCAGCAACAACACACCACTATAAACACCACTCAACCAACTATCTATCTATCACCAAAAACACACCACTACAAACACCACTCCACCATCTATCTCACAATCACCAACAACACACCACTACAAACACCACTCCACCAACTATCTATTTATCATCAACAACACACCACTACAAACACAACTTTACCAACTATCTAACTATCACCAACAACACACCACTACAAACACCACTCCAACATCTATCTGACTATCGGCAACAACACACCACTACAAACACCACTCCACCATCTATCTCACTATCGCCAACAACACACCTCTACAAACACCACTCCACCAACTATCTAACTATCACCAACAACACACCACTACAAACACCAGTCCACCAACTATCTAACTATCACCAACAACACACCTCTACAAACACCACTCCACCAACTATCTAACTATCACCAACAACACACCACTACAAACACCACTTCACCAACTATCTAACTATCACCAAAAATACACCACTACAAACACCGCTCCACCAACTATCTAACTATCACCAACAACACACCACTACAAACACCACTCCACTAACTATCTAACTATCACCAACAACACATCACTACACACACTACTCCACCATCTATCTACTATCACCAACAACACACCACTACAAACACCACTCCACCATCTATCTCACTATCAGCAACAACACACCACTATAAACACCACTCCACCATCTATCTCACTATCAGCAACAACACACCACTACAAACAGCACTCCACCAACTATCTAACTATCACCAACAACACACCACTACAAACACCACTCCACCATCTATCTAACTATAACCAACAACACACCACTACAAACACCACTCCACCAACAATCTAACTATCACCAAGACCACACCACTACAAACACCACTATCTCACTATCACCAACAACACACCTCTACAAACACCACTCCACCAACTATCTAACTATCACCAACAACACACCACTACAAACACCACTCCACCAACTATCTAACTATCACCAACAACACACCTCTACAAACACCACTCCACCAACTATCTAACTATCACCAACAACACACCACTACAAACACCACTCCAACATCTATCTGACTATCGGCAACAACACACCACTACAAACGCCACTCCACTATCTATCGAACTACCACCTACAACGCACCACTACAAACACCACTCCACCAACTATCTAACTATCACCAACAACACACCACTACAAACACCATTCCACCCTCTATCTAACTATCAGCAACAACACACCACTACAAATACCACTCCACATACTATCTAACTATCACAAACAACACACCATTACAAACACCACTCCACCATCTATTTAACTATCACCAACAACACACCACTACAAACACCACTCCGCCAACTATCTAACTATAAGCAACAACACACCACTACAAACACCACTCCATCAACTATCTAACTATCAGCAACAACACACCACTACAAACACCACTCCACCAACTATCTAAATATCAGCAACAACACACCACTACAAACACCACTCCAACAACTATCTAACTATCAGCAACAACACACCACTACAAACAGCACTCCACCAGCTATCTAACTATCACCAACAACACACCACTACAAACACCACTCCAACATCTATCTCACTATCAGCAACAACACACCACTACAAACACCACTCCACCATCTATCTTACTATCAGCAACAACACACCACTACAAACACCACTCCACCAACTATCTAACTATCACCAACAACACACCACTACAAACACCACTGCACCAACTATCTAACTATCACCAACAACACACCACTACAAACACCACTCCACCAACTATCTAACTATCACCAACAACACACAACTACAAACACCATTCCATCAACTATCTAACTATCACCAACAACAAACCACTACAAACACCACTCCACCAACTATCTAACTATCACCAACAACACACCACTACAAACACCACTCCACCATCTATCTAACTATCAGCAACAACACACCACTACAAACACCATTCCACCATCTATCTAACTATCAGCAACAACACACCACTACAAACACCACTCCACCATCTATCTAACTATCACCAACAACACACCACTACAAACACCACTCCACCAACTATCTAACTATCAGCAACAACACACCACTACAAACACCACTCCACCATCTATCTAACTATCAGCAACAACACACCATTACAAACACCACTCCACCAACTATCTAACTATCACCAACAACATACCACTACAAACAGCACTCCACCAACTATCTAACTATCACCAACAACACACCACCACAAACACCACTCCACCATCTATCTAACTATCACCAACAACACACCACTACAAACACCACTCCACCAACAATCTAACTATCACCAACAACACACCACTACAAACACCACTCCACCATCTATCTAACTATCAGCAACAACACACCACTACAAACACAACTCCACCAACTATCTAACTATCTGCAACAACACACCACTACAAACAGCACTCCACCAACTATCTAACTATCAGCAACACCACACCACTAAAAACACCACTCCACCATCTATCTAACTATCAGCAACAACACACCACTACAAACACCACTCCACTATCTATCGAACTACCACCAACAACGCACCACTACAAACACCACTCCACCAACTATCTAACTATCACCAACAACACACCACTACAAACACCACTCCACCAACTATCTAACTATCAGCAACAACACACCACTACAAACACCCCTCCATCAACTATCTAACTATCAACAACAACACACCACTACAAACACCACTCCACTAACTATCTAAATATCAGCAACAACACACCACTACAAACAGCACTCCACCAGCTATCTAACTATCACCAACAACACACCACTACAAACACCACTCCAACATCTATCTCACTATCAGCAACAACACACCACTACAAACACCACTCCACCATCTATCTTACTATCAGCAACAACACACCACTACAAACACCACTCCACCAACTATCTAACTATCACCAACAACACACAACTACAAACACCATTCCAACAACTATCTAACTATCACCAACAACAAACCACTACAAACATCACTCCACCAACTATCTAACTATCACCAACAACACACCACTACAAACACCACTCCACCATCTATCTAACTATCAGCAACAACACACCACTACAAACACCATTCCACCATCTATCTAACTATCAGCAACACCACACCACTACCAACACCACTCCACCATCTATCTAACTATCTGCAACAACACACCACTACAAACACCACTCCAAACACCACTCCACCAACTATCTAACTATCAGCAACAACACACCACTATAAACACCACTCAACCAACTATCTATCTATCACCAACAACACACCACTCCAAACACCACTCCACCATCTATCTCACTATCACCAACAACACACCTCTACAAACACCACTCTACCAACTATCTAACTATCACCAACAACACACCACTACAAACACTACTCCACCAACTATCTAACTATCACCAACAACACACCTCTACAAACACCACTCCACCAACTATCTAACTATCACCAACAACACACCACTACAAACACCACTGCACCAACTATCTAACTATCACCAACAACACACCAATACAAACACCACTCCACCAACTATCTAACTATCACCAACAACACACAACTACAAACACCATTCCATCAACTATCTAACTATCACCAACAACAAACCACTACAAACACCACTCCACCAACTATCTAACTATCACCAACAACACACCACTACAAACACCACTCCAACAACTATCTAACTATCAGCAACAACACACCACTACAAACAGCACTCCACCAGCTATCTAACTATCACCAACAACACACCACTACAAACACCACTCCAACAACTATCTAACTATCACCAACAACACACCACTACAAACACCACTCCAACATCTATCTCACTATCAGCAACAACACACCACTACAAACACCACTCCACCATCTATCTTACTATCAGCAACAACACACCACTACAAACACCACTCCACCAACTATCTAACTATCACCAACAACACACCACTACAAACACCACTGCACCAACTATCTAACTATCACCAACAACACACCACTACAAACACCACTCCACCAACTATCTAACTATCACCAACAACACACAACTACAAACACCATTCCATCAACTATCTAACTATCACCAACAACAAACCACTACAAACACCACTCCACCAACTATCTAACTATCACCAACAACACACCACTACAAACACCACTCCACCATCTATCTAACTATCAGCAACAACACACCACTACAAACACCATTCCACCATCTATCTAACTATCAGCAACAACACACCACTACAAACACCACTCCACCATCTATCTAACTATCACCAACAACACACCACTACAAACACCACTCCACCAACTATCTAACTATCAGCAACAACACACCACTACAAACACCACTCCACCATCTATCTAACTATCAGCAACAACACACCATTACAAACACCACTCCACCAACTATCTAACTATCACCAACAACATACCACTACAAACAGCACTCCACCAACTATCTAACTATCACCAACAACACACCACTACAAACACCACTCCACCATCTATCTAACTATCACCAACAACACACCACTACAAACACCACTCCACCAACAATCTAACTATCACCAACAACACACCACTACAAACACCACTCCAACATCTATCTAACTATCAGCAACAACACACCACTACAAACACAACTCCACCAACTATCTAACTATCTGCAACAACACACCACTACAAACAGCACTCCACCAACTATCTAACTATCAGCAACACCACACCACTAAAAACACCACTCCACCATCTATCTAACTATCAGCAACAACACACCACTACAAACACCACTCCACTATCTATCGAACTACCACCAACAACGCACCACTACAAACACCACTCCACCAACTATCTAACAATCACCAACAACACACCACTACAAACACCACTCCACCAACTATCTAACTATCAGCAACAACACACCACTACAAACACCCCTCCATCAACTATCTAACTATCAACAACAACACACCACTACAAACACCACTCCACTAACTATCTAAATATCAGCAACAACACACCACTACAAACAGCACTCCACCAGCTATCTAACTATCACCAACAACACACCACTACAAACACCACTCCAACATCTATCTCACTATCAGCAACAACACACCACTACAAACACCACTCCACCATCTATCTTACTATCAGCAACAACACACCACTACAAACACCACTCCACCAACTATCTAACTATCACCAACAACACACAACTACAAACACCATTCCAACAACTATCTAACTATCACCAACAACAAACCACTACAAACATCACTCCACCAACTATCTAACTATCACCAACAACACACCACTACAAACACCACTCCACCATCTATCTAACTATCAGCAACAACACACCACTACAAACACCATTCCACCATCTATCTAACTATCAGCAACACCACACCACTACCAACACCACTCCACCATCTATCTAACTATCTGCAACAACACACCACTACAAACACCACTCCAAACACCACTCCACCAACTATCTAACTATCAGCAACAACACACCACTATAAACACCACTCAACCAACTATCTATCTATCACCAACAACACACCACTCCAAACACCACTCCACCATCTATCTCACTATCACCAACAACACACCTCTACAAACACCACTCTACCAACTATCTAACTATCACCAACAACACACCACTACAAACACTACTCCACCAACTATCTAACTATCACCAACAACACACCTCTACAAACACCACTCCACCAACTATCTAACTATCACCAACAACACACCACTACAAACACCACTTCACCAACTATATAACTATACCAACAACACACCACTACAAACACCACTCCACCATCTATCTCACTATCACCAACAACACACCTCTACAAACACCACTCCACCAACTATCTAACTATCACCAACAACACACCACTACAAACACCACTCCACCAACTATCTAACTATCACCAACAACACACCACTATAAACACCACTCCACCAACTATCTAACTATCACCAACAACAAACCACTACAAAGACCACTTCACCAACTATCTAACTATCAGCAACATGACACCACTACAAACACCACTCCACCAACTATCTAACTATCAGAAACAACACACAACTACAAACACCATTCCACCATCTATCTAACTATCACCAACAACACACCACTACAAACACCACTGCACTAACTATCTAACTATCACCAACAACACATCACTACACACACTACTCCACCATCTATCTACTATCACCAACAACACACCACTACAAACACCACTCCACCATCTATCTCACTATCAGCAACAACACACCACTACAAACATCACTCCACCAACTATCTAACTATCACCAACAACACACCACTACAAACACCACTCCAGCATCTATCTCACTATCAGCAACAACACACCACTACAAACACCACTCCACCATCTATCTCACTATCAGCAACTACACACCACTACAAACACCACTCCACCAACTATCTAACTATCACCAACAACACACCACTACAAACACAACTTTACCAACTATCTAACTATCACCAACAACACACCACTACAAACACCACTCCAACATCTATCTGACTATCGGCAACAACACACCACTACAAACGCCACTCCACTATCTATCGAACTACCACCTACAACGCACCACTACAAACACCACTCCACCAACTATCTAACTATCACCAACAACACACCACTACAAACACCATTACACCCTCTATCTAACTATCAGCAACAACACACCACTACAAATACCACTCCACATACTATCTAACTATCACAAACAACACACCATTACAAACACCACTCCACCATCTATTTAACTATCACCAACAACACACCACTACAAACACCACTCCGCCAACTATCTAACTATAAGCAACAACACACCACTACAAACACCACTCCATCAACTATCTAACTATCAGCAACAACACACCACTACAAACACCACTCCACCAACTATCTAAATATCAGCAACAACACACCACTACAAACACCACTCCAACAACTATCTAACTAACAGCAACAACACACCACTACAAACAGCACTCCACCAGCTATCTAACTATCACCAACAACACACCACTACAAACACCACTCCAACATCTATCTCACTATCAGCAACAACACACCACTACAAACACCACTCCACCATCTATCTTATTATCAGCAACAACACACCACTACAAACACCACTCCACCAACTATCTAACTATCACCAACAACACACCACTACAAACACCACTGCACCAACTATCTAACTATCACCAACAACACACCACTACAAACACCACTCCACCAACTATCTAACTATCACCAACAACACACAACTACAAACACCATTCCAACAACTATCTAACTATCACCAACAACAAACCACTACAAACACCACTCCACCAACTATCTAACTATCACCAACAACACACCACTACAAACACCACTCCACCATCTATCTAACTATCAGCAACAACACACCACTACAAACACCATTCCACCATCTATCTAACTATCAGCAACAACACACCACTACAAACACCACTCCACCATCTATCTAACTATCACCAACAACACACCACTACAAACACCACTCCACCAACTATCTAACTATCAGCAACAACACACCACTACAAACACCACTCCACCATCTATCTAACTATCAGCAACAACACACCATTACAAACACCACTCCACCAACTATCTAACTATCACCAACAACATACCACTACAAACAGCACTCCACCAACTATCTAACTATCACCAACAACACACCACTACAAACACCACTCCACCATCTATCTAACTATCACCAACAACACACCACTACAAACACCACTCCACCAACAATCTAACTATCACCAACAACACACCACTACAAACACCACTCCACCATCTATCTAACTATCAGCAACAACACACCACTACAAACAACACTCCACCAACTATCTAACTATCTGCAACAACACACCACTACAAACAGCACTCCAGCAACTATCTAACTATCACCAACACCACACCACTACAAACACCACACCACCAACTATCTAACTATCAGCAACACCACACCTCTACAAACACCACTCCACCATCTATCTAACTATCAGCAACACCACACCACTAAAAACACCACTCCACCATCTATCTAACTATCAGCAACAACACACCACTACAAACACCACTCCACTATCTATCGAACTACCACCAACAACGCACCACTACAAACACCACTCCACCAACTATCTAACTATCACCAACAACACACCACTACAAACACCACTCCACCAACTATCTAACTATCAGCAACAACACACCACTACAAACACCACTCCATCAACTATCTAACTATCAGTAACAACACACCACTACAAACACCACTCCACTAACTATCTAAATATCAGCAACAACACACCACTACAAACACCACTGCACCAACTATCTAACTATCACCAACAACACACCACTACAAACACCACTCCACCAACTATCTAACTATCACCAACAACACACAACTACAAACACCATTCCAACAACTATCTAACTATCACCAAAAACAAACCACTACAAACACCACTCCACCAACTATCTAACTATCACCAACAACACACCACTACAAACACCACTCCACCATCTATCTAACTATCAGCAACAACACACCACTACAAACACCATTCCACCATCTATCTAACTATCAGCAACAACACACCACTACAAACACCACTCCACCATCTATCTAACTATCACCAACAACACACCACTACAAACACCACTCCACCAACTATCTAACTATCAGCAACAACACACCACTACAAACACCACTCCACCATCTATCTAACTATCAGCAACAACACACCATTACAAACACCACTCCACCAACTATCTAACTATCACCAACAACATACCACTACAAACAGCACTCCACCAACTATCTAACTATCACCAACAACACACCACTACAAACACCACTCCACCATCTATCTAACTATCACCAACAACACACCACTACAAACACCACTCCACCAACAATCTAACTATCACCAACAACACACCACTACAAACACCACTCCACCATCTATCTAACTATCAGCAACAACACACCACTACAAACAACACTCCACCAACTATCTAACTATCTGCAACAACACACCACTACAAACAGCACTCCAGCAACTATCTAACTATCACCAACACCACACCACTACAAACACCACACCACCAACTATCTAACTATCAGCAACACCACACCTCTACAAACACCACTCCACCATCTATCTAACTATCAGCAACACCACACCACTAAAAACACCACTCCACCATCTATCTAACTATCAGCAACAACACACCACTACAAACACCACTCCACTATCTATCGAACTACCACCAACAACGCACCACTACAAACACCACTCCACCAACTATCTAACTATCACCAACAACACACCACTACAAACACCACTCCACCAACTATCTAACTATCAGCAACAACACACCACTACAAACACCACTCCATCAACTATCTAACTATCAGTAACAACACACCACTACAAACACCACTCCACTAACTATCTAAATATCAGCAACAACACACCACTACAAACAGCACTCCAACAACTTTCTAACTATCAGCAACAACACACCACTACAAACAGCACTCCACCAGCTATCTAACTATCACCAACAACACACCACTACAAACACCACTCCAACATCTATCTCACTATCAGCAACAACACACCACTACAAACACCACTCCAAACACCACTCCACTAACTATCTAAATATCAGCAACAACACACCACTACAAACAGCACTCCAACAACTTTCTAACTATCAGCAACAACACACCACTATAAACACCACTCAACCAACTATCTATCTATCACCAAAAACACACCACTACAAACACCACTCCACCATCTATCTCACAATCACCAACAACACACCACTACAAACACCACTCCACCAACTATCTATTTATCATCAACAACACACCACTACAAACACAACTTTACCAACTATCTAACTATCACCAACAACACACCACTACAAACACCACTCCAACATCTATCTGACTATCGGCAACAACACACCACTACAAACACCACTCCACCATCTATCTCACTATCGCCAACAACACACCTCTACAAACACCACTCCACCAACTATCTAACTATCACCAACAACACACCACTACAAACACCAGTCCACCAACTATCTAACTATCACCAACAACACACCTCTACAAACACCACTCCACCAACTATCTAACTATCACCAACAACACACCACTACAAACACCACTTCACCAACTATCTAACTATCACCAAAAATACACCACTACAAACACCGCTCCACCAACTATCTAACTATCACCAACAACACACCACTACAAACACCACTCCACTAACTATCTAACTATCACCAACAACACATCACTACACACACTACTCCACCATCTATCTACTATCACCAACAACACACCACTACAAACACCACTCCACCATCTATCTCACTATCAGCAACAACACACCACTATAAACACCACTCCACCATCTATCTCACTATCAGCAACAACACACCACTACAAACAGCACTCCACCAACTATCTAACTATCACCAACAACACACCACTACAAACACCACTCCACCATCTATCTAACTATAACCAACAACACACCACTACAAACACCACTCCACCAACAATCTAACTATCACCAAGACCACACCACTACAAACACCACTATCTCACTATCACCAACAACACACCTCTACAAACACCACTCCACCAACTATCTAACTATCACCAACAACACACCACTACAAACACCACTCCACCAACTATCTAACTATCACCAACAACACACCTCTACAAACACCACTCCACCAACTATCTAACTATCACCAACAACACACCACTACAAACACCACTTCACCAACTATCTAACTATCACCAAAAATACACCACTACAAACACCGCTCCACCAACTATCTAACTATCACCAACAACACACCACTACAAACACCACTCCACTAACTATCTAACTATCACCAACAACACATCACTACACACACTACTCCACCATCTATCTACTATCACCAACAACACACCACTACAAACATCACTCCACCAACTATCTAACTATCACCAACAACACACCACTACAAACACCACTCCACCATCTATCTAACTATCAGCAACAACACACCACTACAAACACCATTCCACCATCTATCTAACTATCAGCAACAACACACCACTACAAACACCACTCCACCATCTATCTAACTATCACCAACAACACACAACTACAAACACCACTCCACCAACTATCTAACTATCAGCAACAACACACCACTACAAACACCACTCCACCATCTATCTAACTATCACCAACAACATAACACTACAAACAGCACTCCACCAACTATCTAACTATCACCAACAACACACCACTACAAACACCACTCCAACATCTATCTAACTATCTGCAACAACACACCACTACAAACACCACTCCACCAACTATCTAACTATCTGCAACAACACACCACTACAAACAGCACTCCACCAACTATCTAACTATCACCGAGACCACACCACTACAAACACCACTCCACCAACTATCTAACTATCAGCAACACCACACCTCTACAAACACCACTCCACCATCTATCTAACTATCAGCAACACCACACCACTAAAAACACCACTCCACCATCTATCTAACTATCAGCAACAACACACCACTACAAACACCACTCCACTATCTATCGAACTACCACCAACAACACACCACTACAAACAGCACTCCACCAGCTATCTAACTATCACCAACAACACACCACTACAAACACCACTCCAACATCTATCTCACTATCAGCAACAACACACCACTACAAACACCACTCCACCATCTATCTTACTATCAGCAACAACACACCACTACAAACACCACTCCACCAACTATCTAACTATCACCAACAACACACAACTACAAACACCATTCCAACAACTATCTAACTATCACCAACAACAAACCACTACAAACATCACTCCACCAACTATCTAACTATCACCAACAACACAACACTACAAAAACCACTCCACCATCTATCTAACTATCAGCAACAACACACCACTACAAACACCATTCCACCATCTATCTAACTATCAGCAACAACACACCACTACAAACACCACTCCACCATCTATCTAACTATCACCAACAACACACAACTACAAATACCACTCCACCAACTATCTAACTATCAGCAACAACACACCACTACAAACACCACTCCACTAACTATCTAAATATCAGCAACAACACACCACTACAAACAGCACTCCAACAACTTTCTAACTATCAGCAACAACACACCACTACAAACAGCACTCCACCAGCTATCTAACTATCACCAACAACACACCACTACAAACACCACTCCACTAACTATCTAACTATCACCAACAACACATCACTACACACACTACTCCACCATCTATCTACTATCACCAACAACACACCACTACAAACACCACTCCACCATCTATCTTATTATCAGCAACAACACACCACTACAAACACCACTCCACCAACTATCTAACTATCACCAACAACACACCACTACAAACACCACTGCACCAACTATCTAACTATCACCAACAACACACCACTACAAACACCACTCCACCAACTATCTAACTATCACCAACAACACACAACTACAAACACCATTCCAACAACTATCTAACTATCACCAACAACAAACCACTACAAACACCACTCCACCAACTATCTAACTATCACCAACAACACACCACTACAAACACCACTCCACCATCTATCTAACTATCAGCAACAACACACCACTACAAACACCATTCCACCATCTATCTAACTATCAGCAACAACACACCACTACAAACACCACTCCACCATCTATCTAACTATCACCAACAACACACCACTACAAACACCACTCCACCAACTATCTAACTATCAGCAACAACACACCACTACAAACACCACTCCACCATCTATCTAACTATCAGCAACAACACACCATTACAAACACCACTCCACCAACTATCTAACTATCACCAACAACATACCACTACAAACAGCACTCCACCAACTATCTAACTATCACCAACAACACACCACTACAAACACCACTCCACCATCTATCTAACTATCACCAACAACACACCACTACAAACACCACTCCACCAACAATCTAACTATCACCAACAACACACCACTACAAACACCACTCCACCATCTATCTAACTATCAGCAACAACACACCACTACAAACAACACTCCACCAACTATCTAACTATCTGCAACAACACACCACTACAAACAGCACTCCAGCAACTATCTAACTATCACCAACACCACACCACTACAAACACCACACCACCAACTATCTAACTATCAGCAACACCACACCTCTACAAACACCACTCCACCATCTATCTAACTATCAGCAACACCACACCACTAAAAACACCACTCCACCATCTATCTAACTATCAGCAACAACACACCACTACAAACACCACTCCACTATCTATCGAACTACCACCAACAACGCACCACTACAAACACCACTCCACCAACTATCTAACTATCACCAACAACACACCACTACAAACACCACTCCACCAACTATCTAACTATCAGCAACAACACACCACTACAAACACCACTCCATCAACTATCTAACTATCAGTAACAACACACCACTACAAACACCACTCCACTAACTATCTAAATATCAGCAACAACACACCACTACAAACAGCACTCCAACAACTTTCTAACTATCAGCAACAACACACCACTACAAACAGCACTCCACCAGCTATCTAACTATCACCAACAACACACCACTACAAACACCACTCCAACATCTATCTCACTATCAGCAACAACACACCACTACAAACACCACTCCAAACACCACTCCACTAACTATCTAAATATCAGCAACAACACACCACTACAAACAGCACTCCAACAACTTTCTAACTATCAGCAACAACACACCACTATAAACACCACTCAACCAACTATCTATCTATCACCAAAAACACACCACTACAAACACCACTCCACCATCTATCTCACAATCACCAACAACACACCACTACAAACACCACTCCACCAACTATCTATTTATCATCAACAACACACCACTACAAACACAACTTTACCAACTATCTAACTATCACCAACAACACACCACTACAAACACCACTCCAACATCTATCTGACTATCGGCAACAACACACCACTACAAACACCACTCCACCATCTATCTCACTATCGCCAACAACACACCTCTACAAACACCACTCCACCAACTATCTAACTATCACCAACAACACACCACTACAAACACCAGTCCACCAACTATCTAACTATCACCAACAACACACCTCTACAAACACCACTCCACCAACTATCTAACTATCACCAACAACACACCACTACAAACACCACTTCACCAACTATCTAACTATCACCAAAAATACACCACTACAAACACCGCTCCACCAACTATCTAACTATCACCAACAACACACCACTACAAACACCACTCCACTAACTATCTAACTATCACCAACAACACATCACTACACACACTACTCCACCATCTATCTACTATCACCAACAACACACCACTACAAACACCACTCCACCATCTATCTCACTATCAGCAACAACACACCACTATAAACACCACTCCACCATCTATCTCACTATCAGCAACAACACACCACTACAAACAGCACTCCACCAACTATCTAACTATCACCAACAACACACCACTACAAACACCACTCCACCATCTATCTAACTATAACCAACAACACACCACTACAAACACCACTCCACCAACAATCTAACTATCACCAAGACCACACCACTACAAACACCACTATCTCACTATCACCAACAACACACCTCTACAAACACCACTCCACCAACTATCTAACTATCACCAACAACACACCACTACAAACACCACTCCACCAACTATCTAACTATCACCAACAACACACCTCTACAAACACCACTCCACCAACTATCTAACTATCACCAACAACACACCACTACAAACACCACTTCACCAACTATCTAACTATCACCAAAAATACACCACTACAAACACCGCTCCACCAACTATCTAACTATCACCAACAACACACCACTACAAACACCACTCCACTAACTATCTAACTATCACCAACAACACATCACTACACACACTACTCCACCATCTATCTACTATCACCAACAACACACCACTACAAACATCACTCCACCAACTATCTAACTATCACCAACAACACACCACTACAAACACCACTCCACCATCTATCTAACTATCAGCAACAACACACCACTACAAACACCATTCCACCATCTATCTAACTATCAGCAACAACACACCACTACAAACACCACTCCACCATCTATCTAACTATCACCAACAACACACAACTACAAACACCACTCCACCAACTATCTAACTATCAGCAACAACACACCACTACAAACACCACTCCACCATCTATCTAACTATCACCAACAACATAACACTACAAACAGCACTCCACCAACTATCTAACTATCACCAACAACACACCACTACAAACACCACTCCAACATCTATCTAACTATCTGCAACAACACACCACTACAAACACCACTCCACCAACTATCTAACTATCTGCAACAACACACCACTACAAACAGCACTCCACCAACTATCTAACTATCACCGAGACCACACCACTACAAACACCACTCCACCAACTATCTAACTATCAGCAACACCACACCTCTACAAACACCACTCCACCATCTATCTAACTATCAGCAACACCACACCACTAAAAACACCACTCCACCATCTATCTAACTATCAGCAACAACACACCACTACAAACACCACTCCACTATCTATCGAACTACCACCAACAACACACCACTACAAACAGCACTCCACCAGCTATCTAACTATCACCAACAACACACCACTACAAACACCACTCCAACATCTATCTCACTATCAGCAACAACACACCACTACAAACACCACTCCACCATCTATCTTACTATCAGCAACAACACACAACTACAAACACCATTCCAACAACTATCTAACTATCACCAACAACAAACCACTACAAACATCACTCCACCAACTATCTAACTATCACCAACAACACAACACTACAAAAACCACTCCACCATCTATCTAACTATCAGCAACAACACACCACTACAAACACCATTCCACCATCTATCTAACTATCAGCAACAACACACCACTACAAACACCACTCCACCATCTATCTAACTATCACCAACAACACACAACTACAAATACCACTCCACCAACTATCTAACTATCAGCAACAACACACCACTACAAACACCACTCCACTAACTATCTAAATATCAGCAACAACACACCACTACAAACAGCACTCCAACAACTTTCTAACTATCAGCAACAACACACCACTACAAACAGCACTCCACCAGCTATCTAACTATCACCAACAACACACCACTACAAACACCACTCCACTAACTATCTAACTATCACCAACAACACATCACTACACACACTACTCCACCATCTATCTACTATCACCAACAACACACCACTACAAACACCACTCCACCATCTATCTCACTATCAGCAACAACACACCACTATAAACACCACTCCACCATCTATCTCACTATCAGCAACAACACACCACTACAAACAGCACTCCACCAACTATCTAACTATCACCAACAACACACCACTACAAACACCACTCCACCATCTATCTAACTATAACCAACAACACACCACTACAAACACCACTCCACCAACAATCTAACTATCACCAAGACCACACCACTACAAACACCACTATCTCACTATCACCAACAACACACCTCTACAAACACCACTCCACCAACTATCTAACTATCACCAACAACACACCACTACAAACACCACTCCACCAACTATCTAACTATCACCAACAACACACCTCTACAAACACCACTCCACCAACTATCTAACTATCACCAACAACACACCATTACAAACACCACTTCACCAACTATCTAACTATCACCAAAAATACACCACTACAAACACCGCTCCACCAACTATCTAACT
The DNA here is from genome assembly GCA_964016885.1 of Eledone cirrhosa. Taxonomy (NCBI): domain Eukaryota; kingdom Metazoa; phylum Mollusca; class Cephalopoda; order Octopoda; family Eledonidae; genus Eledone; species Eledone cirrhosa. The sequence continues at coordinate 215,625,253 of OZ024742.1, read as the reverse complement.
ATCACCAACAACACACCACTACAAACACCAGTCCACTAACTATCTAACTATCACCAACAACACATCACTACACACACTACTCCACCATCTATCTACTATCACCAACAACACACCACTACAAACATCACTCCACCAACTATCTAACTATCACCAACAACACACCACTCCAAACACCACTCCACCATCTATCTAACTATCAGCAACAACACACCACTACAAACACCATTCCACCATCTATCTAACTATCAGCAACAACACACCACTACAAACACCACTCCACCATCTATCTAACTATCACCAACAACACACAACTACAAACACCACTCCACCAACTATCTAACTATCAGCAACAACACACCACTACAAACACCACTCCACCATCTATCTAACTATCACCAACAACATAACACTACAAACAGCACTCCACCAACTATCTAACTATCACCAACAACACACCACTACAAACACCACTCCAACATCTATCTAACTATCTGCAACAACACACCACTACAAACACCACTCCACCAACTATCTAACTATCTGCAACAACACACCACTACAAACAGCACTCCACCAACTATCTAACTATCACCGAGACCACACCACTACAAACACCACTCCACCAACTATCTAACTATCAGCAACACCACACCTCTACAAACACCACTCCACCATCTATCTAACTATCAGCAACACCACACCACTAAAAACACCACTCCACCATCTATCTAACTATCAGCAACAACACACCACTACAAACACCACTCCACTATCTATCGAACTACCACCAACAACACACCACTACAAACAGCACTCCACCAGCTATCTAACTATCACCAACAACACACCACTACAAACACCACTCCAACATCTATCTCACTATCAGCAACAACACACCACTACAAACACCACTCCACCATCTATCTTACTATCAGCAACAACACACCACTACAAACACCACTCCACCAACTATCTAACTATCACCAACCACACACAACTACAAACACCATTCCAACAACTATCTAACTATCACCAACAACAAACCACTACAAACATCACTCCACCAACTATCTAACTATCACCAACAACACAACACTACAAACACCACTCCACCATCTATCTAACTATCAGCAACAACACACCACTACAAACACCATTCCACCATCTATCTAACTATCAGCAACAACACACCACTACAAACACCACTCCACCATCTATCTAACTATCACCAACAACACACAACTACAAACACCACTCCACCAACTATCTAACTATCAGCAACAACACACCACTACAAACACCACTCCACTAACTATCTAAATATCAGCAACAACACACCACTACAAACAGCACTCCAACAACTTTCTAACTATCAGCAACAACACACCACTACAAACAGCACTCCACCAGCTATCTAACTATCACCAACAACACACCACTACAAACACCACTCCAACATCTATCTCACTATCAGCAACAACACACCACTACAAACACCACTCCGCCAACTATCTAACTATCAGCAACAACACACCACTATAAACACCACTCAACCAACTATCTATCTATCACCAAAAACACACCACTACAAACACCACTCCACCATCTATCTCACAATCACCAACAACACACCACTACAAACACCACTCCACCAACTATCTATTTATCATCAACAAGACACCACTACAAACACAACTTTACCAACTATCTAACTATCACCAACAACACACCACCTCAAACACCACTCCAACATCTATCTGACTATCGACAACAACACACCACTACAAACACCACTCCACCATCTATCTCACTATCGCCAACAACACACCTCTACAAACACCACTCCACCAACTATCTAACTATCACCAACAACACACCACTACAAACACCACTCCACCAACTATCTAACTATCACCAACAACACACCTCTACAAACACCACTCCACCAACTATCTAACTATCACCAACAACACACCACTACAAACACCACTTCACCAACTATCTAACTATCACCAAAAATACACCACTACAAACACCGCTCCACCAACTATCTAACTATCACCAACAACACACCACTACAAACACCACTCCACTAACTATCTAACTATCACCAACAACACATCACTACACACACTACTCCACCATCTATCTACTATCACCAACAACACACCACTACAAACACCACTCCACCATCTATCTCACTATCAGCAACAACACACCACTATAAACACCACTCCACCATCTATCTCACTATCAGCAACAACACACCACTACAAACAGCACTCCACCAACTATCTAACTATCACCAACAACACACCACTACAAACACCACTCCACCATCTATCTAACTATAACCAACAACACACCACTACAAACACCACTCCACCAACAATCTAACTATCACCAAGACCACACCACTACAAACACCACTATCTCACTATCACCAACAACACACCTCTACAAACACCACTCCACCAACTATCTAACTATCACCAACAACACACCACTACAAACACCACTCCACCAACTATCTAACTATCACCAACAACACACCTCTACAAACACCACTCCACCAACTATCTAACTATCACCAACAACACACCACTACAAACACCACTTCACCAACTATCTAACTATCACCAAAATACACCACTACAAACACCGCTCCACCAACTATCTAACTATCACCAACAACACACCACTACAAACACCACTCCACTAACTATCTAACTATCACCAACAACACATCACTACACACACTACTCCACCATCTATCTACTATCACCAACAACACACCACTACAAACATCACTCCACCAACTATCTAACTATCACCAACAACACACCACTACAAACACCACTCCACCATCTATCTAACTATCAGCAACAACACACCACTACAAACACCATTCCACCATCTATCTAACTATCAGCAACAACACACCACTACAAACACCACTCCACCATCTATCTAACTATCACCAACAACACACAACTACAAACACCACTCCACCAACTATCTAACTATCAGCAACAACACACCACTACAAACACCACTCCACCATCTATCTAACTATCAGCAACAACACACCATTACAAACACCACTCCACCAACTATCTAACTATCACCAACAACATAACACTACAAACAGCACTCCACCAACTATCTAACTATCACCAACAACACACCACTACAAACACCACTCCACCAACTATCTAACTATCTGCAACAACACACCACTACAAACAGCACTCCACCAACTATCTAACTATCACCGAGACCACACCACTACAAACACCACTCCACCAACTATCTAACTATCAGCAACACCACACCTCTACAAACACCACTCCACCATCTATCTAACTATCAGCAACACCACACCACTAAAAACACCACTCCACCATCTATCTAACTATCAGCAACAACACACCACTACAAACACCACTCCACTATCTATCGAACTACCACCAACAACACACCACTACAAACAGCACTCCACCAGCTATCTAACTATCACCAACAACACACCACTACAAACACCACTCCAACATCTATCTCACTATCAGCAACAACACACCACTACAAACACCACTCCACCATCTATCTTACTATCAGCAACAACACACCACTACAAACACCACTCCACCAACTATCTAACTATCACCAACAACACACAACTACAAACACCATTCCAACAACTATCTAACTATCACCAACAACAAACCACTACAAACATCACTCCACCAACTATCTAACTATCACCAACAACACAACACTACAAACACCACTCCACCATCTATCTAACTATCAGCAACAACACACCACTACAAACACCATTCCACCATCTATCTAACTATCAGCAACAACACACCACTACAAACACCACTCCACCATCTATCTAACTATCACCAACAACACACAACTACAAACACCACTCCACCAACTATCTAACTATCAGCAACAACACACCACTACAAACACCACTCCACCATCTATCTAACTATCAGCAACAACACACCATTACAAACACCACTCCACCAACTATCTAACTATCACCAACAACATAACACTACAAACAGCACTCCACCAACTATCTAACTATCACCAACAACACACCACTACAAACACCACTCCAACATCTATCTAACTATCTGCAACAACACACCACTACAAACACCACTCCACCAACTATCTAACTATCTGCAACAACACACCACTACAAACAGCACTCCACCAACTATATAACTATCAGCAACACCACACCACTACAAACACCACTCCACCATCTATCTAACTATCTGCAACAACACACCACTACAAACACCACTCCACCATCTATCTCACTATCACCAACAACACACCTCTACAAACACCACTCCACCAACTATCTAACTATCACCAACAACACACCACTACAAACACCACTCCACCAACTATCTAACTATCACCAACAACACACCTCTACAAACACCACTCCACCAACTATCTAACTATCACCAACAACATAACACTACAAACAGCACTCCACCAACTATCTAACTATCACCAACAACACACCACTACAAACACCACTCCACCATCTATCTCACAATCACCAACAACACACCACTACAAACACCACTCCACCAACTATCTATTTATCATCAACAACACACCACTACAAACACAACTTTACCAACTATCTAACTATCACCAACAACACACCACTACAAACACCACTCCAACATCTATCTGACTATCGGCAACAACACACCACTACAAACACCACTCCACCATCTATCTCACTATCGCCAACAACACACCTCTACAAACACCACTCCACCAACTATCTAACTATCACCAACAACACACCACTACAAACACCACTCCACCAACTATCTAACTATCACCAACAACACACCTCTACAAACACCACTCCACCAACTATCTAACTATCACCAACAACACACCACTACAAACACCACTTCACCAACTATCTAACTATCACCAAAAATACACCACTACAAACACCGCTCCACCAACTATCTAACTATCACCAACAACACACCACTACAAACACCACTCCACTAACTATCTAACTATCACCAACAACACATCACTACACACACTACTCCACCATCTATCTACTATCACCAACAACACACCACTACAAACACCACTCCACCATCTATCTCACTATCAGCAACAACACACCACTATAAACACCACTCCACCATCTATCTCACTATCAGCAACAACACACCACTACAAACAGCACTCCACCATCTATCTAACTATAACCAACAACACACCACTACAAACACCACTCCACCAACAATCTAACTATCACCAAGACCACACCACTACAAACACCACTATCTCACTATCACCAACAACACACCTCTACAAACACCACTCCACCAACTATCTAACTATCACCAACAACACACCACTACAAACACCACTCCACCAACTATCTAACTATCACCAACAACACACCTCTACAAACACCACTCCACCAACTATCTAACTATCACCAACAACACACCACTACAAACACCACTTCACCAACTATCTAACTATCACCAAAAATCCACCACTACAAACACCGCTCCACCAACTATCTAACTATCACCAACAACACACCACTACAAACACCACTCCACTAACTATCTAACTATCACCAACAACACATCACTACACACACTACTCCACCATCTATCTACTATCACCAACAACACACCACTACAAACATCACTCCACCAACTATCTAACTATCACCAACAACACACCACTACAAACACCACTCCACCATCTATCTAACTATCAGCAACAACACACCACTACAAACACCATTCCACCATCTATCTAACTATCAGCAACAACACACCACTACAAACACCACTCCACCTTCTATCTAACTATCACCAACAACACACAACTACAAACACCACTCCACCAACTATCTAACTATCAGCAACAACACACCACTACAAACACCACTCCACCATCTATCTAACTATCAGCAACAACACACCATTACAAACACCACTCCACCAACTATCTAACTATCACCAACAACATAACACTACAAACAGCACTCCACCAACTATCTAACTATCACCAACAACACACCACTACAAACACCACTCCAACATCTATCTAACTATCTGCAACAACAAACCACTACAAACACCACTCCACCAACTATCTAACTATCTGCAACAACACACCACTACAAACAGCACTCCACCAACTATCTAACTATCACCGAGACCACACCACTACAAACACCACTCCACCAACTATCTAACTATCAGCAACACCACACCTCTACAAACACCACTCCACCATCTATCTAACTATCAGCAACACCACACCACTAAAAACACCACTCCACCATCTATCTAACTATCAGCAACAACACACCACTACAAACACCACTCCACTATCTATCGAACTACCACCAACAACACACCACTACAAACAGCACTCCACCAGCTATCTAACTATCACCAACAACACACCACTACAAACACCACTCCAACATCTATCTCACTATCAGCAACAACACACCACTACAAACACCACTCCACCATCTATCTTACTATCAGCAACAACACACCACTACAAACACCACTCCAACAACTATCTAACTATCACCAACAACACACAACTACAAACACCATTCCAACAACTATCTAACTATCACCAACAACAAACCACTACAAACATCACTCCACCAACTATCTAACTATCACCAACAACACAACACTACAAACACCACTCCACCATCTATCTAACTATCAGCAACAACACACCACTACAAACACCATTCCACCATCTATCTAACTATCAGCAACAACACACCACTACAAACACCACTCCACCATCTATCTAACTATCACCAACAACACACAACTACAAACACCACTCCACCAACTATCTAACTATCAGCAACAACACACCACTACAAACACCACTCCACCATCTATCTAACTATCAGCAACAACACACCATTACAAACACCACTCCACCAACTATCTAACTATCACCAACAACATAACACTACAAACAGCACTCCACCAACTATGTAACTATCACCAACAACACACCACTACAAACACCACTCCAACATCTATCTAACTATCTGCAACAACACACCACTACAAACACCACTCCACCAACTATCTAACTATCTGCAACAACACACCACTACAAACAGCACTCCACCAACTATATAACTATCAGCAACACCACACCACTACAAACACCACTCCACCATCTATCTAACTATCTGCAACAACACACCACTACAAACACCACTCCACCATCTATCTCACTATCACCAACAACACACCTCTACAAACACCACTCCACCAACTATCTAACTATCACCAACAACACACAACTACAAACACCATTCCAACAACTATCTAACTATCACCAACAACAAACCACTACAAACATCACTCCACCAACTATCTAACTATCACCAACAACACAACACTACAAACACCACTCCACCATCTATCTAACTATCAGCAACAACACACCACTACAAACACCACTCCAACATCTATCTCACTATCAGCAACAACACACCACTACAAACACCACTCCACCATCTATCTTACTATCAGCAACAACACACCACTACAAACACCACTCCACCAACTATCTAACTATCACCAACAACACACAACTACAAACACCATTCCAACAACTATCTAACTATCACCAACAACAAACCACTACAAACATCACTCCACCAACTATCTAACTATCACCAACAACACAACACTACAAACACCACTCCACCATCTATCTAACTATCAGCAACAACACACCACTACAAACACCATTCCACCATCTATCTAACTATCAGCAACAACACACCACTACAAACACCACTCCACCATCTATCTAACTATCACCAACAACACACAACTACAAACACCGCTCCACCAACTATCTAACTATCACCAACAACACACCACTACAAACACCACTCCACCATCTATCTAACTATCAGCAACAACACACCATTACAAACACCACTCCACCAACTATCTAACTATCACCAACAACATAACACTACAAACAGCACTCCACCAACTATCTAACTATCACCAACAACACACCACTACAAACACCACTCCAACATCTATCTAACTATCTGCAACAACACACCACTACAAACACCACTCCACCAACTATCTAACTATCTGCAACAACACACCACTACAAACAGCACTCCACCAACTATATAACTATCAGCAACACCACACCACTACAAACACCACTCCACCATCTATCTAACTATCTGCAACAACACACCACTACAAACACCACTCCACCATCTATCTCACTATCACCAACAACACACCTCTACAAACACCACTCCACCAACTATCTAACTATCACCAACAACACACCACTACAAACACCACTCCACCAACTATCTAACTATCACCAACAACACACCTCTACAAACACCACTCCACCAACTATCTAACTATCACCAACAACATAACACTACAAACAGCACTCCACCAACTATCTAACTATCACCAACAACACACCACTACAAACACCACTCCACCATCTATCTCACAATCACCAACAACACACCACTACAAACACCACTCCACCAACTATCTATTTATCATCAACAACACACCACTACAAACACAACTTTACCAACTATCTAACTATCACCAACAACACACCACTACATACACCACTCCAACATCTATCTGACTATCGGCAACAACACACCACTACAAACACCACTCCACCATCTATCTCACTATCGCCAACAACACACCTCTACAAACACCACTCCACCAACTATCTAACTATCACCAACAACACACCACTACAAACACCACTCCACCAACTATCTAACTATCACCAACAACACACCTCTACAAACACCACTCCACCAACTATCTAACTATCACCAACAACACACCACTACAAACACCACTTCACCAACTATCTAACTATCACCAAAAATACACCACTACAAACACCGCTCCACCAACTATCTAACTATCACCAACAACACACCACTACAAACACCACTCCACTAACTATCTAACTATCACCAACAACACATCACTACACACACTACTCCACCATCTATCTACTATCACCAACAACACACCACTACAAACACCACTCCACCATCTATCTCACTATCAGCAACAACACACCACTATAAACACCACTCCACCATCTATCTCACTATCAGCAACAACACACCACTACAAACAGCACTCCACCAACTATCTAACTATCACCAACAACACACCACTACAAACACCACTCCACCATCTATCTAACTATAACCAACAACACACCACTACAAACACCACTCCACCAACAATCTAACTATCACCAAGACCACACCACTACAAACACCACTATCTCACTATCACCAACAACACACCTCTACAAACACCACTCCACCAACTATCTAACTATCACCAACAACACACCACTACAAACACCACTCCACCAACTATCTAACTATCACCAACAACACACCTCTACAAACACCACTCCACCAACTATCTAACTATCACCAACAACACACCACTACAAACACCACTTCACCAACTATCTAACTATCACCAAAAATACACCACTACAAACACCGCTACACCAACTATCTAACTATCACCAACAACACACCACTACAAACACCACTCCACTAACTATCTAACTCTCACCAACAACACATCACTACACACACTACTCCACCATCTATCTACTATCACCAACAACACACCACTACAAACATCACTCCACCAACTATCTAACTATCACCAACAACACACCACTACAAACACCACTCCACCATCTATCTAACTATCAGCAACAACACACCACTACAAACACCATTCCACCATCTATCTAACTATCAGCAACAACACACCACTACAAACACCACTCCACCATCTATCTAACTATCAGCAACAACACACCATTACAAACACCACTCCACCAACTATCTAACTATCACCAACAACATAACACTACAAACAGCACTCCACCAACTATCTAACTATCACCAACAACACACCACTACAAACACCACTCCAACATCTATCTAACTATCTGCAACAACACACCACTACAAACACCACTCCACCAACTATCTAACTATCTGCAACAACACACCACTACAAACAGCACTCCACCAACTATCTAACTATCACCGAGACCACACCACTACAAACACCACTCCACCAACTATCTAACTATCAGCAACACCACACCTCTACAAACACCACTCCACCATCTATCTAACTATCAGCAACACCACACCACTAAAAACACCACTCCACCATCTATCTAACTATCAGCAACAACACACCACTACAAACACCACTCCACTATCTATCGAACTACCACTAACAACACACCACTACAAACAGCACTCCACCAGCTATCTAACTATCACCAACAACACACCACTACAAACACCACTCCAACATCTATCTCACTATCAGCAACAACACACCACTACAAACACCACTCCACCATCTATCTTACTATCAGCAACAACACACCACTACAAACACCACTCCACCAACTATCTAACTATCACCAACAACACACAACTACAAACACCATTCCAACAACTATCTAACTATCACCAACAACAAACCACTACAAACATCACTCCACCAACTATCTAACTATCACCAACAACACAACACTACAAACACCACTCCACCATCTATCTAACTATCAGCAACAACACACCACTACAAACACCATTCCACCATCTATCTAACTATCAGCAACAACACACCACTACAAACACCACTCCACCATCTATCTAACTATCACCAACAACACACAACTACAAACACCACTCCACCAACTATCTAACTATCAGCAACAACACACCACTACAAACACCACTCCACCATCTATCTAACTATCAGCAACAACACACCATTACAAACACCACTCCACCAACTATCTAACTATCACCAACAACATAACACTACAAACAGCACTCCACCAACTATCTAACTATCACCAACAACACACCACTACAAACACCACTCCAACATCTATCTAACTATCTGCAACAACACACCACTACAAACACCACTCCACCAACTATCTAACTATCTGCAACAACACACCACTACAAACAGCACTCCACCAACTATATAACTATCAGCAACACCACACCACTACAAACACCACTCCACCATCTATCTAACTATCTGCAACAACACACCACTACAAACACCACTCCACCATCTATCTCACTATCACCAACAACACACCTCTACAAACACCACTCCACCAACTATCTAACTATCACCAACAACACACCACTACAAACACCACTCCACCAACTATCTAACTATCACCAACAACACACCTCTACAAACACCACTCCACCAACTATCTAACTATCACCAACAACATAACACTACAAACAGCACTCCACCAACTATCTAACTATCACCAACAACACACCACTACAAACACCACTCCACCATCTATCTCACAATCACCAACAACACACCACTACAAACACCACTCCACCAACTATCTATTTATCATCAACAACACACCACTACAAACACAACTTTACCAACTATCTAACTATCACCAACAACACACCACTACAAACACCACTCCAACATCTATCTGACTATCGGCAACAACACACCACTACAAACACCACTCCACCATCTATCTCACTATCACCAACAACACACCTCTACAAACACCACTCCACCAACTATCTAACTATCACCAACAACACACCACTACAAACACCACTCCACCAACTATCTAACTATCACCAACAACACACCTCTACAAACACCACTCCACCAACTATCTAACTATCACCAACAACACACCACTACAAACACCACTTCACCAACTATCTAACTATCACCAAAAATACACCACTACAAACACCGCTCCACCAACTATCTAACTATCACCAACAACACACCACTACAAACACCACTCCACTAACTATCTAACTATCACCAACAACACATCACTACACACACTACTCCACCATCTATCTACTATCACCAACAACACACCACTACAAACACCACTCCACCATCTATCTCACTATCAGCAACAACACACCACTATAAACACCACTCCACCATCTATCTCACTATCAGCAACAACACACCACTACAAACATCACTCCACCAACTATCTAACTATCACCAACAACACACCACTACAAACACCACTCCAGCATCTATCTCACTATCAGGAACAACACACCACTACAAACACCACTCCACCATCTATCTCACTATCAGCAACAACACACCACTACAAACACCACTCCACCAACTATCTAACTATCACCAACAACACACCACTACAAACACAACTTTACCAACTATCTAACTATCACCAACAACACACCACTACAAACACCACTCCAACATCTATCTGACTATCGGCAACAACACACCACTACAAACGCCACTCCACTATCTATCGAACTACCACCTACAACGCACCACTACAAACACCACTCCACCAACTATCTAACTATCACCAACAACACACCACTACAAACACCATTACACCCTCTATCTAACTATCAGCAACAACACACCACTACAAATACCACTCCACATACTATCTAACTATCACAAACAACACACCATTACAAACACCACTCCACCATCTATTTAACTATCACCAACAACACACCACTACAAACACCACTCCGCCAACTATCTAACTATAAGCAACAACACGCCACTACAAACACCACTCCATCAACTATCTAACTATCAGCAACAACACATCACTACAAACACCACTCCACCAACTATCTAAATATCAGCAACAACACACCACTACAAACACCACTCCAACAACTATCTAACTATCAGCAACAACACACCACTACAAACAGCACTCCACCAGCTATCTAACTATCACCAACAACACACCACTACAAACACCACTCCAACATCTATCTCACTATCAGCAACAACACACCACTACAAACACCACTCCACCATCTATCTTACTATCAGCAACAACACACCACTACAAACACCACTCCACCAACTATCTAACTATCACCAACAACACACCACTACAAACACCACTGCACCAACTATCTAACTATCACCAACAACACACCACTACAAACACCACTCCACCAACTATCTAACTATCACCAACAACACACAACTACAAACACCATTCCACCAACTATCTAACTATCAGCAACAACACACCACTACAAGCACCACTCCACCATCTATCTAACTATCACCAACAACACACCACTACAAACACCACTCCACCAACTATCTAACTATCAGCAACAACACACCACTACAAACACCACTCCACCATCTATCTAACTATCAGCAACAACACACCCTTACAAACACCACTCCACCAACTATCTAACTATCACCAACAACATACCACTACAAACAGCACTCCACCAACTATCTAACTATCACCAACAACACACCACTACAAACACCACTCCACCATCTATCTAACTATCACCAACAACACACCACTACAAACACCACTCCACCAACAATCTAACTATCACCAACAACACACCACTACAAACACCACTCCACCATCTATCTAACTATCAGCAACAACACACCACTACAAACACCACTCCACCAACTATCAAACTATCTGCAACAACACACCACTACAAACAGCACTCCACCAACTATCTAACTATCACCAACACCACACCACTACAAACACCACTCCACCAACTATCTAACTATCAGCAACACCACACCTCTACAAACACCACTCCACCATCTATCTAACTATCAGCAACACCACACCACTAAAAACACCACTCCACCATCTATCTAACTATCAGCAACAACACACCACTACAAACACCACTCCACAATCTATCGAACTACCACTAACAACGCACCACTACAAACACCACTCCACCAACTATCTAACTATCACCAACAACACACCACTACAAACACCACTCCACCAACTATCTAACTATCAGCAACAACACACCACTACAAACACCACTCCATCAACTATCTAACTATCAGTAACAACACACCACTACAAACACCACTCCACCAACTATCTAACTATCAGCAACAACACACCACTACAAACACCACTCCACCATCTATCTAACTATCAGCAACAACACACCATTACAAACACCACTCCACCAACTATCTAACTATCACCAACAACATAACACTACAAACAGCACTCCACCAACTATCTAACTATCACCAACAACACACCACTACAAACACCACTCCAACATCTATCTAACTATCTGCAACAACACACCACTACAAACACCACTCCACCAACTATCTAACTATCTGCAACAACACACCACTACAAACAGCACTCCACCAACTATCTAACTATCACCGAGACCACACCACTACAAACACCACTCCACCAACTATCTAACTATCAGCAACACCACACCTCTACAAACACCACTCCACCATCTATCTAACTATCAGCAACACCACACCACTAAAAACACCACTCCACCATCTATCTAACTATCAGCAACAACACACCACTACAAACACCACTCCACTATCTATCGAACTACCCCCAACAACACACCACTACAAACAGCACTCCACCAGCTATCTAACTATCACCAACAACACACCACTACAAACACCACTCCAACATCTATCTCACTATCAGCAACAACACACCACTACAAACACCACTCCACCATCTATCTTACTATCAGCAACAACACACCACTACAAACACCACTCCACCAACTATCTAACTATCACCAACAACACACAACTACAAACACCATTCCAACAACTATCTAACTATCACCAACAACAAACCACTACAAACATCACTCCACCAACTATCTAACTATCACCAACAACACAACACTACAAACACCACTCCACCATCTATCTAACTATCAGCAACAACACACCACTACAAACACCATTCCACCATCTATCTAACTATCAGCAACAACACACCACTACAAACACCACTCCACCATCTATCTAACTATCACCAACAACACACAACTACAAACACCACTCCACCAACTATCTAACTATCAGCAACAACACACCACTACAAACACCACTCCACCATCTATCTAACTATCAGCAACAACACACCATTACAAACACCACTCCACCAACTATCTAACTATCACCAACAACATAACACTACAAACAGCACTCCACCAACTATCTAACTATCACCAACAACACACCACTACAAACACCACTCCAACATCTATCTAACTATCTGCAACAACACACCACTGCAAACACCACTCCACCAACTATCTAACTATCTGCAACAACACACCACTACAAACAGCACTCCACCAACTATATAACTATCAGCAACACCACACCACTACAAACACCACTCCACCATCTATCTAACTATCTGCAACAACACACCACTACAAACACCACTCCACCATCTATCTCACTATCACCAACAACACACCTCTACAAACACCACTCCACCAACTATCTAACTATCACCAACAACACACCACTACAAACACCACTCCACCAACTATCTAACTATCACCAACAACACACCTCTACAAACACCACTCCACCAACTATCTAACTATCACCAACAACATAACACTACAAACAGCACTCCACCAACTATCTAACTATCACCAACAACACACCACTACAAACACCACTCCACCATCTATCTCACAATCACCAACAACACACCACTACAAACACCACTCCACCAACTATCTATTTATCATCAACAACACACCACTACAAACACAACTTTACCAACTATCTAACTATCACCAACAACACACCACTACAAACACCACTCCAACATCTATCTGACTATCGGCAACAACACACCACTACAAACACCACTCCACCATCTATCTCACTATCACCAACAACACACCTCTACAAACACCACTCCACCAACTATCTAACTATCACCAACAACACACCACTACAAACACCACTCCACCAACTATCTAACTATCACCAACAACACACCTCTACAAACACCACTCCACCAACTATCTAACTATCACCAACAACACACCACTACAAACACCACTTCACCAACTATCTAACTATCACCAAAAATACACCACTACAAACACCGCTCCACCAACTATCTAACTATCACCAACAACACACCACTACAAACACCACTCCACTAACTATCTAACTATCACCAACAACACATCACTACACACACTACTCCACCATCTATCTACTATCACCAACAACACACCACTACAAACACCACTCCACCATCTATCTCACTATCAGCAACAACACACCACTATAAACACCACTCCACCATCTATCTCACTGTCAGCAACAACACACCACTACAAACATCACTCCACCAACTATCTAACTATCACCAACAACACACCACTACAAACACCACTCCAGCATCTATCTCACTATCAGGAACAACACACCACTACAAACACCACTCCACCATCTATCTCACTATCAGCAACAACACACCACTACAAACACCACTCCACCAACTATCTAACTATCACCAACAACACACCACTACAAACACAACTTTACCAACTATCTAACTATCACCAACAACACACCACTACAAACACCACTCCAACATCTATCTGACTATCGGCAACAACACACCACTACAAACGCCACTCCACTATCTATCGAACTACCACCTACAACGCACCACTACAAACACCACTCCACCAACTATCTAACTATCACCAACAACACACCACTACAAACACCATTACACCCTCTATCTAACTATCAGCAACAACACACCACTACAAATACCACTCCACATACTATCTAACTATCACAAACAACACACCATTACAAACACCACTCCACCATCTATTTAACTATCACCAACAACACACCACTACAAACACCACTCCGCCAACTATCTAACTATAAGCAACAACACACCACTACAAACACCACTCCATCAACTATCTAACTATCAGCAACAACACATCACTACAAACACCACTCCACCAACTATCTAAATATCAGCAACAACACACCACTACAAACACCACTCCAACAACTATCTAACTATCAGCAACAACACACCACTACAAACAGCACTCCACCAGCTATCTAACTATCACCAACAACACACCACTACAAACACCACTCCAACATCTATCTCACTATCAGCAACAACACACCACTACAAACACGACTCCACCATCTATCTTACTATCAGCAACAACACACCACTACAAACACCACTCCACCAACTATCTAACTATCACCAACAACACACCACTACAAACACCACTGCACCAACTATCTAACTATCACCAACAACACACCACTACAAACACCACTCCACCAACTATCTAACTATCACCAACAACACACAACTACAAACACCATTCCACCAACTATCTAACTATCAGCAACAACACACCACTACAAACACCACTCCACCATCTATCTAACTATCACCAACAACACACCACTACAAACACCACTCCACCAACTATCTAACTATCAGCAACAACACACCACTACAAACACCACTCCACCATCTATCTAACTATCAGCAACAACACACCCTTACAAACACCACTCCACCAACTATCTAACTATCACCAACAACATACCACTACAAACAGCACTCCACCAACTATCTAACTATCACCAACAACACACCACTACAAACACCACTCCACCATCTATCTAACTATCACCAACAACACACCACTACAAACACCACTCCACCAACAATCTAACTATCACCAACAACACACCACTACAAACACCACTCCACCATCTATCTAACTATCAGCAACAACACACCACTACAAACACCACTCCACCAACTATCTAACTATCTGCAACAACACACCACTACAAACAGCACTCCACCAACTATCTAACTATCACCAACACCACACCACTACAAACACCACTCCACCAACTATCTAACTATCAGCAACACCACACCTCTACAAACACCACTCCACCATCTATCTAACTATCAGCAACACCACACCACTAAAAACACCACTCCACCATCTATCTAACTATCAGCAACAACACACCACTACAAACACCACTCCACAATCTATCGAACTACCACTAACAACGCACCACTACAAACACCACTCCACCAACTATCTAACTATCACCAACAACACACCACTACAAACACCACTCCACCAACTATCTAACTATCAGCAACAACACACCACTACAAACACCACTCCATCAACTATCTAACTATCAGTAACAACACACCACTACAAACACCACTCCACTAACTATCTAAATATCAGCAACAACACACCACTACAAACACCACTCCAACAACTTTCTAACTATCAGCAACAACACACCACTACAAACAGCACTCCACCAGCTATCTAACTATCACCAACAACACACCACTACAAGCACCACTCCAACATCTATCTCACTATCAGCAACAACACACCACTACAAACACCACTCCACCATCTATCTTACTATCAGCAACAACACACCACTACAAACACCACTCCACCAACTATCTAACTATCACCAACAACACACAACTACAAACACCATTCCAACAACTATCTAACTATCACCAACAACACACCACTACAAACACCACTCCACCAACTATCTAACTATCACCAACAACACACAACTACAAACACCATTCCACCAACTATCTAACTATCAGCAACAACACACCACTACAAACACCACTCCACCATCTATCTAACTATCACCAACAACACACCACTACAAACACCACTCCACCAACTATCTAACTATCAGCAACAACACACCACTACAAACACCACTCCACCATCTATCTAACTATCAGCAACAACACACCCTTACAAACACCACTCCACCAACTATCTAACTATCACCAACAACATACCACTACAAACAGCACTCCACCAACTATCTAACTATCACCAACAACACACCACTACAAACACCACTCCACCATCTATCTAACTATCACCAACAACACACCACTACAAACACCACTCCACCAACAATCTAACTATCACCAACAACACACCACTACAAACACCACTCCACCATCTATCTAACTATCAGCAACAACACACCACTACAAACACCACTCCACCAACTATCTAACTATCTGCAACAACACACCACTACAAACAGCACTCCACCAACTATCTAACTATCACCAACACCACACCACTACAAACACCACTCCACCAACTATCTAACTATCAGCAACACCACACCTCTACAAACACCACTCCACCATCTATCTAACTATCAGCAACACCACACCACTAAAAACACCACTCCACCATCTATCTAACTATCAGCAACAACACACCACTACAAACACCACTCCACAATCTATCGAACTACCACTAACAACGCACCACTACAAACACCACTCCACCAACTATCTAACTATCACCAACAACACACCACTACAAACACCACTCCACCAACTATCTAACTATCAGCAACAACACACCACTACAAACACCACTCCATCAACTATCTAACTATCAGTAACAACACACCACTACAAACACCACTCCACTAACTATCTAAATATCAGCAACAACACACCACTACAAACACCACTCCAACAACTTTCTAACTATCAGCAACAACACACCACTACAAACAGCACTCCACCAGCTATCTAACTATCACCAACAACACACCACTACAAGCACCACTCCAACATCTATCTCACTATCAGCAACAACACACCACTACAAACACCACTCCACCATCTATCTTACTATCAGCAACAACACACCACTACAAACACCACTCCACCAACTATCTAACTATCACCAACAACACACAACTACAAACACCATTCCAACAACTATCTAACTATCACCAACAACAAACCACTACAAACATCACTCCACCAACTATCTAACTATCACCAACAACACACCACTACAAACACCACTCCACCATCTATCTAACTATCAGCAACAACACACCACTACAAACACCATTCCACCATCTATCTAACTATCAGCAACAACACACCACTACAAACACCACTCCACCATCTATCTAACTATCACCAACAACACACAACTACAAACACCACTCCACCAACTATCTAACTATCAGCAACAACACACCACTACAAACACCACTCCACCATCTATCTAACTATCAGCAACAACACACCATTACAAACACCACTCCACCAACTATCTAACTATCACCAACAACATACCACTACAAACAGCACTCCACCAACTATCTAACTATCACCAACAACACACCACTACAAACACCACTCCAACATCTATCTAACTATCTGCAACAACACACCACTACAAACACCACTCCACCAACTATCTAACTATCTGCAACAACACACCACTACAAACAGCACTCCACCAACTATCTAACTATCAGCAACACCACACCACTACAAACACCACTCCACCATCTATCTAACTATCTGCAACAACACACCACTACAAACACCACTCCAAACACCACTCCACCAACTATCTAACTATCTGCAACAACACACCACTACAAACACCACTCCAAACACCACTCAACCAACTATCTATCTATCACCAACAACACACCACTACAAACACCACTCCACCATCTATCTCACAATCAACAACAACACACCACTACAAACACCACTCCACCAACTATCTATTTATCAGCAACAACACACCACTACAAACACAACTTTACCAACTATCTAACTATCACCAACAACACACCACTACAAACACCACTCCAACATCTATCTGACTATCGGCAACAACACACCACTACAAACACCACTCCACCATCTATCTCACTATCACCAACAACACACCTCTACAAACACCACTCCACCAACTATCTAACTATCACCAACAACACACCACTACAAACACCACTCCACCAACTATCTAACTATCACCAACAACACACCTCTACAAACACCACTCCACCAACTATCTAACTATCACCAACAACACACCACTACAAACACCACTTCACCAACTATCTAACTATCACCAACAACACACCTCTATAAACACCACTCCACCAACTATCTAACTATCACCAACAACAAACCACTACAAACACCACTTCACCAACTATCTAACTATCAGCAACATGACACCACTACAAACACCACTCCACCAACTATCTAACTATCAGAAACAACACACCTCTACAAACACCACTCCACCAACTATCTAACTATCACCAACAACACACCACTAGAACACCACTCCACTAACTATCTAACTATCACCAACAACACACCACTACAAACACCATTCCACTAACTATCTAACTATCACCAACAACACATCACTACACACACTACTCCACCATCTATCTACTATCACCAACAACACACCACTACAAACACCACTCCATCATCTATCTCACTATCAGCAACAACACACCACTCCACCATCTATCTCACTATCAGCAACAACACACCACTACAAACACCACTCCACCAACTATCTAACTATCACCAACAACACACCACTACAAATGCCACTGCACCAACTATCTAACTATCACCAACAACACACCACTACAAACACCAGTGCACCAACTATCTAACTATCACCAACAACACACCTCTACAAACACCACTCCACCAACTATCTAACTATCACCAACAACACCCAACTACAAACACCATTCCAACAACTATCTAACTATCACCAACAACAAACCACTACAAACACCACTCCACCAACTATCTAACTACCACCAACAACACACCATTATAAACACCACTCCACCAACTATCTAACTATCAGCAACAACACACCACTACAAACACCACTCCACCAACTATCTAACTATCACCAACAACACATCACTACAAACACCACTCCACCATCTATCTAACTATCACCGACAACACACCACTACAAACACCACTGCACCAACTATCTAACTATCACCAACAACACACCACTACAAACACCACTCCACCAACTATCTAACTATCACCAACAACACACAACTACAAACACCATTCCACCAACTATCTAACTATCAGCAACAACACACCACTACAAACACCACTCCACCATCTATCTAACTATCACCAACAACACACCACTACAAACACCACTCCACCATCTATCTAACTATCAGCAACAACACACCCTTACAAACACCACTCCACCAACTATCTAACTATCACCAACAACATACCACTACAAACAGCACTCCACCAACTATCTAACTATCACCAACAACACACCACTACAAACACCACTCCACCATCTATCTAACTATCACCAACAACACACCACTACAAACACCACTCCACCAACAATCTAACTATCACCAACAACACACCACTACAAACACCACTCCACCATATATCTAACTATCAGCAACAACACACCACTACAAACACCACTCCACCAACTATCTAACTATCTGCAACAACACACCACTACAAACAGCACTCCACCAACTATCTAACTATCACCAACACCACACCACTACAAACACCACTCCACCAACTATCTAACTATCAGCAACACCACACCTCTACAAACACCACTCCACCATCTATCTAACTATCAGCAACACCACACCACTAAAAACACCACTCCACCATCTATCTAACTATCAGCAACAACACACCACTACAAACACCACTCCACAATCTATCGAACTACCACTAACAACGCACCACTACAAACACCACTCCACCAACTATCTAACTATCACCAACAACACACCACTACAAACACCACTCCACCAACTATCTAACTATCAGCAACAACACACCACTACAAACACCACTCCATCAACTATCTAACTATCAGTAACAACACACCACTACAAACACCACTCCACTAACTATCTAAATATCAGCAACAACACACCACTACAAACACCACTCCAACAACTTTCTAACTATCAGCAACAACACACCACTACAAACAGCACTCCACCAGCTATCTAACTATCACCAACAACACACCACTACAAGCACCACTCCAACATCTATCTCACTATCAGCAACAACACACCACTACAAACACCACTCCACCATCTATCTTACTATCAGCAACAACACACCACTACAAACACCACTCCACCAACTATCTAACTATCACCAACAACACACAACTACAAACACCATTCCAACAACTATCTAACTATCACCAACAACAAACCACTACAAACATCACTCCACCAACTATCTAACTATCACCAACAACACACCACTACAAACACCACTCCACCATCTATCTAACTATCAGCAACAACACACCACTACAAACACCATTCCACCATCTATCTAACTATCAGCAACAACACACCACTACAAACACCACTCCACCATCTATCTAACTATCACCAACAACACACAACTACAAACACCACTCCACCAACTATCTAACTATCAGCAACAACACACCACTACAAACACCACTCCACCATCTATCTAACTATCAGCAACAACACACCATTACAAACACCACTCCACCAACTATCTAACTATCACCAACAACATACCACTACAAACAGCACTCCACCAACTATCTAACTATCACCAACAACACACCACTACAAACACCACTCCAACATCTATCTAACTATCTGCAACAACACACCACTACAAACACCACTCCACCAACTATCTAACTATCTGCAACAACACACCACTACAAACAGCACTCCACCAACTATCTAACTATCAGCAACACCACACCACTACAAACACCACTCCACCATCTATCTAACTATCTGCAACAACACACCACTACAAACACCACTCCAAACACCACTCAACCAACTATCTATCTATCACCAACAACACACCACTACAAACACCACTCCACCATCTATCTCACAATCACCAACAACACACCACTACAAACACCACTCCACCAACTATCTATTTATCAGCAACAACACACCACTACAAACACAACTTTACCAACTATCTAACTATCACCAACAACACACCACTACAAACACCACTCCAACATCTATCTGACTATCGGCAACAACACACCACTACAAACACCACTCCACCATCTATCTCACTATCACCAACAACACACCTCTACAAACACCACTCCACCAACTATCTAACTATCACCAACAACACACCACTACAAACACCACTCCACCAACTATCTAACTATCACCAACAACACACCTCTACAAACACCACTCCACCAACTATCTAACTATCACCAACAACACACCACTACAAACACCACTTCACCAACTATCTAACTATCACCAACAACACACCTCTATAAACACCACTCCACCAACTATCTAACTATCACCAACAACAAACCACTACAAACACCACTTCACCAACTATCTAACTATCAGCAACATGACACCACTACAAACACCACTCCACCAACTATCTAAATATCAGAAACAACACACCTCTACAAACACCACTCCACCAACTATCTAACTATCACCAACAACACACCACTAGAACACCACTCCACTAACTATCTAACTATCACCAACAACACACTACTACAAACACCATTCCACTAACTATCTAACTATCACCAACAACACATCACTACACACACTACTCCACCATCTATCTACTATCACCAACAACACACCACTACAAACACCACTCCACCAACTATCTAACTATCACCAACAACACACCACTACAAACACCACTGCACCAACTATCTAACTATCACCAACAACACACCACTACAAACACCAGTGCACCAACTATCTAACTATCACCAACAACACACCTCTACAAACACCACTCCACCAACTATCTAACTATCACCAACAACACCCAACTACAAACACCATTCCAACAACTATCTAACTATCACCAACAACAAACCACTACAAACACCACTCCACCAACTATCTAACTACCACCAACAACACACCACTATAAACACCACTCCACCAACTATCTAACTATCAGCAACAACACACCACTACAAACACCACTCCACCAACTATCTAACTATCACCAACAACACATCACTACAAACACCACTCCACCATCTATCTAACTATCACCGACAACACACCACTACAAACACCACTCCACCATCTATCTAACTATCACCAACAACACACCAATATAAACACCACTCCACCAACTATCTAACTATGACCAACAACACACCACTACAAACACCACTCCACCAACTATCTAACTATCACAAAGAGCACACCACCTCAAACACCACTCCACTAACTATCTAACAATCACCAACAACACATCACTACAAACACCACTCCACTCCACCATCTATCTAACTATCAGAAACAACAAACGACTACAAAAACCACTCCACCAACTATCTAACTATCACCAACAACACACCACTAAAAAACCACTCCACCAACTATCTAACTATCACCGACAACACACCACTACAAACACCACTCCACCATCTATCTAACTATCACCGACAACACACCACTACAAACAACACTCCACCAACTATCTAACTATCACCAACAACACACCACTACAAACACCACTCTACCTTCTATCTAACTATCACCAACAGCACACCACTACAAACACCACTCCACCAACTATCTAACTATCAGCAACAACACACCACTACAAACACCACTTCACCATCTATTTAACTATCACCAACAACACACCACTACAAACACCACTCCACCAACTATCTAACTATCAGAAACAACACAACACTACAAACACCACTCCACCATCTATCTAACTATCACCAACAACACACTACTACTAACACCACTCCACCAACTATCTAACTATCAGCAACAACACATCACTACAAACACCACTCCACTAACTATCTAAATATCACCAACAACACACCACTACAAACACCACTCCACCAACTATCTAACTATCAGCAACAACACACCACTACAAACACCACTCCACCAACTATCTAACTGTACCAACAACACACCACTATAAACAACACTCCACCATCTATCTAACTATCACCAACACCACACCACTACAAACAACACTCCACCAACTATCTAACTATCACCAACAACAAACCACTACAAACACCACTCCACCAACTATCTAACTATCAGCAACAACACACCACTACAAACACCACTCCACCAACTATCTAACTATCAGCAACAACACACTACTACAAACACCACTCCACCAACTATCTAACTATCACCAACAACACACCACTACAAACACCACTCCACCAACGATCTAACTATCAGCAACAACACACCACTACAAACACCACTTTACCAACTATCTAACTATCACCAACAACACACCACTACAAACACCACTCCAAACACCACTACACCATCTGTCTCACTATCACCAACAACACACCACTACAAACACCACTCCACCAACTATCTAACTATCACCAACAACACACCACTACAAACACCACTCCACCAACTATCTAACTATCACCAACAACACACCACTAAAAACTCCACTCCACCAACTATCTAACTATCAGCAACAACACACCACTATGAACACCACTCCACCATCTATCTCACTATCACCAACAACACACCACTACAAACACCACTCCAGCATCTATCTCACTATCAGCAACAACACACCACTACAAACACCACTCCACCATCTATCTCACTATCAGCAACAACACACCACTACAAACACCACTCCACCAACTATCTAACTATCACCAACAACACACCACTACAAACACAACTTTACCAACTATCTAACTATCACCAACAACACACCACTACAAACACCTCTCCAACATCTATCTGACTATCGGCAACAACACACCACTACAAACGCCACTCCACTATCTATCGAACTACCACCTACAACGCACCACTACAAACACCAGTCCACCAACTATCTAACTATCACCAACAACACACCACTACAAACACCACTCCACCAACTATCTAACTATCTGCAACAACACACCACTACAAACAGCACTCCAGCAAATATCTAACTATCACCAACACCACACCACTACAAACACCACACCACCAACTATCTAACTATCAGCAACACCACACCTCTACAAACACCACTCCACCATCTATCTAACTATCAGCAACACCACACCACTAAAAACACCACTCCACCATCTATCTAACTATCAGCAACAACACACCACTACAAACACCACTCCACTATCTATCGAACTACCACCAACAACGCACCACTACAAACACCACTCCACCAACTATCTAACTATCACCAACAACACACCACTACAAACACCACTCCACCAACTATCTAACTATCAGCAACAACACACCACTACAAACACCACTCCATCAACTATCTAACTATCAGTAACAACACACCACTACAACCACCACTCCACTAACTATCTAAATATCAGCAACAACACACCACTACAAACAGCACTCCAACAACTTTCTAACTATCAGCAACAACACACCACTACAAACAGCACTCCACCAGCTATCTAACTATCACCAACAACACACCACTACAAACACCACTCCACCAACTATCTATTTATCATCAACAACACACCACTACAAACACAACTTTACCAACTATCTAACTATCACCAACAACACACCACTACAAACACCACTCCAACATCTATCTGACTATCGGCAACAACACACCACTACAAACACCACTCCACCATCTATCTCACTATCACCAACAACACACCTCTACAAAAACCACTCCACCAACTATCTAACTATCACCAACAACACACCACTACAAACACCACTCCACCAACTATCTAACTATCACCAACAACACACCTCTACAAACACCACTCCACCAACTATCTAACTATCACCAACAACACACCACTACAAACACCACTTCACCAACTATCTAACTATCACCAAAAATACACCACAACAAACACCGCTCCACCAACTATCTAACTATCACCAACAACACACCACTACAAACACCACTCCACTAACTATCTAACTATCACCAACAACACATCACTACACACACTACTCCACCATCTATCTACTATCACCAACAACACACCACTACAAACACCACTCCACCATCTATCTCACTATCAGCAACAACACACCACTATAAACACCACTCCACCATCTATCTCACTATCAGCAACAACACACCACTACAAACAGCACTCCACCAACTATCTAACTATCACCAACAACACACCACTACAAACACCACTCCACCATCTATCTAACTATAACCAACAACACACCACTACAAACACCACTCCACCAACAATCTAACTATCACCAAGACCACTCCACTACAAACACCACTATCTCACTATCACCAACAACACACCTCTACAAACACCACTCCACCAACTATCTAACTATCACCAACAACACACCACTACAAACACCACTCCACCAACTATCTACCTATCACCAACAACACACCTCTACAAACACCACTCCACCAACTATCTAACTATCACCAACAACACACCACTACAAACACCACTTCACCAACTATCTAACTATCACCAAAAATACACCACTACAAACACCGCTCCACCAACTATCTAACTATCACCAACAACACACCACTACAAACACCACTCCACTAACTATCTAACTATCACCAACAACACATCACTACACACACTACTCCACCATCTATCTACTATCACCAACAACACACCACTACAAACATCACTCCACCAACTATCTAACTATCACCAACAACACACCACTACAAACACCACTCCACCATCTATCTAACTATCAGCAACAACACACCACTACAAACACCATTCCACCATCTATCTAACTATCAGCAACAACACACCACTACAAACACCACTCCACCATCTATCTAACTATCACCAACAACACACAACTACAAACACCACTCCACCAACTATCTAACTATCAGCAACAACACACCACTACAAACACCACTCCACCATCTATCTAACTATCAGCAACAACACACCATTACAAACACCACTCCACCAACTATCTAACTATCACCGAGACCACACCACTACAAACACCACTCCACCAACTATCTAACTATCAGCAACACCACACCTCTACACCACTACACCACACCACCTCTACACCACACCTCTACACCACTCCACCAACTATCTAACTATCACCAACAACATAACACTACAAACAGCACTCCACCAACTATCTAACTATCACCAACAACACACCACTACAAACACCACTCCAACATCTATCTAACTATCTGCAACAACACACCACTACAAACACCACTCCACCAACTATCTAACTATCTGCAACAACACACCACTACAAACACCACTCCAACATCTATCTAACTATCTGCAACAACACACCACTACAAACACCACTCCACCAACTATCTAACTATCTGCAACAACACACCACTACAAACAGCACTCCACCAACTATCTAACTATCACCGAGACCACACCACTACAAACACCACTCCACCAACTATCTAACTATCAGCAACACCACACCTCTACAAACACCACTCCACCATCTATCTAACTATCAGCAACACCACACCACTAAAAACACCACTCCACCATCTATCTAACTATCAGCAACAACACACCACTACAAACACCACTCCACTATCTATCGAACTACCACCAACAACACACCACTACAAACAGCACTCCACCAGCTATCTAACTATCACCAACAACACACCACTACAAACACCACTCCAACATCTATCTCACTATCAGCAACAACACACCACTACAAACACCACTCCACCATCTATCTTACTATCAGCAACAACACACCACTACAAACACCACTCCACCAACTATCTAACTATCACCAACAACACACAACTACAAACACCATTCCAACAACTATCTAACTATCACCAACAACAAACCACTACAAACATCACTCCACCAACTATCTAACTATCACCAACAACACAACACTACAAACACCACTCCACCATCTATCTAACTATCAGCAACAACACACCACTACAAACACCATTCCACCATCTATCTAACTATCAGCAACAACACACCACTACAAACACCACTCCACCAACTATCTAACTATCACCAACAACACAACACTACAAACACCACTCCACCATCTATCTAACTATCTGCAACAACACACCACTACAAACACCACTCCACCAACTATCTAACTATCTGCAACAACACACCACTACAAACAGCACTCCACCAACTATATAACTATCAGCAACACCACACCACTACAAACACCACTCCACCATCTATCTAACTATCTGCAACAACACACCACTACAAACACCACTCCACCATCTATCTCACAATCACCAACAACACACCACTACAAACACCACTCCACCAACTATCTATTTATCATCAACAACACACCACTACAAACACAACTTTACCAACTATCTAACTATCACCAACAACACACCACTACAAACACCACTCCAACATCTATCTGACTATCGGCAACAACACACCACTACAAACACCACTCCACCATCTATCTCACTATCACCAACAACACACCTCTACAAACACCACTCCACCAACTATCTAACTATCACCAACAACACACCACTACAAACACCACTCCACCAACTATCTAACTATCACCAACAACACACCTCTACAAACACCACTCCACCAACTATCTAACTATCACCAACAACACACCACTACAAACACCACTTCACCAACTATCTAACTATCACCAAAAATACACCACTACAAACACCGCTCCACCAACTATCTAACTATCACCAACAACACACCACTACAAACACCACTCCACTAACTATCTAACTATCACCAACAACACATCACTACACACACTACTCCACCATCTATCTACTATCACCAACAACACACCACTACAAACACCACTCCACCATCTATCTCACTATCAGCAACAACACACCACTATAAACACCACTCCACCATCTATCTCACTATCAGCAACAACACACCACTACAAACATCACTCCACCAACTATCTAACTATCACCAACAACACACCACTACAAACACCACTCCAGCATCTATCTCACTATCAGGAACAACACACCACTACAAACACCACTCCACCATCTATCTCACTATCAGCAACAACACACCACTACAAACACCACTCCACCAACTATCTAACTATCACCAACAACACACCACTACAAACACAACTTTACCAACTATCTAACTATCACCAACAACACACCACTACAAACACCACTCCAACATCTATCTGACTATCGGCAACAACACACCACTACAAACGCCACTCCACTATCTATCGAACTACCACCTACAACGCACCACTACAAACACCACTCCACCAACTATCTAACTATCACCAACAACACACCACTACAAACACCATTACACCCTCTATCTAACTATCAGCAACAACACACCACTACAAATACCACTCCACATACTATCTAACTATCACAAACAACACACCATTACAAACACCACTCCACCATCTATTTAACTATCACCAACAACACACCACTACAAACACCACTCCGCCAACTATCTAACTATAAGCAACAACACACCACTACAAACACCACTCCATCAACTATCTAACTATCAGCAACAACACACCACTACAAACACCACTCCACCAACTATCTAAATATCAGCAACAACACACCACTACAAACACCACTCCAACAACTATCTAACTATCAGCAACAACACACCACTACAAACAGCACTCCACCAGCTATCTAACTATCACCAACAACACACCACTACAAACACCACTCCAACATCTATCTCACTATCAGCAACAACACACCACTACAAACACCACTCCACCATCTATCTTACTATCAGCAACAACACACCACTACAAACACCACTCCACCAACTATCTAACTATCACCAACAACACACCACTACAAACACCACTGCACCAACTATCTAACTATCACCAACAACACACCACTACAAACACCACTCCACCAACTATCTAACTATCACCAACAACACACAACTACAAACACCATTCCACCAACTATCTAACTATCAGCAACAACACACCACTACAAACACCACTCCACCATCTATCTAACTATCACCAACAACACACCACTACAAACACCACTCCACCAACTATCTAACTATCAGCAACAACACACCACTACAAACACCACTCCACCATCTATCTAACTATCAGCAACAACACACCCTTACAAACACCACTCCACCAACTATCTAACTATCACCAACAACATACCACTACAAACAGCACTCCACCAACTATCTAACTATCACCAACAACACACCACTACAAACACCACTCCACCATCTATCTAACTATCACCAACAACACACCACTACAAACATCACTCCACCAACTATCTAACTATCACCAACAACACAACACTACAAACACCACTCCACCATCTATCTAACTATCAGCAACAACACACCACTACAAACACCATTCCACCATCTATCTAACTATCAGCAACAACACACCACTACAAACACCACTCCACCATATATCTAACTATCACCAACAACACACAACTACAAACACCACTCCACCAACTATCTAACTATCAGCAACAACACACCACTACAAACACCACTCCACCATCTATCTAACTATCAGCAACAACACACCATTACAAACACCACTCCACCAACTATCTAACTATCACCAACAACATAACACTACAAACAACACTCCACCAACTATCTAACTATCACCAACAACACACCACTACAAACACCACTCCAACATCTATCTAACTATCTGCAACAACACACCACTACAAACACCACTCCACCAACTATCTAACTATCTGCAACAACACACCACTACAAACAGCACTCCACCAACTATATAACTATCAGCAGCACCACACCACTACAAACACCACTCCACCATCTATCTAACTATCTGCAACAACACACCACTACAAACACCACTCCACCATCTATCTCACAATCACCAACAACACACCACTACAAACACCACTCCACCAACTATCTATTTATCATCAACAACACACCACTACAAACACAACTTTACCAACTATCTAACTATCACCAACAACACACCACTACAAACACCACTCCAACATCTATCTGACTATCGGCAACAACACACCACTACAAACACCACTCCACCATCTATCTCACTATCACCAACAACACACCTCTACAAACACCACTCCACCAACTATCTAACTATCACCAACAACACACCACTACAAACACCACTCCACCAACTATCTAACTATCACCAACAACACACCTCTACAAACACCACTCCACCAACTATCTAACTATCACCAACAACACACCACTACAAACACCACTTCACCAACTATCTAACTATCACCAAAAATACACCACTACAAACACCGCTCCACCAACTATCTAACTATCACCAACAACACACCACTACAAACACCACTCCACTAACTATCTAACTATCACCAACAACACATCACTACACACACTACTCCACCATCTATCTACTATCACCAACAACACACCAATACAAACACCACTCCACCATCTATCTAACTATCAGCAACAACACACTACTACAAACACCACTCCACCAACTATCTAACTATCTGCAACAACACACCACTACAAACACCACTCCACCATCTATCTAACTATCAGCAACAACACACTACTACAAACACCACTCCACCAACTATCTAACTATCTGCAACAACACACCACTACAAACAGCACTCCACCAACTATCTAACTATCACCAACACCACACCACTACTAACACCACTCCACCAACTATCTAACTATCAGCAACACCACACCTCTACAAACACCACTCCACCATCTATCTAACTATCAGCAACACCACACCACTAAAAACACCACTCCACCATCTATCTAACTATCAGCAACAACACACCACTACAAACACCACTCCACAATCTATCGAACTACCACCAACAACGCACCACTACAAACACCACTCCACCAACTATCTAACTATCACCAACAACACACCACTACAAACACCACTCCACCAACTATCTAACTATCAGTAACAACACACCACTACAAACACCACTCCATCAACTATCTAACTATCAGTAACAACACACCACTACAAACACCACTCCACTAACTATCTAAATATCAGCAACAACACACCACTACAAACACCACTCCACCAACTATCTAACTATCACCAACAACAAACCACTACAAACATCACTCCACCAACTATCTAACTATCAGCAACAACACACCACTACAAACACCATTCCACCATCTATCTAACTATCAGCAACAACACACCACTACAAACACCACTCCACCATCTATCTAACTATCACCAACAACACACAACTACAAACACCACTCCACCAACTATCTAACTATCAGCAACAACACACCACTACAAACACCACTCCACCATCTATCTAACTATCAGCAACAACACACCATTACAAACACCACTCCACCAACTATCTAACTATCACCAACAACATACCACTACAAACAGCACTCCACCAACTATCTAACTATCACCAACAACACACCACTACAAACACCACTCCAACATCTATCTAACTATCTGCAACAACACACCACTACAAACACCACTCCACCAACTATCTAACTATCTGCAACAACACACCACTACAAACAGCACTCCACCAACTATCTAACTATCAGCAACACCACACCACTACAAACACCACTCCACCATCTATCTAACTATCTGCAACAACACACCACTACAAACACCACTCCAAACACCACTCCACCAACTATCTAACTATCTGCAACAACACACCACTACAAACACCACTACAAACACCACTCAACCAACTATCTATCTATCACCAACAACACACCACTACAAACACCACTCCACCATCTATCTCACAATCACCAACAACACACCACTACAAACACCACTCCACCAACTATCTATTTATCAGCAACAACACACCACTACAAACACAACTTTACCAACTATCTAACTATCACCAACAACACACCCCTACAAACACCACTCCAACATCTATCTAACTATCTGCAACAACACACCACTACAAACACCACTCCACCATCTATCTAACTATCACCAACAACACACCACTACAAACACCACTCCACCAACTATCTAACTATCACCAACAACACACCTCTACAAACACCACTCCACCAACTATCTAACTATCACCAACAACACACCTCTACAAACACCACTCCACCAACTATCTAACTATCACCAACAACACACCTCTACAAACACCACTCCACCAACTATCTAACTATCACCAACAACACACCACTACAAACACCATTCCACTAACTATCTAACTATCACCAACAACACATCACTACACACACTACTCCACAATCTATCTACTATCACCAACAACACACCACTACAAACATCACTCCACCAACTATCTAACTATCAGCAACACCACACCTCTAC
Source organism: Eledone cirrhosa (assembly GCA_964016885.1). Classification (NCBI taxonomy): domain Eukaryota; kingdom Metazoa; phylum Mollusca; class Cephalopoda; order Octopoda; family Eledonidae; genus Eledone; species Eledone cirrhosa. The sequence continues at coordinate 215,589,812 of OZ024742.1, read as the reverse complement.
AAACACCACTCCACCATCTATCTAACTATCAGCAACACCACACCACTAAAAACACCACTCCACCATCTATCTAACTATCAGCAACAACACACCACTACAAACACCACTCCACAATCTATCGAACTACCACCAACAACGCACCACTACAAACACCACTCCACCAACTATCTAACTATCACCAACAACACACCACTACAAACACCACTCCACCAACTATCTGGCTATCTGCAACAACACACCACTACAAACACCACTCCACCATCTATCTAACTATCACCAACAACACACCACTACAAACACCACTCCACCAACTATCTAACTATCACCAACAACACACCTCTACAAACACCACTCCACCAACTATCTAACTATCACCAACAACACACCTCTACAAACACCACTCCACCAACTATCTAACTATCACCAACAACACACCACTACAAACACCACTTCACCAACTATCTAACTATCACCAACAACACACCTCTATAAACACCACTCCACCAACTATCTAACTATCACCAACAACAAACCACTACAAACACCACTTCACCAACTATCTAACTATCAGCAACATGACACCACTACAAACACCACTCCACCAACTATCTAACTATCAGAAACAACACACCTCTACAAACACCACTCCACCAACTATCTAACTATCACCAACAACACACCACTAGAACACCACTCCACTAACTATCTAACTATCACCAACAACACACCACTACAAACACCATTCCACTAACTATCTAACTATCACCAACAACACATCACTACACACACTACTCCACCATCTATCTACTATCACCAACAACACACCACTACAAACACCACTCCACCATCTATCTCACTATCAGCAACAACACACCACTACAAACACCACTCCACCAACTATCTAACTATCACCAACAACACACCACTACAAACACCACTGCACCAACTATCTAACTATCACCAACAACACACCACTACAAACACCAGTGCACCAACTATCTAACTATCACCAACAACACACCTCTACAAACACCACTCCACCAACTATCTAACTATCACCAACAACACCCAACTACAAACACCATTCCAACAACTATCTAACTATCACCAACAACAAACCACTACAAACACCACTCCACCAACTATCTAACTACCACCAACAACACACCACTACAAACACCACTCCACCAACTATCTAACTATCACCAACAACACATCACTACAAACACCACTCCACCATCTATCTAACTATCACCGACAACACACCACTACAAACACCACTCCACCATCTATCTAACTATCACCAACAACACACCAATATAAACACCACTCCACCAACTATCTAACTATGACCAACAACACACCACTACAAACACCACTCCACCAACTATCTAACTATCACAAAGAGCACACCACCTCAAACACCACTCCACTAACTATCTAACAATCACCAACAACACATCACTACAAACACCACTCCACTCCACCATCTATCTAACTATCAGAAACAACAAACGACTACAAAAACCACTCCACCAACTATCTAACTATCACCAACAACACACCACTAAAACACCACTCCACCAACTATCTAACTATCAGCAACAACACATCACTACAAACACCACTCCACCATCTATCTAACTATCACCGACAACACACCACTACAAACACCACTCCACCATCTATCTAACTATCACCGACAACACACCACTACAAACAACACTCCACCAACTATCTAACTATCACCGACAACACACCACTACAAACACCACTCTACCTTCTATCTAACTATCACCAACAACACACCACTACAAACACCACTCCACCAACTATCTAACTATCAGCAACAACACACCACTACAAACACCACTTCACCATCTATTTAACTATCACCAACAACACACCACTACAAACACCACTCCACCAACTATCTAACTATCAGAAACAACACAACACTACAAACACCACTCCACCATCTATCTAACTATCACCAACAACACACTACTACTAACACCACTCCACCAACTATCTAACTATCAGCAACAACACATCACTACAAACACCACTCCACTAACTATCTAAATATCACCAACAACACACCACTACAAACACCACTCCACCAACTATCTAACTATCAGCAACAACACACCACTACAAACACCACTCCACCAACTATCTAACTGTACCAACAACACACCACTATAAACAACACTCCACCATCTATCTAACTATCACCAACACCACACCACTACAAACAACACTCCACCAACTATCTAACTATCACCAACAACAAACCACTACAAACACCACTCCACCAACTATCTAACTATCAGCAACAACACACCACTACAAACACCACTCCACCAACTATCTAACTATCAGCAACAACACACTACTACAAACACCACTCCACCAACTATCTAACTATCACCAACAACACACCACTACAAACACCACTCCACCAACGATCTAACTATCAGCAACAACACACCACTACAAACACCACTTTACCAACTATCTAACTATCACCAACAACACACCACTACAAACACCACTCCAAACACCACTACACCATCTGTCTCACTATCACCAACAACACACCACTACAAACACCACTCCACCAACTATCTAACTATCACCAACAACACACCACTACAAACAGCACTCCACCAACTATCTAACTATCACCAACAACACACCACTACAAACACCACTCCAACATCTATCTAACTATCTGCTACAACACACCACTACAAACACCACTCCACCAACTATCTAACTATCTGCAACAACACACCACTACAAACACCACTCCACCATCTATCTAACTATCTGCAACAACACACCACTACAAACACCACTCCAAACACCACTCCACCAACTATCTAACTATCAGCAACAACACACCACTATAAACACCACTCAACCAACTATCTATCTATCACCAACAACACACCACTACAAACACCACTCCACCATCTATCTCACAATCACCAACAACACACCACTACAAACACCACTCCACCAACTATCTATTTATCAGCAACAACACACCACTACAAACACAACTTTACCAACTATCTAACTATCACCAACAACACACCACTACAAACACCACTCCAACATCTATCTGACTATCGGCAACAACACACCACTACAAACACCACTCCACCATCTATCTCACTATCATCAACAACACACCTCTACAAACACCACTCCACCAACTATCTAACTATCACCAACAACACACCACTACAAACACCACTCCACCAACTATCTAACTATCACCAACAACACACCTCTACAAACACCACTCCACCAACTATCTAACTATCACCAACAACACACCACTACAAACACCACTTCACCAACTATCTAACTATCACCAACAACACACCACTATAAACACCACTCCACCAACTATCTAACTATCACCAACAACAAACCACTACAAACACCACTTCACCAACGATCTAACTATCAGCAACATGACACCACTACAAACACCACTCCACCAACTATCTAACTATCAGAAACAACACACAACTATAAACACCATTCCACCGTCTATCTAACTATCACCAAAAATACACCACTACAAACACCGCTCCACCAACTATCTAACTATCACCAACAACACACCACTACAAACACCACTCCACTAACTATCTAACTATCACCAACAACACATCACTACACACACTACTCCACCATCTATCTACTATCACCAACAACACACCACTACAAACACCACTCCACCATCTATCTCACTATCAGCAACAACACACCACTATAAACACCACTCCACCATCTATCTCACTATCAGCAACAACACACCACTACAAACATCACTCCACCAACTATCTAACTATCACCAACAACACACCACTACAAACACCACTGCACCTTCTATCTAACTATCACCAACAACACACCACTACAAACACCACTCCACCAACTAGCTAACTATCAGCAACAACACACCACTACAAACACCACTTCACCATCTATTTAACTATCACCAACAACACACCACTACAAACACCACTCCACCAACTATCTAACTATCAGAAACAACACAACACTACAAACACCACTCCACCATCTATCTAACTATCACCAACAACACACCACTACTAACACCACTCCACCAACTATCTAACTATCAGCAACAACACATCACTACAAACACCACTCCACTAACTATCTAAATATCACCAACAACACACCACTACAAACACCACTCCACCAACTATCTAACTATCAGCAACAACACACCACTACAAACAACACTCCACCAACTATCTAACTGTACCAACAACACACCACTATAAACAACACTCCACCATCTATCTAACTATCACCAACACCACACCACTACAAACACCACTCCACCAACTATCTAACTATGACCAACAACACACCACTACAAACACCACTCCACCAACTATCTAACTATCACCAACAACAAACGACTACAAAAACCACTCCACCAACTATCTAACTATCACCAACAACACACCACTAAAACACCACTCCACCAACTATCTAACTATCAGCAACAACACATCACTACAAACACCATTCCACCATCTATCTAACTATCACCGACAACACACCACTACAAACACCACTCCACCATCTATCTAACTATCGCCGACAACACACCACTACAAACAACACTCCACCAACTAGCTAACTATCACCAACAACACACCACTACAAACACCACTGCACCTTCTACCTAACTATCACCAACAACACACCACTACAAATACCACTCCACCAACTATCTAACTATCAGCAACAACACACCACTACAAACACCACTTCACCATCTATTTAACTATCACCAACAACACACCACTACAAACACCACTCCACCAACTATCTAACTATCAGAAACAACACACTACTACAAACACCACTCCACCAACTATCTAACTATCACCAACAACACACCACTACAAACACCACTCCACCAACTATCTAACTATCAGCAACAACACACCACTACAAACACCACTTTACCAACTATCTAACTATCACCAACAACACACCACTACAAACACCACTCCAAACACCACTCCACCAACTATCTAACTATCAGCAACAACACACCACTATAAACACCACTCCACCAACAATCTAACTATCACCAACAACACACCACTACAAACACCACTCCACCATCTATCTCACTATCAGCAACAACACACCACTACAAACACCACTCCACCAACTATCTAACTATCACCAACAACACACCACTACAAACACCACTCCACCAACTATCTAACTATCACCAACAACACACCACTACAAACACCACTCCACCATCTATCTCACTATCACCAACAACACACCACTACAAACACCACTCCACCAACTATCTAACTATCACCAACAACACATCACTACGAACACTACTCCACCATCTATCTACTATCACCAACAACACACCACTACAAACACCACTCCACCATCTATCTCACTATCAGCAACAACACACCACTATAAACACCACTCCACCAACTATCTCACTATCAGCAACAACACACTACTACAAACACCACTCCACCAACTATCTAACTATCACCAACAACACACCACTACAAACACCACTCCAACATCTATCTCACTATCAGCAACAACACACCACTACAAAGACCACTCCACCATCTATCTTACTATCAGCAACAACACACCACTACAAACAACACTCCACCAACTATCTATCTATCACCAACAACACGCCACTACAAACACCACTGCACCAACTATCTAACTATCACCAACAACACACCACTAAAAACACCACTCCACCAACTATCTAACTATCAGCAACAACACACCACTACAAACACAACTTTACCAACTATCTAACTATCAGCAACAACACACCACTACAAACACAACTTTACCAACTATCTAACTATCACCAACAACACACCACTACAAACACCACTCCACCAACTATCTAACTATCAGAAACAACACACCACTACAAACACCACTCCACCATCTATCTCACTATCACCAACAACAAACCACTACAAACACCACTCCACCAACTATCTAACTATCACCAACAACACATCACTACGAACACTACTCCACCATCTATCTACTATCACCAACAACACACCACTACAAACACCACTCCACCATCTATCTCACTATCAGCAACAACACACCACTATAAACACCACTCCACCAACTATCTCACTATCAGCAACAACACACTACTACAAACACCATTCCACCATCTATCTAACTATCACCAAAAATACACCACTACAAACACCGCTCCACCAACTATCTAACTATCACCAACAACACACCACTACAAACACCACTCCACTAACTATCTTACTATCACCAACAACACATCACTACACAGACTACTCCACCATCTATCTACTATCACCAACAACACACCACTACAAACACCACTCCACCATCTATCTCACTATCAGCAACAACACACCACTATAAACACCACTCCACCATCTATCTCACTATCAGCAACAACACACCACTACAAACATCACTCCACCAACTATCTAACTATCACCAACAACACACCACTACAAACACCACTCCACCATCTATCTCACTATCAGCAACAACACACCACTACAAACACCACTCCACCATCTATCTCACTATCAGCAACAACACACCACTACAAACACCACTGCACCAACTATCTAACTATCACCAACAACACACCACTACAAACACCACTGCACCAACTGTCTAACTATCACCAACAACACACCTCTACAAACACCACTCCACCAACTATCTAACTATCACCAACAACACCCAACTACAAACACCATTCCAACAACTATCTAACTATCACCAACAACAAACCACTACAAACACCACTCCACCAACTATCTAACTATCACCAACAACACACCACTACAAACACCACTCCACCAACTATCTAACTATCAGAAACAACACAACACTACAAACACCACTCCACCATCTATCTAACTATCACCAACAACACACCACTACTAACACCACTCCACCAACTATCTAACTGTCAGCAACAACACATCACTACAAACACCACTCCACTAACTATCTAACTATCACCAACAACACACCACTACAGACACCACTCCAAACACCACTACACCATCTGTCTCACTATCACCAACAACACACCACTACAAACACCACTCTACCAACTATCTAACTATCACCAACAACACACCACTACAAACACCACTCCACCAACTATCTAACTATCACCAACAACACACCACTACAAACACCACTCAACCATCTATCTCACTATCACCAACAACACGCCTCTACAAACACCACTCCACCAACTATCTAACTATCACCAACAACACACCACTACAAACACCACTTCACCAACTATCTAACTATCAGCAACATGACACCACTACAAACACCACTCCACCAACTATCTAACTATCAGAAACAACACATCACTACAAACACCACTCCACCATGTATCTAACTATCACCAAAAATACACCACTACAAACACCACTCCACCAACTATCTAACTATCACCAACAACACACCACTACAAACACCACTCCACTAACTATCTAACTATCAGCAACAACACACCTCTATAAACACCACTCCGCCAACTATCTAACTATCAGCAACTACACACCACTACAAACACCACTCCACCAACTATCTAACTATCAGCAACAACACACCACTACAAACACCACTCCACCAACTATCTAACTATGACCAACAACACACAACTACAAACACCACTCCACCAACTATCTAACTATCACCAACAACACACCAATACAAACACCACTCCACCATCTATCTAACTATCACGAACAACACACCACTACAAACACCACTCCACCAACTATCTAACTATCTCCAAAACACACCACTACAAACACCACTCCACCAACTATCTAACTATCAGCAACAACACACCACTACAAACACCACTCCACCAACTATCTAACTATCACCAACAACACACCACTACAAACACCACTCCACCAACTATCTAACTATCAGCAACAACACATCACTACAAACACCACTTTACCAACTATCTAACTATCACCAGCAACACACCACTACAAACACCACTCCAAACACCACTCCACCAACTATCTAACTATCAGCAACAACACACCACTATAAACACCACTCCACCAACTATCTAACTATCACCAACAACACACCACTACAAACACCACTCCACCATCTATCTCACTATCAGCAACAACACACCACTACAAACACCACTCCACCAACTATCTAACTATCACCAACAACACACCACTACAAACACCACTCCACCAACTATCTAACTATCACCAACAACACACCATAACAAACACCACTCCACCATCTATCTCACTATCACCAACATGACACCACTACAAACACCACTCCACCAACTATCTAACTATCAGAAACAACACATCACTACAAACACCACTCCACCATCTTTCTAACTATCACCAAAAATACACCACTACAAACACCACTCCACCAACTATCTAACTATCACCAACAACACACCACTACAAACACCACTCCACTAACTATCTAACTATCAGCAACAACACACCACTATAAACACCACTCCGCCAACTATCTAACTATCAGCAACAACACACCACTACAAACACCACTCCACCAACTATCTAACTATGACCAACAACACACCACTACAAACACCATTCCACCAACTATCTAACTATCACCAACAACACACCAATACAAACACCACTCCACCATATATCTAACTATCACCAACAACACACCACTACAAACAACACTCCACCAACTATCTAACTATCACCAACAACACACCACTACAAACACCACTCCACCAACTATCTAACTATCAGCAACAACACACCACTACAAACACCACTCCACCAACTATCTAACTATCAGCAACAGCACACTACTACAAACACCACTCCACCAACTATCTAACTATAACCAACAACACACCACTACAAACACCACTCCACCAACTATCTAACTATCAGCAACAACACACCACTACAAACAACACTTTACCAACTATCTAACTATCACCAACAACACACCACTACAAACACCACTCCAAACACCACTCCACCAACTATCTAACTATCGGCAACAACACACCACTATAAACACCACTCCACCAACTATCTAACTATCAGCAACAACACACCACTACAAACACCACTCCACCATATATCTCGCTATCACCAACAACACACCACTACAAACTCCACTCCACCATCTATCTAACTATCACCGACAACACACCACTACAAACACCACTCCACCAACTATCTAACTATCACCAACAACACACCACTACAAACACCACTCCACCAATGATCTAACTATCAGCAACAACACACCACTACAAACACCACTCCACCAACTATCTAACTATCACCAACAACACACCACTAAAAACTCCACTCCACCAACTATCTAACTATCAGCAACAACACACCACTACAAACACCACTCCACCAACTATCTAACTATCACCAACAACACACCACTACAAACACCACTCCACCATCTATCTCACTATCGCCAACAACACACCACTACAAACACCACTCCACCAACTATCTAACTATCACCAACAACACATCACTACAAACACTACTCCACCATCTATCTACTATCACCAACAACACACCACTACAAACACCACTCCACCATCTATCTCACTATCAGCAACAACACACCACTACAAACACCACTCCACCAACTATCTAACTATCACCAACAACACACCATTACAAACACCACTCCACCAACTATCTAACTATCACCAACACCACACCACTACAAACACCACTCCACCAACTATCTAATTATCAGCAACAACACACCACTCCAAACACCACTCCACCAACTATCTAACAATACCAACAACACAACACTACAAACACCACTCCACCAACTATCTAACTATCACCAACACCACACCACTACAAACACCACTCCACCAACTATCTAACTATCAGCAACAACACACCACTACAAACACCACTCCACCAACTATCTAACTATCAGCAACAACACACCACTACAAACACCACTCCACCAACTATCTAACTATCACTAACAACACACCACTACAAACACCACTCCACCATCTATCTAACTATCAAAAACAACACACAACTGCAAACACCACTCCACCAACTATCTAACTATCACCAACAACACACCACTACAAACACCTCACCACCAACTATCTAACTATCAGCAACAACACACCACTCCAAACACCACTCCAAACACCACTCCACCATCTATCTAACTATCAGCAACAACACACCACTATAAACACCACTTAACCAACTATCTATCTATCACCAACAACACACCACTACAAACACCACTCCACCATCTATCTCACTATCACCAACAACACACCACTACAAACACCACTCCACCAACTATCTAACTATCAGCAACAACACACCACTACAAACACCACTCCACCAACTATCTAACTATCACCAACAACACACCACTACAAACACCACTTCACCAACTATCTAACTATGAACAACATGACACCGCTACAAACACCACTCCACCAACTATCTATCTATCAGAAACAACACATCACTACAAACACCACTCCACCATATATATAACTATCACCAACAACACACCACTTCAAACACCACTCCACCAACTATCTAACTATCACCAACAACACATCACTACAAACACTACTCCACCAACTATCTAACTATCACCAACAACACTCCACTACAAACACCACTCCAACATCTATCTCACTATCAGCAACAACACACCACTACAAACACCACTCCACCATCTATCTTACTATCAGCAACAACACACCACTACAAACACCACTCCACCAACTATCTAACTATCACCAACAACACACCACTACAAACACCACTGCACCAACTATCTAACAATCACCAACAACACACCACTACAAACACCACTCCACCAACTATCTAACTATCAACAACAACACACAACTACAAACACCATTCCAACATCTATCTAACTATCAGCAACAACACACCACTACAAACACCATTCCACCATCTATCTAACTATCAGCAACAACACACCACTACAAACACCACTCCACCATCTATCTAACTATCACCAACAACACACCACTACAAACACCACTCCACCATCTATCTAGCTATCAGCAACAACACACTACTACAAACACCACTCCACCAACTATCTAACTATCACCAACAACACACCACTAAAAACACCACTCCACCAACTATTTAACTATCACCAACAACACACCACTACAAACACCACTCCACCATCTATCTCACTATCACCAACAACACACCTCTACAAACACCACTCCACCAACTATCTAACTATCACCAACAACATACCACTACAAACACCACTTCACCAACTATCTAACTATCAGCAACATGACACCACTACAAACACCACTCCACCAACTATCTAACTATTCAGAAACAACACACCACTATAAACACCACTCCACCAACTATCTAACTATCACCAACAACACACCACTACAAACACCACTCCACCATCTATCTCACTATCAGCGACAACACACCACTACAAACACCACTCCACCAACTATCTAACTATCACCAACAACACACCACTACAAACACCACTCCACCAACTATCTAACTATCACCAACAACACACCATAACAAACACCACTCCACTATCTATCTCACTATCACCAACATGACACCACTACAAACACCACTCCACCAACTATCTAACTATCAGAAACAACACATCACTACAAACACCACTCCACCATCTTTCTAACTATCACCAAAAATACACCACTACAAACACCACTCCACCAACTATCTAACTATCACCAACAACACACCACTACAAACACCACTCCACTAACTATCTAACTATCAGCAACAACACACCACTATAAACACCACTCCGCCAACTATCTAACTATCAGCAACAACACACCACTACAAACACCACTCCACCAACTATCTAACTATGACCAACAACACACCACTACAAACACCACTCCACCAACTATCTAACTATCACCAACAACACACCAATACAAACACCACTCCACCATATATCTAACTATCACCAACAACACACCACTACAAACAACACTCCACCAACTATCTAACTATCACCAACAACACAACACTACAAACACCACTCCACCAACTATCTAACTATCAGCAACAACACACCACTACAAACACCACTCCACCAACTATCTAACTATCAGCAACAGCACACTACTACAAACACCACTCCACCAACTATCTAACTATAACCAACAACACACCACTACAAACACCACTCCACCAACTATCTAACTATCAGCAACAACACACCACTACAAACAACACTTTACCAACTATCTAACTATCACCAACAACACACCACTACAAACACCACTCCAAACACCACTCCACCAACTATCTAACTATCGGCAACAACACACCACTATAAACACCACTCCACCAACTATCTAACTATCAGCAACAACACACCACTACAAACACCACTCCACCATATATCTCGCTATCACCAACAACACACCACTACAAACTCCACTCCACCATCTATCTAACTATCACCGACAACACACCACTACAAACACCACTCCACCAACTATCTAACTATCACCAACAACACACCACTACAAACACCACTCCACCATCTATCTAACTATCACCAACCACACACCACTACAAACACCACCCCACCATCTATCTCACTATCACCAACAACACACCACTACAAACACCACTGCACCAACTATCTAAATATCAGCAACAACACACCACTACAAACACCACTCCAACAACTATCTAACTATCAGCAACAACACACTACTACAAACACCACTCCACCAACTATCTAACTATCACCAACAACACACCACTACAAACACCACTCCGCCAATGATCTAACTATCAGCAACAACACACCACTACAAACACCACTCCACCAACTATCTAACTATCACCAACAACACACCACTAAAAACTCCACTCCACCAACTATCTAACTATCAGCAACAACACACCACTACAAACACCACTCCACCAACTATCTAACTATCACCAACAACACACCACTACAAACACCACTCCACCATCTATCTCACTATCGCCAACAACACACCACTACAAACACCACTCCACCAACTATCTTACTATCAGCAACAACACACCACTACAAACACCACTCCACCAACTATCTAACTATCACCAACAACACACCACTACAAACACCACTGCACCAACTATCTAACAATCACCAACAACACACCACTACAAACACCACTCCACCAACTATCTAACTATCAACAACAACACACAACTACAAACACCATTCCAACATCTATCTAACTATCACCAACAGCAAAACACGACAAACACCACTCCACCAACTATCTAACTATCACCAACAACACACAACTACAAACACCACTCCAACATCTATCTAACTATCACCAACAACACACCACTAAAAACACCACTCCACCAACTATCTAACTATCAGCAACAACACACCACTACAAACACAACTTTACCAACTATCTAACTATCACCAACAACACACCACTACAAACACCACTCCACCATCTATCTCACTATCACCAACAACACACCTCTACAAACACCACTCCAACAACTATCTAACTATCAGCAACATGACACCACTACAAACACCACTCCACCAACTATCTAACTATCACCAACAACACACCAATACAAACACCACTCCACCATATATCTAACTATCACCAACAACACACCACTACAAACAACACTCCACCAACTATCTAACTATCACCAACAACACAACACTACAAACACCACTCCACCAACTATCTAACTATCAGCAACAACACACCACTACAAACACCACTCCACCAACTATCTAACTATCAGCAACAGCACACTACTACAAACACCACTCCACCAACTATCTAACTATAACCAACAACACACCACTACAAACACCACTCCACCAACTATCTAACTATCAGCAACAACACACCACTACAAACAACACTTTACCAACTATCTAACTATCACCAACAACACACCACTACAAACACCACTCCAAACACCACTCCACCAACTATCTAACTATCGGCAACAACACACCACTATAAACACCACTCCACCAACTATCTAACTATCAGCAACAACACACCACTACAAACACCACTCCACCATATATCTCGCTATCACCAACAACACACCACTACAAACTCCACTCCACCATCTATCTAACTATCACCGACAACACACCACTACAAACACCACTCCACCAACTATCTAACTATCACCAACAACACACCACTACAAACACCACTCCACCATCTATCTAACTATCACCAACCACACACCACTACAAACACCACCCCACCATCTATCTCACTATCACCAACAACACACCACTACAAACACCACTGCACCAACTATCTAAATATCAGCAACAACACACCACTACAAACACCACTCCAACAACTATCTAACTATCAGCAACAACACACTACTACAAACACCACTCCACCAACTATCTAACTATCACCAACAACACACCACTACAAACACCACTCCGCCAATGATCTAACTATCAGCAACAACACACCACTACAAACACCACTCCACCAACTATCTAACTATCACCAACAACACACCACTAAAAACTCCACTCCACCAACTATCTAACTATCAGCAACAACACACCACTACAAACACCACTCCACCAACTATCTAACTATCACCAACAACACACCACTACAAACACCACTCCACCATCTATCTCACTATCGCCAACAACACACCACTACAAACACCACTCCACCAACTATCTTACTATCAGCAACAACACACCACTACAAACACCACTCCACCAACTATCTAACTATCACCAACAACACACCACTACAAACACCACTGCACCAACTATCTAACAATCACCAACAACACACCACTACAAACACCACTCCACCAACTATCTAACTATCAACAACAACACACAACTACAAACACCATTCCAACATCTATCTAACTATCACCAACAGCAAAACACGACAAACACCACTCCACCAACTATCTAACTATCACCAACAACACACAACTACAAACACCACTCCAACATCTATCTAACTATCACCAACAACACACCACTAAAAACACCACTCCACCAACTATCTAACTATCAGCAACAACACACCACTACAAACACAACTTTACCAACTATCTAACTATCACCAACAACACACCACTACAAACACCACTCCACCATCTATCTCACTATCACCAACAACACACCTCTACAAACACCACTCCAACAACTATCTAACTATCAGCAACATGACACCACTACAAACACCACTCCACCAACTATCTAACTATTCAGCAACAACACACTACTACAAACACCATTCCACCATCTATCTAACTATCACCAAAAATACACCACTACAAACACCGCTCCACCAACTTTCTAACTATCACCAACAACACACCACTACAAACACCACTCCACTAACTATCTTACTATCACCAACAACACATCACTACACAGACTACTCCACCATCTATCTACTATCACCAACAACACACCACTACAAACACCACTCCACCATCTATCTCACTATCAGCAACAACACACCACTATAAACACCACTCCACCATCTATCTCACTATCAGCAACAACACACCACTACAAACATCACTCCACCAACTATCTAACTATCACCAACAACACACCACTACAAACACCACTCCACCATCTATCTCACTATCAGCAACAACACACCACTACAAACACCACTCCACCATCTATCTCACTATCAGCAACAACACACCACTACAAACACCACTGCACCAACTATCTAACTATCACCAACAACACACCACTACAAACACCACTGCACCAACTGTCTAACTATCACCAACAACACACCTCTACAAACACCACTCCACCAACTATCTAACTATCACCAACAACACCCAACTACAAACACCATTCCAACAACTATCTAACTATCACCAACAACAAACCACTACAAACACCACTCCACCAACTATCTAACTATCACCAACAACACACCACTACAAACACCACTCCACCAACTATCTAACTATCAGAAACAACACAACACTACAAACACCACTCCACCATCTATCTAACTATCACCAACAACACACCACTACTAACACCACTCCACCAACTATCTAACTGTCAGCAACAACACATCACTACAAACACCACTCCACTAACTATCTAACTATCACCAACAACACACCACTACAGACACCACTCCAAACACCACTACACCATCTGTCTCACTATCACCAACAACACACCACTACAAACACCACTCTACCAACTATCTAACTATCACCAACAACACACCACTACAAACACCACTCCACCAACTATCTAACTATCACCAACAACACACCACTACAAACACCACTCAACCATCTATCTCACTATCACCAACAACACGCCTCTACAAACACCACTCCACCAACTATCTAACTATCACCAACAACACACCACTACAAACACCACTTCACCAACTATCTAACTATCAGCAACATGACACCACTACAAACACCACTCCACCAACTATCTAACTATCAGAAACAACACATCACTACAAACACCACTCCACCATGTATCTAACTATCACCAAAAATACACCACTACAAACACCACTCCACCAACTATCTAACTATCACCAACAACACACCACTACAAACACCACTCCACTAACTATCTAACTATCAGCAACAACACACCTCTATAAACACCACTCCGCCAACTATCTAACTATCAGCAACTACACACCACTACAAACACCACTCCACCAACTATCTAACTATCAGCAACAACACACCACTACAAACACCACTCCACCAACTATCTAACTATGACCAACAACACACAACTACAAACACCACTCCACCAACTATCTAACTATCACCAACAACACACCAATACAAACACCACTCCACCATCTATCTAACTATCACGAACAACACACCACTACAAACACCACTCCACCAACTATCTAACTATCTCCAAAACACACCACTACAAACACCACTCCACCAACTATCTAACTATCAGCAACAACACACCACTACAAACACCACTCCACCAACTATCTAACTATCACCAACAACACACCACTACAAACACCACTCCACCAACTATCTAACTATCAGCAACAACACATCACTACAAACACCACTTTACCAACTATCTAACTATCACCAGCAACACACCACTACAAACACCACTCCAAACACCACTCCACCAACTATCTAACTATCAGCAACAACACACCACTATAAACACCACTCCACCAACTATCTAACTATCACCAACAACACACCACTACAAACACCACTCCACCATCTATCTCACTATCAGCAACAACACACCACTACAAACACCACTCCACCAACTATCTAACTATCACCAACAACACACCACTACAAACACCACTCCACCAACTATCTAACTATCACCAACAACACACCATAACAAACACCACTCCACCATCTATCTCACTATCACCAACATGACACCACTACAAACACCACTCCACCAACTATCTAACTATCAGAAACAACACATCACTACAAACACCACTCCACCATCTTTCTAACTATCACCAAAAATACACCACTACAAACACCACTCCACCAACTATCTAACTATCACCAACAACACACCACTACAAACACCACTCCACTAACTATCTAACTATCAGCAACAACACACCACTATAAACACCACTCCGCCAACTATCTAACTATCAGCAACAACACACCACTACAAACACCACTCCACCAACTATCTAACTATGACCAACAACACACCACTACAAACACCATTCCACCAACTATCTAACTATCACCAACAACACACCAATACAAACACCACTCCACCATATATCTAACTATCACCAACAACACACCACTACAAACAACACTCCACCAACTATCTAACTATCACCAACAACACACCACTACAAACACCACTCCACCAACTATCTAACTATCAGCAACAACACACCACTACAAACACCACTCCACCAACTATCTAACTATCAGCAACAGCACACTACTACAAACACCACTCCACCAACTATCTAACTATAACCAACAACACACCACTACAAACACCACTCCACCAACTATCTAACTATCAGCAACAACACACCACTACAAACAACACTTTACCAACTATCTAACTATCACCAACAACACACCACTACAAACACCACTCCAAACACCACTCCACCAACTATCTAACTATCGGCAACAACACACCACTATAAACACCACTCCACCAACTATCTAACTATCAGCAACAACACACCACTACAAACACCACTCCACCATATATCTCGCTATCACCAACAACACACCACTACAAACTCCACTCCACCATCTATCTAACTATCACCGACAACACACCACTACAAACACCACTCCACCAACTATCTAACTATCACCAACAACACACCACTACAAACACCACCCCACCAATGATCTAACTATCAGCAACAACACACCACTACAAACACCACTCCACCAACTATCTAACTATCACCAACAACACACCACTAAAAACTCCACTCCACCAACTATCTAACTATCAGCAACAACACACCACTACAAACACCACTCCACCAACTATCTAACTATCACCAACAACACACCACTACAAACACCACTCCACCATCTATCTCACTATCGCCAACAACACACCACTACAAACACCACTCCACCAACTATCTAACTATCACCAACAACACATCACTACAAACACTACTCCACCATCTATCTACTATCACCAACAACACACCACTACAAACACCACTCCACCATCTATCTCACTATCAGCAACAACACACCACTACAAACACCACTCCACCAACTATCTAACTATCACCAACAACACACCATTACAAACACCACTCCACCAACTATCTAACTATCACCAACACCACACCACTACAAACACCACTCCACCAACTATCTAATTATCAGCAACAACACACCACTCCAAACACCACTCCACCAACTATCTAACAATACCAACAACACAACACTACAAACACCACTCCACCAACTATCTAACTATCACCAACACCACACCACTACAAACACCACTCCACCAACTATCTAACTATCAGCAACAACACACCACTACAAACACCACTCCACCAACTATCTAACTATCAGCAACAACACACCACTACAAACACCACTCCACCAACTATCTAACTATCACCAACAACACACCACTACAAACACCACTCCACCATCTATCTAACTATCAAAAACAACACACAACTGCAAACACCACTCCACCAACTATCTAACTATCACCAACAACACACCACTACAAACACCTCACCACCAACTATCTAACTATCAGCAACAACACACCACTCCAAACACCACTCCAAACACCACTCCACCATCTATCTAACTATCAGCAACAACACACCACTATAAACACCACTTAACCAACTATCTATCTATCACCAACAACACACCACTACAAACACCACTCCACCATCTATCTCACTATCACCAACAACACACCACTACAAACACCACTCCACCAACTATCTAACTATCAGCAACAACACACCACTACAAACACCACTCCACCAACTATCTAACTATCACCAACAACACACCACTACAAACACCACTGCACCAACTATCTAACAATCACCAACAACACACCACTACAAACACCACTCCACCAACTATCTAACTATCAACAACAACACACAACTACAAACACCATTCCAACATCTATCTAACTATCACCAACAGCAAAACACGACAAACACCACTCCACCAACTATCTAACTATCACCAACAACACACAACTACAAACACCACTCCAACATCTATCTAACTATCACCAACAACACACCACTAAAAACACCACTCCACCAACTATCTAACTATCAGCAACAACACACCACTACAAACACAACTTTACCAACTATCTAACTATCACCAACAACACACCACTACAAACACCACTCCACCATCTATCTCACTATCACCAACAACACACCTCTACAAACACCACTCCAACAACTATCTAACTATCAGCAACATGACACCACTACAAACACCACTCCACCAACTATCTAACTATTCAGCAACAACACACTACTACAAACACCATTCCACCATCTATCTAACTATCACCAAAAATACACCACTACAAACACCGCTCCACCAACTTTCTAACTATCACCAACAACACACCACTACAAACACCACTCCACTAACTATCTTACTATCACCAACAACACATCACTACACAGACTACTCCACCATCTATCTACTATCACCAACAACACACCACTACAAACACCACTCCACCATCTATCTCACTATCAGCAACAACACACCACTATAAACACCACTCCACCATCTATCTCACTATCAGCAACAACACACCACTACAAACATCACTCCACCAACTATCTAACTATCACCAACAACACACCACTACAAACACCACTCCACCATCTATCTCACTATCAGCAACAACACACCACTACAAACACCACTCCACCATCTATCTCACTATCAGCAACAACACACCACTACAAACACCACTGCACCAACTATCTAACTATCACCAACAACACACCACTACAAACACCACTGCACCAACTGTCTAACTATCACCAACAACACACCTCTACAAACACCACTCCACCAACTATCTAACTATCACCAACAACACCCAACTACAAACACCATTCCAACAACTATCTAACTATCACCAACAACAAACCACTACAAACACCACTCCACCAACTATCTAACTATCACCAACAACACACCACTACAAACACCACTCCACCAACTATCTAACTATCAGAAACAACACAACACTACAAACACCACTCCACCATCTATCTAACTATCACCAACAACACACCACTACTAACACCACTCCACCAACTATCTAACTGTCAGCAACAACACATCACTACAAACACCACTCCACTAACTATCTAACTATCACCAACAACACACCACTACAGACACCACTCCAAACACCACTACACCATCTGTCTCACTATCACCAACAACACACCACTACAAACACCACTCTACCAACTATCTAACTATCACCAACAACACACCACTACAAACACGACTCCACCAACTATCTAACTATCACCAACAACACACCACTACAAACACCACTCAACCATCTATCTCACTATCACCAACAACACGCCTCTACAAACACCACTCCACCAACTATCTAACTATCACCAACAACACACCACTACAAACACCACTTCACCAACTATCTAACTATCAGCAACATGACACCACTACAAACACCACTCCACCAACTATCTAACTATCAGAAACAACACATCACTACAAACACCACTCCACCATGTATCTAACTATCACCAAAAATACACCACTACAAACACCACTCCACCAACTATCTAACTATCACCAACAACACACCACTACAAACACCACTCCACTAACTATCTAACTATCAGCAACAACACACCTCTATAAACACCACTCCGCCAACTATCTAACTATCAGCAACTACACACCACTACAAACACCACTCCACCAACTATCTAACTATCAGCAACAACACACCACTACAAACACCACTCCACCAACTATCTAACTATGACCAACAACACACAACTACAAACACCACTCCACCAACTATCTAACTATCACCAACAACACACCAATACAAACACCACTCCACCATCTATCTAACTATCACGAACAACACACCACTACAAACACCACTCCACCAACTATCTAACTATCTCCAAAACACACCACTACAAACACCACTCCACCAACTATCTAACTATCAGCAACAACACACCACTACAAACACCACTCCACCAACTATCTAACTATCACCAACAACACACCACTACAAACACCACTCCACCAACTATCTAACTATCAGCAACAACACATCACTACAAACACCACTTTACCAACTATCTAACTATCACCAGCAACACACCACTACAAACACCACTCCAAACACCACTCCACCAACTATCTAACTATCAGCAACAACACACCACTATAAACACCACTCCACCAACTATCTAACTATCACCAACAACACACCACTACAAACACCACTCCACCATCTATCTCACTATCAGCAACAACACACCACTACAAACACCACTCCACCAACTATCTAACTATCACCAACAACACACCACTACAAACACCACTCCACCAACTATCTAACTATCACCAACAACACACCATAACAAACACCACTCCACCATCTATCTCACTATCACCAACATGACACCACTACAAACACCACTCCACCAACTATCTAACTATCAGAAACAACACATCACTACAAACACCACTCCACCATCTTTCTAACTATCACCAAAAATACACCACTACAAACACCACTCCACCAACTATCTAACTATCACCAACAACACACCACTACAAACACCACTCCACTAACTATCTAACTATCAGCAACAACACACCACTATAAACACCACTCCGCCAACTATCTAACTATCAGCAACAACACACCACTACAAACACCACTCCACCAACTATCTAACTATGACCAACAACACACCACTACAAACACCATTCCACCAACTATCTAACTATCACCAACAACACACCAATACAAACACCACTCCACCATAT
Source organism: Eledone cirrhosa (assembly GCA_964016885.1). NCBI lineage: Eukaryota > Metazoa > Mollusca > Cephalopoda > Octopoda > Eledonidae > Eledone > Eledone cirrhosa. The sequence goes on along the minus strand of OZ024742.1, from coordinate 215,566,986 downwards.
ATCTAACTATCACCAACAACACACCACTACAAACAACACTCCACCAACTATCTAACTATCACCAACAACACACCACTACAAACACCACTCCACCAACTATCTAACTATCAGCAACAACACACCACTACAAACACCACTCCACCAACTATCTAACTATCAGCAACAGCACACTACTACAAACACCACTCCACCAACTATCTAACTATAACCAACAACACACCACTACAAACACCACTCCACCAACTATCTAACTATCAGCAACAACACACCACTACAAACAACACTTTACCAACTATCTAACTATCACCAACAACACACCACTACAAACACCACTCCAAACACCACTCCACCAACTATCTAACTATCGGCAACAACACACCACTATAAACACCACTCCACCAACTATCTAACTATCAGCAACAACACACCACTACAAACACCACTCCACCATATATCTCGCTATCACCAACAACACACCACTACAAACTCCACTCCACCATCTATCTAACTATCACCGACAACACACCACTACAAACACCACTCCACCAACTATCTAACTATCACCAACAACACACCACTACAAACACCACCCCACCAATGATCTAACTATCAGCAACAACACACCACTACAAACACCACTCCACCAACTATCTAACTATCACCAACAACACACCACTAAAAACTCCACTCCACCAACTATCTAACTATCAGCAACAACACACCACTACAAACACCACTCCACCAACTATCTAACTATCACCAACAACACACCACTACAAACACCACTCCACCATCTATCTCACTATCGCCAACAACACACCACTACAAACACCACTCCACCAACTATCTAACTATCACCAACAACACATCACTACAAACACTACTCCACCATCTATCTACTATCACCAACAACACACCACTACAAACACCACTCCACCATCTATCTCACTATCAGCAACAACACACCACTACAAACACCACTCCACCAACTATCTAACTATCACCAACAACACACCATTACAAACACCACTCCACCAACTATCTAACTATCACCAACACCACACCACTACAAACACCACTCCACCAACTATCTAATTATCAGCAACAACACACCACTCCAAACACCACTCCACCAACTATCTAACAATACCAACAACACAACACTACAAACACCACTCCACCAACTATCTAACTATCACCAACACCACACCACTACAAACACCACTCCACCAACTATCTAACTATCAGCAACAACACACCACTACAAACACCACTCCACCAACTATCTAACTATCAGCAACAACACACCACTACAAACACCACTCCACCAACTATCTAACTATCACCAACAACACACCACTACAAACACCACTCCACCATCTATCTAACTATCAAAAACAACACACAACTGCAAACACCACTCCACCAACTATCTAACTATCACCAACAACACACCACTACAAACACCTCACCACCAACTATCTAACTATCAGCAACAACACACCACTCCAAACACCACTCCAAACACCACTCCACCATCTATCTAACTATCAGCAACAACACACCACTATAAACACCACTTAACCAACTATCTATCTATCACCAACAACACACCACTACAAACACCACTCCACCATCTATCTCACTATCACCAACAACACACCACTACAAACACCACTCCACCAACTATCTAACTATCAGCAACAACACACCACTACAAACACCACTCCACCAACTATCTAACTATCACCAACAACACACCACTACAAACACCACTTCACCAACTATCTAACTATGAACAACATGACACCGCTACAAACACCACTCCACCAACTATCTATCTATCAGAAACAACACATCACTACAAACACCACTCCACCATATATATAACTATCACCAACAACACACCACTTCAAACACCACTCCACCAACTATCTAACTATCACCAACAACACATCACTACAAACACTACTCCACCAACTATCTAACTATCACCAACAACACTCCACTACAAACACCACTCCAACATCTATCTCACTATCAGCAACAACACACCACTACAAACACCACTCCACCATCTATCTTACTATCAGCAACAACACACCACTACAAACACCACTCCACCAACTATCTAACTATCACCAACAACACACCACTACAAACACCACTGCACCAACTATCTAACAATCACCAACAACACACCACTACAAACACCACTCCACCAACTATCTAACTATCAACAACAACACACAACTACAAACACCATTCCAACATCTATCTAACTATCAGCAACAACACACCACTACAAACACCATTCCACCATCTATCTAACTATCAGCAACAACACACCACTACAAACACCACTCCACCATCTATCTAACTATCACCAACAACACACCACTACAAACACCACTCCACCATCTATCTAGCTATCAGCAACAACACACTACTACAAACACCACTCCACCAACTATCTAACTATCACCAACAACACACCACTAAAAACACCACTCCACCAACTATTTAACTATCAGCAACAACACACCACTACAAACACAACTTTACCAACTATCTAACTATCACCAACAACACACCACTACAAACACCACTCCACCATCTATCTCACTATCACCAACAACACACCTCTACAAACACCACTCCACCAACTATCTAACTATCACCAACAACATACCACTACAAACACCACTTCACCAACTATCTAACTATCAGCAACATGACACCACTACAAACACCACTCCACCAACTATCTAACTATTCAGAAACAACACACCACTATAAACACCACTCCACCAACTATCTAACTATCACCAACAACACACCACTACAAACACCACTCCACCATCTATCTCACTATCAGCAACAACACACCACTACAAACACCACTCCACCAACTATCTAACTATCACCAACAACACACCACTACAAACACCACTCCACCAACTATCTAACTATCACCAACAACACACCATAACAAACACCACTCCACTATCTATCTCACTATCACCAACATGACACCACTACAAACACCACTCCACCAACTATCTAACTATCAGAAACAACACATCACTACAAACACCACTCCACCATCTTTCTAACTATCACCAAAAATACACCACTACAAACACCACTCCACCAACTATCTAACTATCACCAACAACACACCACTACAAACACCACTCCACTAACTATCTAACTATCAGCAACAACACACCACTATAAACACCACTCCGCCAACTATCTAACTATCAGCAACAACACACCACTACAAACACCACTCCACCAACTATCTAACTATGACCAACAACACACCACTACAAACACCACTCCACCAACTATCTAACTATCACCAACAACACACCAATACAAACACCACTCCACCATATATCTAACTATCACCAACAACACACCACTACAAACAACACTCCACCAACTATCTAACTATCACCAACAACACAACACTACAAACACCACTCCACCAACTATCTAACTATCAGCAACAACACACCACTACAAACACCACTCCACCAACTATCTAACTATCAGCAACAGCACACTACTACAAACACCACTCCACCAACTATCTAACTATAACCAACAACACACCACTACAAACACCACTCCACCAACTATCTAACTATCAGCAACAACACACCACTACAAACAACACTTTACCAACTATCTAACTATCACCAACAACACACCACTACAAACACCACTCCAAACACCACTCCACCAACTATCTAACTATCGGCAACAACACACCACTATAAACACCACTCCACCAACTATCTAACTATCAGCAACAACACACCACTACAAACACCACTCCACCATATATCTCGCTATCACCAACAACACACCACTACAAACTCCACTCCCCCATCTATCTAACTATCACCGACAACACACCACTACAAACACCACTCCACCAACTATCTAACTATCACCAACAACACACCACTACAAACACCACTCCACCATCTATCTAACTATCACCAACCACACACCACTACAAACACCACCCCACCATCTATCTCACTATCACCAACAACACAACACTACAAACACCACTGCACCAACTATCTAAATATCAGCAACAACACACCACTACAAACACCACTCCAACAACTATCTAACTATCAGCAACAACACACTACTACAAACACCACTCCACCAACTATCTAACTATCACCAACAACACACCACTACAAACACCACTCCGCCAATGATCTAACTATCAGCAACAACACACCACTACAAACACCACTCCACCAACTATCTAACTATCACCAACAACACACCACTAAAAACTCCACTCCACCAACTATCTAACTATCAGCAACAACACACCACTACAAACACCACTCCACCAACTATCTAACTATCACCAACAACACACCACTACAAACACCACTCCACCATCTATCTCACTATCGCCAACAACACACCACTACAAACACCACTCCACCAACTATCTTACTATCAGCAACAACACACCACTACAAACACCACTCCACCAACTATCTAACTATCACCAACAACACACCACTACAAACACCACTGCACCAACTATCTAACAATCACCAACAACACACCACTACAAACACCACTCCACCAACTATCTAACTATCAACAACAACACACAACTACAAACACCATTCCAACATCTATCTAACTATCACCAACAGCAAACCACGACAAACACCACTCCACCAACTATCTAACTATCACCAACAACACACAACTACAAACACCACTCCAACATCTATCTAACTATCACCAACAACACACCACTAAAAACACCACTCCACCAACTATCTAACTATCAGCAACAACACACCACTACAAACACAACTTTACCAACTATCTAACTATCACCAACAACACACCACTACAAACACCACTCCACCATCTATCTCACTATCACCAACAACACACCTCTACAAACACCACTCCAACAACTATCTAACTATCAGCAACATGACACCACTACAAACACCACTCCACCAACTATCTAACTATTCAGAAACAACACATCACTACAAACACCACTCCACCATCTATCTAACTATCACCAACAACACACCACTACAAACAGCACTCCACCATCTATCTAACTATCACCAACAACACACCACTACAAACAGCACTCCACCAACTATCTAACTATACCAACAACACATCACTACAAACACTACTCCACCATCTATCTACTATCACCAACAACACACCACTACAAACACCCCTCCACCATCTATCTCACTATCAGCAACAACACACCACTATAAACACCACTCCACCAACTATCTCACTATCAGCAACAACACACTACTACAAACACCACTCCACCAACTATCTAACTATCACCAACAACACTCCACTACAAACACCACTCCAACATCTATCTCACTATCAGCAACAACACACCACTACAAACACCACTCCACCATCTATCTTACTATCAGCAACAACACACCACTACAAACACCACTCCACCAACTATCTAACTATCACCAACAACACACCACTACAAACACCACTGCACCAACTATCTAACAATCACCAACAACACACCACTACAAACACCACTCCACCAACTATCTAACTATCACCAACAACACACAACTACAAACACCATTCCGACATCTATCTAACTATGACCAACAACAAACCACTACAAACACCACTCCACCAACTATCTAACTATCACCAACAACACACAACTACAAACACCACTCCAACATCTATCTAACTATCACCAACAACAAACCACTACAAACACCACTCCACCAACTATCTAACTATCACCAACAACACACCACTACAAACACCACTCCACCATCTATCTAACTATCAGCAACAACACACCACTACAAACACCATTCCACCATCTATCTAACTATCAGCAACAACACACCACTACAAACACCACTCCACCATCTATCTAACTATCACCAACAACACACCACTACAAACACCACTCCACCATCTATCTAGCTATCAGCAACAACACACTACTACAAACACCACTCCACCAACTATCTAACTATCACCAACAACACACCACTAAAAACACCACTCCACCAACTATTTAACTATCAGCAACAACACACCACTACAAACACAACTTTACCAACTATCTAACTATCACCAACAACACACCACTACAAACACCACTCCACCATCTATCTCACTATCACCAACAACACACCTCTACAAACACCACTCCACCAACTATCTAACTATCACCAACAACATACCACTACAAACACCACTTCACCAACTATCTAACTATCAGCAACATGACACCACTGCAAACACCACTCCACCAACTATCTAACTATTCAGAAACAACACACCACTATAAACACCACTCCACCAACTATCTAACTATCACCAACAACACACCACTACAAACACCACTCCACCATCTATCTCACTATCAGCAACAACACACCACTACAAACACCACTCCACCAACTATCTAACTATCACCAACAACACACCACTACAAACACCACTCCACCAACTATCTAACTATCACCAACAACACACCATAACAAACACCACTCCACCATCTATCTCACTATCACCAACATGACACCACAACAAACACCACTCCACCAACTATCTAACTATCAGAAACAACACATCACTACAAACACCACTCCACCATCTTTCTAACTATCACCAAAAATACACCACTACAAACACCACTCCACCAACTATCTAACTATCACCAACAACACACCACTACAAACACCACTCCACTAACTATCTAACTATCAGCAACAACACACCACTATAAACACCACTCCGCCAACTATAGAACTATCAGCAACAACACACCACTACAAACACCACTCCACCAACTATCTAACTATGACCAACAACACACCACTACAAACACCACTCCACCAACTATCTAACTATCACCAACAACACAACAATACAAACACCACTCCACCATATATCTAACTATCACCAACAACACACCACTACAAACAACACTCCACCAACTATCTAACTATCACCAACAACACAACACTACAAACACCACTCCACCAACTATCTAACTATCAGCAACAACACACCACTACAAACACCACTCCACCAACTATCTAACTATCAGCAACAGCACACTACTACAAACACCACTCCACCAACTATCTAACTATAACCAACAACACACCACTACAAACACCACTCCACCAACTATCTAACTATCAGCAACAACACACCACTACAAACAACACTTTACCAACTATCTAACTATCACCAACAACACACCACTACAAACACCACTCCAAACACCACTCCACCAACTATCTAACTATCACCAACAACACACCACTACAAACTCCACTCCACCATCTATCTAACTATCACCGACAACACACCACTACAAACACCACTCCACCAACTATCTAACTATCACCAACAACACACCACTACAAACACCACTCCACCATCTATCTAACTATCACCAACCACACACCACTACAAACACCACCCCACCATCTATCTCACTATCACCAACAACACACCACTACAAACACCACTGCACCAACTATCTAAATATCAGCAACAACACACCACTACAAACACCACTCCAACAACTATCTAACTATCAGCAACAACACACTACTACAAACACCACTCCACCAACTATCTAACTATCACCAACAACACACCACTACAAACACCACTCCACCAATGATCTAACTATCAGCAACAACACACCACTACAAACACCACTCCACCAACTATCTAACTATCACCAACAACACACCACTAAAAACTCCACTCCACCAACTATCTAACTATCAGCAACAACACACCACTACAAACACCACTCCACCAACTATCTAACTATCACCAACAACACACCACTACAAACACCACTCCACCATCTATCTCACTATCGCCAACAACACACCACTACAAACACCACTCCACCAACTATCTAACTATCACCAACAACACATCACTACAAACACTACTCCACCATCTATCTACTATCACCAACAACACACCACTACAAACACCACTCCACCATCTATCTCACTATCAGCAACAACACACCACTACAAACACCACCCCACCAACTATCTAACTATCACCAACAACACACCATTACAAACACCACTCCACCAACTATCTAACTATCACCAACACCACACCACTACAAACACCACTCCACCAACTATCTAACTATCAGCAACAACACACCACTCCAAACACCACTCCACCAACTATCTAACAATACCAACAACACAACACTACAAACACCACTCCACCAACTATCTAACTATCACCAACACCACACCACTACAAACACCACTCCACCAACTATCTAACTATCAGCAACAACACACCACTACAAACACCACTCCACCAACTATCTAACTATCAGCAACAACACACCACTACAAACACCACTCCACCAACTATCTAACTATCACCAACAACACACCACTACAAACACCACTCCACCATCTATCTAACTATCAACAACAACACACAACTGCAAACACCACTCCACCAACTATCTAACTATCACCAACAACACACCACTACAAACACCTCACCACCAACTATCTAACTATCAGCAACAACACACCACTCCAAACACCACTCCAAACACCACTCCACCATCTATCTAACTATCAGCAACAACACACCACTATAAACACCACTTAACCAACTATCTATCTATCACCAACAACACACCACTACAAACACCACTCCACCATCTATCTCACTATCACCAACAACACACCACTACAAACACCACTCCACCAACTATCTAACTATCAGCAACAACACACCACTACAAACACCACTCCACCAACTATCTAACTATCACCAACAACACACCACTACAAACACCACTTCACCAACTATCTAACTATGAACAACATGACACCGCTACAAACACCACTCCACCAACTATCTATCTATCAGAAACAACACATCACTACAAACACCACTCTACCATATATATAACTATCACCAACAACACACCACTTCAAACACCACTCCACCAACTATCTAACTATCACCAACAACACATCACTACAAACACTACTCCACCAACTATCTAACTATCACCAACAACACTCCACTACAAACACCACTCCAACATCTATCTCACTATCAGTAACAACACACCACTACAAACACCACTCCACCATCTATATTACTATCAGCAACAACACACCACTACAAACACCACTCCACCAACTATCTAACTATCACCAACAACACACCACTACAAACACCACTGCACCAACTATCTAACAATCACCAACAACACACCACTACAAACACCACTCCACCAACTATCTAACTATCAACAACAACACACAACTACAAACACCATTCCAACATCTATCTAACTATCACCAACAACAAACCACGACAAACACCACTCCACCAACTATCTAACTATCACCAACAACACACAACTACAAACACCACTCCAACATCTATCTAACTATCACAAACAACACACCACTAAAAACACCACTCCACCAACTATCTAACTATCAGCAACAACACACCACTACAAAAACAACTTTACCAACTATCTAACTATCACCAACAACACACCACTACAAACACCACTCCAACATCTATCTGACTATCGGCAATAACACACCACTACAAACACCACTCCACCAACTATCTAACTATCACCAACAACACACCACTACAAACACCACTCCACCATCTATTTCACTATCACCAACAACACACCTCTACAAACACCACTCCACCAACCATCTAACTATCACCTACAACACACCACTACAAACACCACTTCACCAACTATCTAACTATCAGCAACATGACACCACTACAAACACCACTCCACCAACTATCTAACTATCAGAAACGACACATCACTACAAACACCGCTCCACCATCTTTCTAACTATCACCAAAAATACACCACTACAAACACCACTCCACCAACGATCAAACTATCACCAACAACACACCACTACAAACACCACTCCACTAACTATCTAACTATCAGCAACAACACACCACTATAAACACCACTCCGCCAACTATCTAACTATCAGCAACAACACACCACTACAAACACCACTCCACCAACTATCTAACTATGACCAAGTACACACCACTACAAAAACCACTCCACCAACTATCTAACTATTACCAACAACACACCAATACAAACACCACTCCACCATATATCTAACTATCACCAACAACACACCACTACAAACACCACTCCACCAACTATCTAACTATTACCAACAACACACCACTACAAACACCACTCCACCAACAATCTAACTATCAGCAACAACACAACACTACAAACACCACTCCACCAACTATCTAACTATCAGCAACAACACACTACTACAAACACCACTCCACCAACTATCTAACTATCACCAACAACACACCGCTACAAACACCACTCCACCAACTATCTAACTATCAGCAACAACACACCACTACAAACACCACTTTACCAACTATATAACTATCACCAACAACACACCACTACAAACACCACTCCAAACACCACTCCACCAACTATCTAACTATCGGCAACAACACACCACTATAAACACCACTCCACCAACTATCTAACTATCACCAACAACACACCACTACAAACACCACTCCACCATCAATCTAACTATCACCGACAACACACCACTACAAATACCACTCCACCAACTATCTAACTATCACCAACAACACACCACTACAAACACCACTCCACCATCTATCTAACTATCAAGAACCACACACCACTACAAACACCACTCCACCAACTATCTAACTATCACCAACAACACACCATAACAAACACCACTCCACCATCTATCTCACTATCACCAACATGACACCACTACAAACACCACTCCACCAACTATCTAACTATCAGAAACAACACATCACTACAAACACCACTCCACCATCTTTCTAACTATCACCAAAAATACACCACTACAAACACCACTCCACCAACTATCTAACTATCACCAACAACACACCACTACAAACACCACTCCACTAACTATCTAACTATCAGCAACAACACACCACTATAAACACCACTCCGCCAACTATCTAACTATCAGCAACAACACACCACTACAAACACCACTCCACCAACTATCTAACTATGACCAACAACACACCACTACAAACACCACTCCACCAACTATCTAACTATCACCAACAACACACCAATACAAACACCACTCCACCATATATCTAACTATCACCAACAACACACCACTACAAACAACACTCCACCAACTATCTAACTATCACCAACAACACAACACTACAAACACCACTCCACCAACTATCTAACTATCAGCAACAACACACCACTACAAACACCACTCCACCAACTATCTAACTATCAGCAACAGCACACTACTACAAACACCACTCCACCAACTATCTAACTATAACCAACAACACACCACTACAAACACCACTCCACCAACTATCTAACTATCAGCAACAACACACCACTACAAACAACACTTTACCAACTATCTAACTATCACCAACAACACACCACTACAAACACCACTCCAAACACCACTCCACCAACTATCTAACTATCGGCAACAACACACCACTATAAACACCACTCCACCAACTATCTAACTATCAGCAACAACACACCACTACAAACACCACTCCACCATATATCTCGCTATCACCAACAACACACCACTACAAACTCCACTCCACCATCTATCTAACTATCACCGACAACACACCACTACAAACACCACTCCACCAACTATCTAACTATCACCAACAACACACCACTACAAACACCACTCCACCATCTATCTAACTATCACCAACCACACACCACTACAAACACCACCCCACCATCTATCTCACTATCACCAACAACACACCACTACAAACACCACTGCACCAACTATCTAAATATCAGCAACAACACACCACTACAAACACCACTCCAACAACTATCTAACTATCAGCAACAACACACTACTACAAACACCACTCCACCAACTATCTAACTATCACCAACAACACACCACTACAAACACCACTCCACCAATGATCTAACTATCAGCAACAACACACCACTACAAACACCACTCCACCAACTATCTAACTATCACCAACAACACACCACTAAAAACTCCACTCCACCAACTATCTAACTATCAGCAACAACACACCACTACAAACACCACTCCACCAACTATCTAACTATCACCAACAACACACCACTACAAACACCACTCCACCATCTATCTCACTATCGCCAACAACACACCACTACAAACACCACTCCACCAACTATCTAACTATCACCAACAACACATCACTACAAACACTACTCCACCATCTATCTACTATCACCAACAACACACCACTACAAACAACACTCCACCATCTATCTCACTATCAGCAACAACACACCACTACAAACACCACTCCACCAACTATCTAACTATCACCAACAACACACCATTACAAACACCACTCCACCAACTATCTAACTATCACCAACACCACACCACTACAAACACCACTCCACCAACTATCTAACTATCAGCAACAATACACCACTCCAAACACCACTCCACCAACTATCTAACAATACCAACAACACAACACTACAAACACCACTCCACCAACTATCTAACTATCACCAACACCACACCACTACAAACACCACTCCACCAACTATCTAACTATCAGCAACAACACACCACTACAAACACCACTCCACCAACTATCTAACTATCAGCAACAACACACCACTACAAACACCACTCCACCAACTATCTAACTATCACCAACAACACACCACTACAAACACCACTCCACCATCTATCTAACTATCAACAACAACACACAACTGCAAACACCACTCCACCAACTATCTAACTATCAACAACAACACACCACTACAAACACCTCACCACCAACTATCTAACTATCAGCAACAACACACCACTCCAAACACCACTCCAAACACCACTCCACCATCTATCTAACTATCAGCAACAACACACCACTATAAACACCACTTAACCAACTATCTATCTATCACCAACAACACACCACTACAAACACCACTCCACCATCTATCTCACTATCACCAACAACACACCACTACAAACACCACTCCACCAACTATCTAACTATCAGCAACAACACACCACTACAAACACCACTCCACCAACTATCTAACTATCACCAACAACACACCACTACAAACACCACTCCACCAACTATCTAACTATCACCAACAACACACCACTACAAACACCACTTCACCAACTATCTAACTATGAACAACATGACACCGCTACAAACACCACTCCACCAACTATCTATCTATCAGAAACAACACATCACTACAAACACCACTCTACCATATATATAACTATCACCAACAACACACCACTTCAAACACCACTCCACCAACTATCTAACTATCACCAACAACACATCACTACAAACACTACTCCACCAACTATCTAACTATCACCAACAACACTCCACTACAAACACCACTCCAACATCTATCTCACTATCAGTAACAACACACCACTACAAACACCACTCCACCATCTATATTACTATCAGCAACAACACACCACTACAAACACCACTCCACCAACTATCTAACTATCACCAACAACACACCACTACAAACACCACTGCACCAACTATCTAACAATCACCAACAACACACCACTACAAACACCACTGCACCAACTATCTAACAATCACCAACAACACACCACGACAAACACCACTCCACCAACTATCTAACTATCACCAACAACACACAACTACAAACACCACTCCAACATCTATCTAACTATCACAAACAACACACCACTAAAAACACCACTCCACCAACTATCTAACTATCAGCAACAACACACCACTACAAAAACAACTTTACCAACTATCTAACTATCACCAACAACACACCACTACAAACACCACTCCAACATCTATCTGACTATCGGCAATAACACACCACTACAAACACCACTCCACCAACTATCTAACTATCACCAACAACACACCACTACAAACACCACTCCACCATCTATTTCACTATCACCAACAACACACCTCTACAAACACCACTCCACCAACCATCTAACTATCACCTACAACACACCACTACAAACACCACTTCACCAACTATCTAACTATCAGCAACATGACACCACTACAAACACCACTCCACCAACTATCTAACTATCAGAAACGACACATCACTACAAACACCACTCCACCATCTTTCTAACTATCACCAAAAATACACCACTACAAACACCACTCCACCAACGATCAAACTATCACCAACAACACACCACTACAAACACCACTCCACTAACTATCTAACTATCAGCAACAACACACCACTATAAACACCACTCCGCCAACTATCTAACTATCAGCAACAACACACCACTACAAACACCACTCCACCAACTATCTAACTATGACCAAGTACACACCACTACAAAAACCACTCCACCAACTATCTAACTATTACCAACAACACACCAATACAAACACCACTCCACCATATATCTAACTATCACCAACAACACACCACTACAAACACCACTCCACCAACTATCTAACTATCACCAACAACACACCACTACAAACACCACTCCACCAACTATCTAACTATCAGCAACAACACACCACTACAAACACCACTCCACCAACTATCTAACTATCAGCAACAACACACTACTACAAACACCACTCCACCAACTATCTAACTATCACCAACAACACACCGCTACAAACACCACTCCACCAACTATCTAACTATCAGCAACAACACACCACTACAAACACCACTTTACCAACTATATAACTATCACCAACAACACACCACTACAAACACCACTCCAAACACCACTCCACCAACTATCTAACTATCGGCAACAACACACCACTATAAACACCACTCCACCAACTATCTAACTATCACCAACAACACACCACTACAAACACCACTCCACCATCAATCTAACTATCACCGACAACACACCACTACAAATACCACTCCACCAACTATCTAACTATCACCAACAACACACCACTACAAACACCACTCCACCATCTATCTAACTATCAAGAACCACACACCACTACAAACACCACCCCACCATCTATCTCACTATCACCAACAACACACCACTACAAACACCACTCCACCAACTATCTAAATATCAGCAACAACACACCACTACAAACACCACTCCACCAACTATCTAACTATCACCAACAACACACCACTACAAACACCACTTCACCAACTATCTAACTATGAACAACATGACACCACTACAAACACCACTCCACCAACTATCTCACTATCAGAAAAAACACATCACTACAAACACCACTCCACCATCTATCTAACTATCACCAACAACACACCACTACAAACACCACTCCACCAACTATCTAACTATCACCAACAACACATCAGTACAAACGCTACTCCACAATCTATCTACTATCACCAACAACACACCACTACAAACACCCCTCGACCATCTATCTCACTATCAGCAACAACACACTACTACAAACACCACTCCACCAACTAACTAACTATCACCAACAACACACCACTACAAACACCACTCCAACATCTATCTCACTATCAGCAACAACACTCCACTACAAACACCACTCCACCATCTATCTTACTATCAGCAACAACACACCACTACAAACACCACTCCACCAACTATCTAACTATCACCGACAGCACACCACTACAAACACCACTCCACCAACTATCTAACTATCAGCAACAACACACCACTTCAAACACCACTCCACCAACTATCTAACTATCACCAACAACACACCACTACAAACACCACTCCACCATCTATTTCACTATCACCAACAACACACCTCTACAAACACCACTCCACCAACCATCTAACTATCACCTACAACACACCACTACAAACACCACTTCACCAACTATCTAACTATCAGCAACATGACACCACTACAAACACCACTCCACCAACTATCTAACTATCAGAAACGACACATCACTACAAACACCACTCCACCATCTTTCTAACTATCACCAAAAATACACCACTACAAACACCACTCCACCAACGATCAAACTATCACCAACAACACACCACTACAAACACCACTCCACTAACTATCTAACTATCAGCAACAACACACCACTACAAAAACAACTTTACCAACTATCTAACTATCACCAACAACACACCACTACAAACACCACTCCAACATCTATCTGACTATCGGCAATAACACACCACTACAAACACCACTCCACCAACTATCTAACTATCACCAACAACACACCACTACAAACACCACTCCACCATCTATTTCACTATCACCAACAACACACCTCTACAAACACCACTCCACCAACCATCTAACTATCACCTACAACACACCACTACAAACACCACTTCACCAACTATCTAACTATCAGCAACATGACACCACTACAAACACCACTCCACCAACTATCTAACTATCAGAAACGACACATCACTACAAACACCACTCCACCATCTTTCTAACTATCACCAAAAATACACCACTACAAACACCACTCCACCAACGATCAAACTATCACCAACAACACACCACTACAAACACCACTCCACTAACTATCTAACTATCAGCAACAACACACCACTATAAACACCACTCCGCCAACTATCTAACTATCAGCAACAACACACCACTACAAACACCACTCCACCAACTATCTAACTATGACCAAGTACACACCACTACAAAAACCACTCCACCAACTATCTAACTATTACCAACAACACACCAATACAAACACCACTCCACCATATATCTAACTATCACCAACAACACACCACTACAAACACCACTCCACCAACTATCTAACTATCACCAACAACACACCACTACAAACACCACTCCACCAACTATCTAACTATCAGCAACAACACACCACTACAAACACCACTCCACCAACTATCTAACTATCAGCAACAACACACTACTACAAACACCACTCCACCAACTATCTAACTATCACCAACAACACACCGCTACAAACACCACTCCACCAACTATCTAACTATCAGCAACAACACACCACTACAAACACCACTTTACCAACTATATAACTATCACCAACAACACACCACTACAAACACCACTCCAAACACCACTCCACCAACTATCTAACTATCGGCAACAACACACCACTATAAACACCACTCCACCAACTATCTAACTATCACCAACAACACACCACTACAAACACCACTCCACCATCAATCTAACTATCACCGACAACACACCACTACAAATACCACTCCACCAACTATCTAACTATCACCAACAACACACCACTACAAACACCACTCCACCATCTATCTAACTATCAAGAACCACACACCACTACAAACACCACCCCACCATCTATCTCACTATCACCAACAACACACCACTACAAACACCACTCCACCAACTATCTAAATATCAGCAACAACACACCACTACAAACACCACTCCACCAACTATCTAACTATCACCAACAACACACCACTACAAACACCACTTCACCAACTATCTAACTATGAACAACATGACACCACTACAAACACCACTCCACCAACTATCTCACTATCAGAAAAAACACATCACTACAAACACCACTCCACCATCTATCTAACTATCACCAACAACACACCACTACAAACACCACTCCACCAACTATCTAACTATCACCAACAACACATCAGTACAAACGCTACTCCACAATCTATCTACTATCACCAACAACACACCACTACAAACACCCCTCGACCATCTATCTCACTATCAGCAACAACACACTACTACAAACACCACTCCACCAACTAACTAACTATCACCAACAACACACCACTACAAACACCACTCCAACATCTATCTCACTATCAGCAACAACACTCCACTACAAACACCACTCCACCATCTATCTTACTATCAGCAACAACACACCACTACAAACACCACTCCACCAACTATCTAACTATCACCGACAGCACACCACTACAAACACCACTCCACCAACTATCTAACTATCAGCAACAACACACCACTTCAAACACCACTCCACCAACTATCTAACTATCACCAACAACACACCACTACAAACACCACTTCACCAACTATCTAACTATGAACAACATGACACCGCTACAAACACCACTCCACCAACTATCTATCTATCAGAAACAACACATCACTACAAACACCACTCCACCATATATATAACTATCACCAACAACACACCACTTCAAACACCACTCCACCAACTATCTAACTATCACCAACAACACATCACTACAAACACTACTCCACCAACTATCTAACTATCACCAACAACACTCCACTACAAACACCACTCCAACATCTATCTCACTATCAGCAACAACACACCACTACAAACACCACTCCACCATCTATCTTACTATCAGCAACAACACACCACTACAAACACCACTCCACCAACTATCTAACTATCACCAACAACACACTACTACAAACACCACTGCACCAACTATCTAACAATCACCAACAACACACCACTACAAACACCACTCCACCAACTATCTAACTATCAACAACAACACACAACTACAAACACCATTCCAACATCTATCTAACTATCACCAACAACAAACCACGACAAACACCACTCCACCAACTATCTAACTATCACCAACAACACACAACTACAAACACCACTCCAACATCTATCTAACTATCACCAACAACACACCACTAAAAACACCACTCCGCCAACTATCTAACTATCAGCAACAACACACCACTACAAACACAACTTTACCAACTATCTAACTATCACCAACAACACACCACTACAAACACCACTCCACCATCTATCTCACTATCACCAACAACACACCTCTACAAACACCACTCCAACAACTATCTAACAATCAGCAACATGACACCACTACAAACACCACTCTACCAACTATCTAACTATTCAGAAACAACACATCACTACAAACACCACTCCACCATCTATCTAACTATCACCAACAACACACCACTACAAACAGCACTCCACCATCTATCTAACTATCACCAACAACACACCACTACAAACAGCACTCCACCAACTATCTAACTATACCAACAACACATCACTACAAACACTACTCCACCATCTATCTACTATCACCAACAACACACCACTACAAACACCCCTCCACCATCTATCGCACTATCAGCAACAACACACCACTATAAACACCACTCCACCAACTATCTCACTATCAGCAACAACACACTACTACAAACACCACTCCACCAACTATCTAACTATCACCAACAACACTCCACTACAAACACCACTCCAACATCTATCTCACTATCAGCAACAACACACCACTACAAACACCACTCCACCATCTATCTTACTATCAGCAACAACACACCACTACAAACACCACTCCACCAACTATCTAACTATCACCAACAACACACCACTACAAACACCACTGCACCAACTATCTAACAATCACCAACAACACACCACTACAAACACCACTCCAGCAACTATCTAACTATCACCAACAACACACAACTACAAACACCATTCCGACATCTATCTAACTATCACCAACAACAAACCACTACAAACACCACTCCACCAACTATCTAACTATCACCAACAACACACAACTACAAACACCACTCCAACATCTATCTAACTATCACCAACAACAAACCACTACAAACACCTCTCCACCAACTATCTAACTATCACCAACAACACACCACTACAAACACCACTCCACCATCTATCTAACTATCAGCAACAACACACCACTACAAACACCATTCCACCATCTATCTAACTATCAGCAACAACACACCACTACAAACACCACTCCACCATCTATCTAACTATCACCAACAACACACCACTACAAACACCACTCCACCATCTATCTAGCTATCAGCAACAACACACTACTACAAACACCACTCCACCAACTATCTAACTATCACCAACAACACACCACTAAAAACACCACTCCACCAACTATTTAACTATCAGCAACAACACACCACTACAAACACAACTTTACCAACTATCTAACTATCACCAACAACACACCACTACAAACACCACTCCACCATCTATCTCACTATCACCAACAACACACCTCTACAAACACCACTCCACCAACTATCTAACTATCACCAACAACATACCACTACAAACACCACTTCACCAACTATCTAACTATCAGCAACATGACACCACTACAAACACCACTCCACCAACTATCTAACTATTCAGAAACAACACATCACTACAAACACCACTCCACCATCTATCTAACTATCACCAAAAATACACCACTACAAACACCACACCACCATCTATCTCACTATCAGCAACAACACACCACTACAAACACCACTCCAACATCTATCTCACTATCAGCAACAACACACCACTACAAACACCACTCCACCATCTATCTTACTATCAGCAACAACACACCACTACAAACAGCACTCCACCGACTATCTAACTATCACCAACACCACACCACTACAAACACCACTCCACCAACTATCTAACTATCAGCAACAACACACCACTCCAAACACCACTCCACCAACTATCTAACAATACCAACAACACACCACTACAAACACCACTCCACCAACTATCTAACTATCACCAACACCACACCACTACAAACACCACTCCACCAACTATCTAACTATCAGCAACAACACACCACTACAAACACCACTCCACCAACTATCTAACTATCAGCAACAACACACCACTACAAACACCACTCCACCAACTATCTAACTATCACCAACAACACACCACTACAAACACCACTCCACCATCTATCTAACTATCAGCAACAACACACAACTGCAAACACCACTCCACCAACTATCTAACTATCACCAACAACACACCACTACAAACACCTCACCACCAACTATCTAACTATCAGCAACAACACACCACTACAAACACCACTCCAAACACCACTCCACCATCTATCTAACTATCAGCAACAACACACCACTATAAACACCACTTAACCAACTATCTATCTATCACCAACAACACACCACTACAAACACCACTCCACCATCTATCTCACTATCACGAACAACACACCACTACAAACACCACTCCACCAACTATCTAACTATCAGCAACAACACACCACTACAAACACCACTCCACCAACTATCTAACTATCACCAACAACACACCACTACAAACACCACTTCACCAACTATCTAACTATGAACAACATGACACCGCTACAAACACCACTCCACCAACTATCTATCTATCAGAAACAACACATCACTACAAACACCACTCCACCATATATATAACTATCACCAACAACACACCACTTCAAACACCACTCCACCAACTATCTAACTATCACCAACAACACATCACTACAAACACTACTCCACCAACTATCTAACTATCACCAACAACACTCCACTACAAACACCACTCCAACATCTATCTCACTATCAGTAACAACACACCACTACAAACACCACTCCACCATCTATCTTACTATCAGCAACAACACACCACTACAAACACCACTCCACCAACTATCTAACTATCACCAACAACACACCACTACAAACACCACTGCACCAACTATCTAACAATCACCAACAACACACCACTACAAACACCACTCCACCAACTATCTAACTATCAACAACAACACACAACTACAAACACCATTCCAACATCTATCTAACTATCACCAACAACAAACCACGACAAACACCACTCCACCAACTATCTAACTATCACCAACAACACACAACTACAAACACCACTCCAACATCTATCTAACTATCACAAACAACACACCACTAAAAACACCACTCCACCAACTATCTAACTATCAGCAACAACACACCACTACAAACACAAATTTACCAACTATCTAACTATCACCAACAACACACCACTACAAACACCACTCCACCATCTATTTCACTATCACCAACAACACACCTCTACAAACACCACTCCACCGACCATCTAACTATCACCTACAACACACCACTACAAACACCACTTCACCAACTATCTAACTATCAGCAACATGACACCACTACAAACACCACTCCACCAACTATCTAACTATCAGCAACAACACACCACTACAAACACCACTCCACCAACTATCTAACTATCAGCAACAACACACCACTACAAACACCACTCCACCAACTATCTAACTATCACCAACAACACACCACTACAAACACCACTCCACCATCTATCTAACTATCAGCAACAACACACAACTGCAAACACCACTCCACCAACTATCTAACTATCACCAACAACACACCACTACAAACACCTCACCACCAACTATCTAACTATCAGCAACAACACACCACTACAAACACCACTCCAAACACCACTCCAACATCTATCTAACTATCAGCAACAACACACCACTATAAACACCACTTAACCAACTATCTATCTATCACCAACAACACACCACTACAAACACCACTCCACCATCTATCTCCCTATCACGAACAACACACCACTACAAACACCACTCCACCAACTATCTAACTATCAGCAACAACACACCACTACAAACACCACTCCACCAACTATCTATCTATCACCAACAACACACCACTACAAACACCACTTCACCAACTATCTAACTATGAACAACATGACACCGCTACAAACACCACTCCACCAACTATCTATCTATCAGAAACAACACATCACTACAAACACCACTCCACCATATATATAACTATCACCAACAACACACCACTTCAAACACCTCTCCACCAACTATCTAACTATCACCAACAACACATCACTACAAACACTACTCCACCAACTATCTAACTATCACCAACAACACTCCACTACAAACACCACTCCAACATCTATCTCACTATCAGTAACAACACACCACTACAAACACCACTCCACCATCTATCTTACTATTAGCAACAACACACCACTACAAACACCACTCCACCAACTATCTAACTATCACCAACAACACACCACTACAAACACCACTGCACCAACTATCTAACAATCACCAACAACACACCACTACAAACACCACTCCACCAACTATCTAACTTTCATCAACAACAACACACAACTACAAACACCATTCCAACATCTATCTAACTATCACCAACAACAAACCACGACAAACACCACTCCACCAACTATCTAACTATCACCAACAACACACAACTACAAACACCACTCCAACATCTATCTAACTATCACAAACAACACACCACTAAAAACACCACTCCACCAACTATCTAACTATCAGCAACAACACACCACTACAAACACAAATTTACCAACTATCTAACTATCACCAACAACACACCACTACAAACACCACTCCACCATCTATTTCACTATCACCAACAACACACCTCTACAAACACCACTCCACCAACCATCTAACTATCACCTACAACACACCACTACAAACACCACTTCACCAACTATCTAACTATCAGCAACATGACACCACTACAAACACCACTCCACCAACTATCTAACTATCAGAAACGACACATCACTACAAACACCACTCCACCATCTTTCTAACTATCACCAAAAATACACCACTACAAACACCACTCCACCAACGATCAAACTATCACCAACAACACACCACTACAAACACCACTCCACTAACTATCTAACTATCAGCAACAACACACCACTATAAACACCACTCCGCCAACTATCTAACTATCAGCAACAACACACCACTACAAACACCACTCCACCAACTATCTAACTATGACCAAGTACACACCACTACAAAAACCACTCCACCAACTATCTAACTATTACCAACAACACACCAATACAAACACCACTCCACCATATATCTAACTATCACCAACAACACACCACTACAAACACCACTCCACCAACTATCTAACTATCACCAACAACACACCACTACAAACACCACTCCACCAACTATCTAACTATCAGCAACAACACACCACTACAAACACCACTCCACCAACTATCTAACTATCAGCAACAACACACTACTACAAACACCACTCCACCAACTATCTAACTATCACCAACAACACACCGCTACAAACACCACTCCACCAACTATCTAACTATCAGCAACAACACACCACTACAAACACCACTTTACCAACTATATAACTATCACCAACAACACACCACTACAAACACCACTCCAAACACCACTCCACCAACTATCTAACTATCGGCAACAACACACCACTATAAACACCACTCCACCAACTATCTAACTATCACCAACAACACACCACTACAAACACCACTCCACCATCAATCTAACTATCACCGACAACACACCACTACAAATACCACTCCACCAACTATCTAACTATCACCAACAACACACCACTACAAACACCACTCCACCATCTATCTAACTATCAAGAACCACACACCACTACAAACACCACCCCACCATCTATCTCACTATCACCAACAACACACCACTACAAACACCACTCCACCAACTATCTAAATATCAGCAACAACACACCACTACAAACACCACTCCACCAACTATCTAACTATCACCAACAACACACCACTACAAACACCACTCCACCAACTATCTCACTATCAGAAAAAACACATCACTACAAACACCACTCCACCATCTATCTAACTATCACCAACAACACACCACTACAAACACCACTCCACCAACTATCTAACTATCACCAACAACAGACCACTACAAACACCACTGCACCAACTATCTAACAATCACCAACAACACACCACTACAAACACCACTCCACCAACTATCTAACTTTCATCAACAACAACACACAACTACAAACACCATTCCAACATCTATCTAACTATCACCAACAACAAACCACGACAAACACCACTCCACCAACTATCTAACTATCACCAACAACACACAACTACAAACACCACTCCAACATCTATCTAACTATCACAAACAACACACCACTAAAAACACCACTCCACCAACTATCTAACTATCAGCAACAACACACCACTACAAACACAAATTTACCAACTATCTAACTATCACCAACAACACACCACTACAAACACCACTCCACCATCTATTTCACTATCACCAACAACACACCTCTACAAACACCACTCCACCAACCATCTAACTATCACCTACAACACACCACTACAAACACCACTTCACCAACTATCTAACTATCAGCAACATGACACCACTACAAACACCACTCCACCAACTATCTAACTATCAGAAACGACACATCACTACAAACACCACTCCACCATCTTTCTAACTATCACCAAAAATACACCACTACAAACACCACTCCACCAACGATCAAACTATCACCAACAACACACCACTACAAACACCACTCCACTAACTATCTAACTATCAGCAACAACACACCACTATAAACACCACTCCGCCAACTATCTAACTATCAGCAACAACACACCACTACAAACACCACTCCACCAACTATCTAACTATGACCAAGTACACACC
Source organism: Eledone cirrhosa (assembly GCA_964016885.1). Lineage (NCBI taxonomy): Eukaryota > Metazoa > Mollusca > Cephalopoda > Octopoda > Eledonidae > Eledone > Eledone cirrhosa. Next base: position 215,541,229 of record OZ024742.1, on the reverse strand, counting down.
ACTACAAAAACCACTCCACCAACTATCTAACTATTACCAACAACACACCAATACAAACACCACTCCACCATATATCTAACTATCACCAACAACACACCACTACAAACACCACTCCACCAACTATCTAACTATCACCAACAACACACCACTACAAACACCACTCCACCAACTATCTAACTATCAGCAACAACACACCACTACAAACACCACTCCACCAACTATCTAACTATCAGCAACAACACACTACTACAAACACCACTCCACCAACTATCTAACTATCACCAACAACACACCGCTACAAACACCACTCCACCAACTATCTAACTATCAGCAACAACACACCACTACAAACACCACTTTACCAACTATATAACTATCACCAACAACACACCACTACAAACACCACTCCAAACACCACTCCACCAACTATCTAACTATCGGCAACAACACACCACTATAAACACCACTCCACCAACTATCTAACTATCACCAACAACACACCACTACAAACACCACTCCACCATCAATCTAACTATCACCGACAACACACCACTACAAATACCACTCCACCAACTATCTAACTATCACCAACAACACACCACTACAAACACCACTCCACCATCTATCTAACTATCAAGAACCACACACCACTACAAACACCACCCCACCATCTATCTCACTATCACCAACAACACACCACTACAAACACCACTCCACCAACTATCTAAATATCAGCAACAACACACCACTACAAACACCACTCCACCAACTATCTAACTATCACCAACAACACACCACTACAAACACCACTTCACCAACTATCTAACTATGAACAACATGACACCACTACAAACACCACTCCACCAACTATCTCACTATCAGAAAAAACACATCACTACAAACACCACTCCACCATCTATCTAACTATCACCAACAACACACCACTACAAACACCACTCCACCAACTATCTAACTATCACCAACAACACATCACTACAAACGCTACTCCACAATCTATCTACTATCACCAACAAGACACCACTACAAACACCCCTCGACCATCTATCTCACTATCAGCAACAACACACTACTACAAACACCACTCCACCAACTATCTAACTATCACCAACAACACACCACTACAAACACCACTCCAACATCTATCTCACTATCAGCAACAACACTCCACTACAAACACCACTCCACCATCTATCTTACTATCAGCAACAACACACCACTACAAACACCACTCCACCAACTATCTAACTATCACCGACAGCACACCACTACAAACACCACTCCACCAACTATCTAACTATCAGCAACAACACACCACTGCAAACACCACTCCACCATCTATCTAACTATCAGCAACAACACACCATTACAAACACCACTCCACCAACTATCTAACTATCACCAACACCACACCACTACAAACACCACTCCACCAACTATCTAACTATCAGCAACAACATACCACTCCAAACACCACTCCACCAACTATCTAACTATCACCAACAACACACAACTACAAACACCATTCCGACATCTATCTAACTATCACCAACAACAAACCACTACAAACACCACTCCACCAACTATCTAACTATCACCAACAACACACAACTACAAACACCACTCCAACATCTATCTAACTATCACCAACAACAAACCACTACAAACACCACTCCACCAACTATCTAACTATCACCAACAACACACCACTACAAACACCACTCCACCATCTATCTAACTATCACCAACAACACACCACTACAAACACCATTCCACCATCTATCTAACTATCAGCAACAACACACCACTACAAACACCACTCCACCATCTATATAACTATCACCAACAACACACCACTACAAACACCACTCCACCATCTATCTAGCTATCAGCAACAACACACTACTACAAACACCACTCCACCAACTATCTAACTATCACCAACAACACACCACTAAAAACACCACTCCACCAACTATCTAACTATCACCAACACCACACCACTACAAACACCACTCCACCAACTATCTAACTATCAGCAACAACACACCACTACAAACACAACTTTACCAACTATCTAACTATCACCAACAACACACCACTACAAACACCACTCCACCATCTATCTCACTATCACCAACAACACACCTCTACAAACACCACTCCACCAACTATCTAACTATCACCAACAACATACCACTACAAACACCACTTCACCAACTATCTAACTATCAGCAACATGACACCACTACAAACACCACTCCACCAACTATCTAACTATTCAGAAACAACACATCACTACAAACACCACTCCACCATCTATCTAACTATCACCAAAAATACACCACTACAAACACCACACCACCATCTATCTCACTATCAGCAACAACACACCACTACAAACACCACTCCAACATCTATCTCACTATCAGCAACAACACACCACTACAAACACCACTCCACCATCTATCTTACTATCAGCAACAACACACCACTACAAACACCACTCCACCGACTATCTAACTATCACCAACACCACACCACTACAAACACCACTCCACCAACTATCTAACTATCAGCAACAACACACCACTTCAAACACCACTCCACCATCTATCTAACTATCAGCAACAACACACCATTACAAACACCACTCCACCAACTATCTAACTATCACCAACACCACACCACTACAAACACCACTCCACCAACTATCTAACTATCAGCAACAACACACCACTCCAAACACCACTCCACCAACTATCTAACAATACCAACAACACACCACTACAAACACCACTCCACCAACTATCTAACTATCACCAACACCACACCACTACAAACACCACTCCACCAACTATCTAACTATCAGCAACAACACACCACTACAAACACCACTCCACCAACTATCTAACTATCAGCAACAACACACCACTACAAACACCACTCCACCAACTATCTAACTATCACCAACAACACACCACTACAAACACCACTCCACCATCTATCTAACTATCAGCAACAACACACAACTGCAAACACCACTCCACCAACTATCTAACTATCACCAACAACACACCACTACAAACACCTCACCACCAACTATCTAACTATCAGCAACAACACACCACTACAAACACCACTCGAAACACCACTCCACCATCTATCTAACTATCAGCAACAACACACCACTATAAACACCACTTAACCAACTATCTATCTATCACCAACAACACACCACTACAAACACCACTCCACCATCTATCTCACTATCACCAACAACACACCACTACAAACACCACTCCACCAACTATCTAACTATCAGCAACAACACACCACTACAAACACCACTCCACCAACTATCTAACTATCACCAACAACACACCACTACAAACACCACTTCACCAACTATCTAACTATGAACAACATGACACCGCTACAAACACCACTCCACCAACTATCTATCTATCAGAAACAACACATCACTACAAACACCACTCCACCATATATATAACTATCCCCAACAACACACCACTTCAAACACCACTCCACCAACTATCTAACTATCACCAATAACACATCACTACAAACACTACTCCACCAACTATCTAACTATCACCAACAACACTCCACTACAAACACCACTCCAACATCTATCTCACTATCAGCAACAACACACCACTACAAACACCACTCCACCATCTATCTTACTATCAGCAACAACACACCACTACAAACACCACTCCACCAACTATCTAACTATCACCAACAACACACCACTACAAACACCACTGCACCAACTATCTAACAATCACCAACAACACACCACTACAAACACCACTCCACCAACTATCTAACTATCAACAACAACACACAACTACAAACACCATTCCAACATCTATCTAACTATCACCAACAACAAACCACGACAAACACCACTCCACCAACTATCTAACTATCACCAACAACACACCACTACAAACACCACTCCACCATCTATTTCACTATCACCAACAACACACCTCTACAAACACCACTCCACCAACCATCTAACTATCACCTACAACACACCACTACAAACACCACTTCACCAACTATCTAACTATCAGCAACATGACACCACTACAAACACCACTCCACCAACTATCTAACTATCAGAAACGACACATCACTACAAACACCACTCCACCATCTTTCTAACTATCACCAAAAATACACCACTACAAACACCACTCCACCAACTATCTAACTATCACCAACAACACACCACTACAAACACCACTCCACTAACTATCTAACTATCAGCAACAACACACCACTATAAACACCACTCCGCCAACTATCTAACTATCAGCAACAACACACCACTACAAACACCACTCCACCAACTATCTAACTATGACCAAGTACACACCACTACAAAAACCACTCCACCAACTATCTAACTATTACCAACAACACACCACTACAAACACCACTCCACCAACTATCTAACTATCACCAACAACACACCATTACAAACACCACTCCACCAACTATCTAACTATCACCAACACCACACCACTACAAACACCACTCCACCAACTATCTAACTATCAGCAACAACACACCACTCCAAACACCACTCCACCAACTATCTAACAATACCAACAACACACCACTACAAACACCACTCCACCAACTATCTAACTATCACCAACACCACACCACTACAAACACCACTCCACCAACTATCTAACTATCAGCAACAACACACCACTACAAACACCACTCCACCAACTATCTAACTATCAGCAACAACACACCACTACAAACACCACTCCACCAACTATCTAACTATCACCAACAACACACCACTACAAACACCACTCCACCATCTATCTAACTATCAGCAACAACACACAACTGCAAACACCACTCCACCAACTATCTAACTATCACCAACAACACACCACTACAAACACCTCACCACCAACTATCTAACTATCAGCAACAACACACCACTACAAACACCACTCCAAACACCACTCCACCATCTATCTAACTATCAGCAACAACACACCACTATAAACACCACTTAACCAACTATCTATCTATCACCAACAACACACCACTACAAACACCACTCCACCATCTATCTCACTATCACCAACAACACACCACTACAAACACCACTCCACCAACTATCTAACTATCAGCAACAACACACCACTACAAACACCACTCCACCAACTATCTAACTATCACCAACAACACACCACTACAAACACCACTTCACCAACTATCTAACTATGAACAACATGACACCGCTGCAAACACCACTCCACCAACTATCTATCTATCAGAAACAACACATCACTACAAACACCACTCCACCATATATATAACTATCCCCAACAACACACCACTTCAAACACCACTCCACCAACTATCTAACTATCACCAACAACACACCACTACAAACACCTCACCACCAACTATCTAACTATCAGCAACAACACACCACTACAAACACCACTCCAAACACCACTCCACCATCTATCTAACTATCAGCAACAACACACCACTATAAACACCACTTAACCAACTATCTATCTATCACCAACAACACACCACTACAAACACCACTCCACCATCTATCTCACTATCACCAACAACACACCACTACAAACACCACTCCACCAACTATCTAACTATCAGCAACAACACACCACTACAAACACCACTCCACCAACTATCTAACTATCACCAACAACACACCACTACAAACACCACTTCACCAACTATCTAACTATGAACAACATGACACCGCTGCAAACACCACTCCACCAACTATCTATCTATCAGAAACAACACATCACTACAAACACCACTCCACCATATATATAACTATCCCCAACAACACACCACTTCAAACACCACTCCACCAACTATCTAACTATCACCAACAACACTCCACTACAAACACCACTCCAACATCTATCTCACTATCAGCAACAACACACCACTACAAACACCACTCCACCATCTATCTTACTATCAGCAACAACACACCACTACAAACACCACTCCACCAACTATCTAACTATCACCAACAACACACCACTACAAACACCACTGCACCAACTATCTAACGATCACCAACAACACACCACTACAAACACCACTGCACCAACTATCTAACTATCACCAACAACACACCACTACAAACACCACTGCACCAACTATCTAACGATCACCAACAACACACCACTTCAAACACCACTGCACCAACTATCTAACTATCACCAACAACACTCCACTACAAACACCACTCCAACATCTATCTCACTATCAGCAACAACACACCACTACAAACACCACTCCACCATCTATCTTACTATCAGCAACAACACACCACTACAAACACCACTCCACCAACTATCTAACTATCAACAACAACACACAACTACAAACACCATTCCAACATCTATCTAACTATCACCAACAACAAACCACGACAAACACCACTCCACCAACTATCTAACTATCACCAACAACACACCACTACAAACACCACTCCACCATCTATTTCACTATCACCAACAACACACCTCTACAAACACCACTCCACCAACCATCTAACTATCACCTACAACACACCACTACAAACACCACTTCACCAACTATCTAACTATCAGCAACATGACACCACTACAAACACCACTCCACCAACTATCTAACTATCAGAAACGACACATCACTACAAACACCACTCCACCATCTTTCTAACTATCACCAAAAATACACCACTACAAACACCACTCCACCAACTATCTAACTATCACCAACAACACACCACTACAAACACCACTCCACTAACTATCTAACTATCAGCAACAACACACCACTATAAACACCACTCCGCCAACTATCTAACTATCAGCAACAACACACCACTACAAACACCACTCCACCAACTATCTAACTATGACCAAGTACACACCACTACAAAAACCACTCCACCAACTATCTAACTATTACCAACAACACACCAATACAAACACCACTCCACCATATATCTAACTATCACCAACAACACACCACTACAAACACCACTCCACCAACTATCTAACTATCACCAACAACACACCACTACAAACACCACTCCACCAACTATCTAACTATCAGCAACAACACACCACTACAAACACCACTCCACCAACTATCTAACTATCAGCAACAACACACTACTACAAACACCACTCCACCAACTATCTAACTATCACCAACAACACACCGCTACAAACACCACTCCACCAACTATCTAACTATCAGCAACAACACACCACTACAAACACCACTTTACCAACTATATAACTATCACCAACAACACACCACTACAAACACCACTCCAAACACCACTCCACCAACTATCTAACTATCGGCAACAACACACCACTATAAACACCACTCCACCAACTATCTAACTATCACCAACAACACACCACTACAAACACCACTCCACCATCAATCTAACTATCACCGACAACACACCACTACAAATACAACTCCACCAACTATCTAACTATCACCAACAACACACCACTACAAACACCACACCACCAACTATCTAAATATCAGCAACAACACACCACTACAAACACCACTCCACCAACTATCTAACTATCACCAACAACACACCACTACAAACACCACTCCACCAACTATCTAACTATCACCAACAACACACCACTACAAACACCACTTCACCAACTATCTAACTATGAACAACATGACACCACTACAAACACCACTCCACCAACTATCTCACTATCAGAAAAAACACATCACTACAAAAACCACTCCACCATCTATCTAACTATCACCAACAACACACCACTACAAACACCACTCCACCAACTATCTAACTATCACAAACAACACATCACTACAAATGCTACTCCACAATCTATCTACTATCACCAACAACACACCACTACAAACACCCCTCGACCATCTATCTCACTATCAGCAACAACACACCACTATAAACACACCTCCACCAACTATCTCACTATCAGCAACAACACACTACTACAAACACCACTCCACCAACTATCTAACTATCACCAACAACACACCACTACAAACACCACTCCAACATCTATCTCACTATCAGCAACAACACTCCACTACAAACACCACTCCACCATCTATCTTACTATCAGCAACAACACACCACTACAAACACCACTCCACCAACTATCTAACTATCACCGACAGCACACCACTACAAACACCACTCCACCAACTATCTAACTATCAGCAACAACACACCACTTCAAACACCACTCCACCATCTATCTAACTATCAGCAACAAAACACCATTACAAACACCACTCCACCAACTATCTAACTATCACCAACACCACACCACTACAAACACCACTCCACCAACTATCTAACTATCAGCAACAACATACCACTCCAAACACCACTCCACCAACTATCTAACAATACCAACAACACACCACTATAAACAACACTCCACCATCTATCTAACTATCACCAACACAACACCACTACAAACACCACTCCACCAACTATCTAACTATCAGCAACAACACACCACTACAAACACCACTCCACCAACTATCTAACTATCACCAACACCACACCACTACAAACACCACTCCACCAACTATCTAACTATCAGCAACAACACACCACTACAAACACCACTCCACCAACTAGCTAACTATCAGCAACAACACACCACTACAAACACCACTCCACCAACTATCTAACTATCACCAACAACACACCACTACAAACACCGCTCCACCATCTATCTAACTATCAGCAACAACACACAACTGCAAACACCACTCCACCAACTATCTAACTATCACCAACAACACACCACTACAAACACCTCTCCACCAACTATCTAGCTATCAGCAACAACACACTACTACAAACACCACTCCACCAACTATCTAACTATCACCAACAACACACCACTAAAAACACCACTCCACCAACTATCTAACTATGAACAACATGACACCACTACAAACACCACTCCACCAACTATCTAACTATCAGCAACAACACACCACTACAAACACCACTCCAAACACCACTCCACCAACTATCTAACTATCAGCAACAACACACCACTATAAACACCACTTAACCAACTATCTATCTATCACCAACAACACACCACTACAAACACCACTCCACCATCTATCTCACTATCACCAACAACACACCACTACAAACACCACTCCACCAACTATCTAACTATCAGCAACAACACACCACTACAAACACCACTCCACCAACTATCTAACTATCACCAACAACACACCACTACAAACACCACTTCACCAACTATCTAACTATGAACAACATGACACCACTACAAACACCACTCCACCAACTATCTATCTATCAGAAACAACACATCACTACAAACACCACTCCACCATCTATCTAACTATCACCAACAACACACCACTACAAACACCCCTCCACCATCTATCTCACTATCAGCAACAACACACCACTATAAACACCACTCCACCAACTATCTCACTATCAGCAACAACACACTACTACAAACACCACTCCACCAACTATCTAACTATCACCAACAACACTCCACTACAAACACCACTCAAACATCTATCTCACTATCAGCAACAACACACCACTACAAACACCACTCCACCATCTATCTTACTATCAGCAACAACACACCACTACAAACACCACTCCACCAACTATCTAACTATCACCAACAACACACCACTACAAACAACACTGCACCAACTATCTAACAATCACCAACAACACACCACTGCAAACACCACTCCACCAACTATCTAACTATCACCAACAACACACAACTACAAACACCATTCCGACATCTATCTAACTATCACCAACAACAAACCACTACAAACACCACTCCACCAACTATCTAACTATCACCAACAACACACAACTACAAACACCACTCCAACATCTATCTAACTATCACCAACAACAAACCACTACAAACACCACTCCACCAACTATCTAACTATCACCAACAACACACCACTACAAACACCACTCCACCATCTATCTAACTATCACCAACAACACACCACTACAAACACCACTCCACCATCTATCTAGCTATCAGCAACAACACACTACTACAAACACCACTCCACCAACTATCTAACTATCACCAACAACACACCACTAAAAACACCACTCCACCAACTATTTAACTATCAGCAACAACACACCACTACAAACACAACTTTACCAACTATCTAACTATCACCAACAACACACCACTACAAACACCACTCCACCATCTATCTAACTATCACCAACAACATACCACTACAAACACCACTTCACCAACTATCTAACTATCAGCAACATGACACCACTACAAACACCACTCCACCAACTATCTAACTATCAGCAACAACACACAACTGCAAACACCACTCCACCAACTATCTAACTATCAGCAACAACACACCACTCCAAACACCACTCCACCAACTATCTAACAATACCAACAACACACCACTACAAACACCACTCCACCAACTATCTAACTATCACCAACAACACACCACTACAAACACCACTCCACCATCTATCTAACTATCACCAACAACACACCACTACAAACACCACTCCAACATCTATCTCACTATCAGCAACAACACACCACTACAAACACCACTCCACCATCTATCTTACTATCAGCAACAACACACCACTACAAACACCACTCCACCAACTATCTAACTATCACAAACACCACACCACTACAAACACCACTCCACCAACTATCTAACTATCAGCAACAATACACCACTTCAAACACCACTCCACCATCTATCTAACTATCAGCAACAACACACCATTACAAACACCACTCCACCAACTATATAACTATCACCAACACCACACCACTACAAACACCACTCCACCAACTATCTAACTATCAGCAACAACACACCACTCCAAACACCACTCCACCAACTATCTAACAATACCAACAACACACCACTACAAACACCACTCCACCAACTATCTAACTATCACCAACACCACACCACTACAAACACCACTCCACCAACTATCTAACTATCAGCAACAATACACCACTACAAACACCACTCCACCAACTATCTAACTATCAGCAACAACACACCACTACAAACACCACTCCACCAACTATCTAACTATCACCAACAACACACCACTACAAACACCACTCCACCATCTATCTAACTATCAGCAACAACACACAACTGCAAACACCACTCCACCAACTATCTAACTATCACCAACAACACACCACTACAAACACCTCACCACCAACTATCTAACTATCAGCAACAACACACCACTACAAACACCACTCCAAACACCACTCCACCATCTATCTAACTATCAGCAACAACACACCACTATAAACACCACTTAACCAACTATCTATCTATCACCAACAACACACCACTACAAACACCACTCCACCATCTATCTCACTATCACCAACAACACACCACTACAAACACCACTCCACCAACTATCTAAATATCAGCAACAACACACCACTACAAACACCACTCCACCAACTATCTAACTATCACCAACAACACACCACTACAAACACCACTTCACCAACTATCTAACTATGAACAACATGACACCGCTACAAACACCACTCCACCAACTATCTATCTATCAGAAACAACACATCACTACAAACACCACTCCACCATATATATAACTATCACCAACAACACACCACTTCAAACACCACTGCACCAACTATCTAACAATCACCAACAACACACCACTACAAACACCACTCCACCAACTATCTAACTATCAACAACAACACACCACTACAAACACCACTCCACCATCTATCTAACTATCACCAACAACAAACCACGACAAACACCACTCCACCAACTATCTAACTATCACCAACAACACACAACTACAAACACCACTCCAACATCTATCTAACTATCACCAACAACACACCACTAAAAACACCACTCCACCAACTATCTAACTATCAGCAACAACACACCACTACAAACAAAACTTTACCAACTATCTAACTATCACCAACAACACACCACTACAAACACTACTCCACCATCTATCTCACTATCACCAACAACACACCTCTACAAACACCACTCCAACAACTATCTCACTATCACCAACAACACACCTCTACAAACACCACTCCAACAACTATCTAACTATCAGCAAAATGACACCACTACAAACACCACTCCACCAACTATCTAACTATTCAGAAACAACACATCACTACAAACACCACTCCACCATCTATCTAACTATCACCAACAACACACCACTACAAACAGCACTCCACCATCTATCTAACTATCAGCAACAACACACCACTACAAACAGCACTCCACCAACTATCTAACTATACCAACAACACACCACCGCAAACACCACTCCACCATCTATCTAACTATCAGCAACAACACACCACTACAAACACCACTCCACCAACTATCTAACTGTACCAACAACACACCACTATAAACAACACTCCACCATCTATCTAACTATCACCAACACCACACCACTACAAACACCACTCAAACAACTATCTAACTATTAGCAACAACACACCACTACAAACACCACTCCACCAACTATCTAACTATCACCAACACCACACCACTACAAACACCACTCCACCAACTATCTAACTATCAGCAACAACACACCACTACAAACACCACTCCACCAACTATCTAACTATCACCAACACCACACCACTACAAACACCACTCCACCAACTGTCTAACTATCACCAACAACACACCACTACAAACACCTCTCCACCAACTATCTAACTATCAACAACAACACACCACTACAAACACCACTCCATCAACTATCTAACCATCAGCAACAACACACCACTACAAACACCACTCCACCAACTATCTTAAATATCAGCAGCAACACAGCACTACAAACACCACTCCAACAACTATCTAACTATCAGCAACAACACACCACTACAAACACCACTCCACCAACTATCTAACTATCACCAACAACACACCACTGCAAACACCACTCCACCATCTATCTAACTATCACCAACAACACACCACTACAAACAGCACTCCACCATCTATCTAACTATCAGCAACAACACACCACTACAATCAGCACTCCACCAACTATCTAACTATACCAACAACACACCACTACAAACACCACTCCACCATCTATCTAACTATCACCAACACCACACCACTACAAACCCCACTCCACCAACTATCTAACTATCAGCAACAACACACCACTACAAACACCACTCCACCAACTATCTAACTGTACCAACAACACACCACTATAAACAACACTCCACCATCTATCTAACTATCACCAACACCACACCACTACAAACACCACTCAAACAACTATCTAACTATCAGCAACAACACGCCACTACAAACACCACTCCACCAACTATCTAACTATCACCAACACCACACCACTACAAACACCACTCCACCAACTATCTAACTATCAGCAACAACACACCACTACAAACACCACTCCACCAACTATCTAACTATCACCAACACCACACCACTACAAACACCACTCCACCAACTGTCTAACTATCACCAACAACACACCACTACAAACACCTCTCCACCAACTATCTAACTATCATCAACAACACTCCACTACAAACACCACTCTACCAACTATCTAACTATCAGCAACAACACACCACTACAAACACCACTCCACCATCTATCTCACTATCACCAACAACACACCACTACAAACACCACTCCACCATCTATCTAACTATCACCACAACACACCACTACAAACACCACTCCACCAACTATCTAACTATCAACAACATGACACCACTACAAACACCACTCCACCAACTATCTAACTATCAACAACATGACCCCACTACAAACACCACTCCACCAACTATCTAACTATCAGAAACAACACATCACTACAAACACCACTCCACCATCTATCTAACTATCACCAACAATACACCACTACAAACACCACTTCACCAACTATCTAACTATCACCAACAACACACCACTACAAACACCACTCCACCAACTATCTAACTATCACCAACAACACATCACTACAAACACTACTCCACCATCTATCTACTATCACCAACAACACACCACTACAAACACCCCTCCACCATCTATCTCACTATCAGCAACAACACTACTACAAACACCACTCCACCAACTATCTAACTATCACCAACAACACACCACTCCACCATCTATCTAGCTATCACCAACAACACACCACTACAAACACCACTCCACCATCTATCTAACTATCACAAACAGCACACCACTACAAACACCACTCCACTAACTATCTAACAATCACCAACAACACATCACTACAAACACCACTCCACTTCACCATCTATCTAACTATCAGAAACAACAAACGACTACAAAAACCACTCCACTAACTATCTAACTATCACCAACAACACACCACTAGAAACACCACTCCACCATCTATCTAACTATCACCAACAACACACCACTAAAACACCACTCCACCAACTATCTAACTATAAGCAACAACACCTCACTACAAACACCACTCCACCATCTATCTAACTATCACCGACAACACACCACTACAAACACCACTCCACCATCTATCTAACTATCACCGACAACACACCACTACAAACACCACTCCACCAACTATCTAACTATCACCAACAACACACCACTACAAACACCACTCCACCATCTATCTAACTATCACCAACCACACACCACTACAAACACCACCCCACCATCTATCTAACTTTCACCAACAACACACCACTACAAACACCATTCCACCAACTATCTAACTATCAGCAACAACACATCACTACAAACACCACTCCACCATCTATTTAACTATCATCAACAACACATCACTACAAACACCACACCACCAACTATCTAACTATCAGAAACAACACACCACTACAAACACCACTCCACCATCTATCTAACTATCACCAACAACACACCACTACTAACACCACTCCACCAACTATCTAACTATCAGCAACAACGCACCACTACAAACAACACTCCACCATCTATCTATCTATCACCAACAACACACCACTACAAACACCACTCCACCAACTATCTATCTATCAGCAACAACACACCACTACAAACACCACTCCATCAACTATCTAACCATCAGCAACAACACACCACTACAAACACCACTCCACCAACTATCTAAATATCAGCAACAACACAGCACTACAAACACCACTCCAACAACTATCTAACTATCAGCAACAACACACCACTACAAACACCACTCCACCAACTATCTAACTATCACCAACAACACACCACTGCAAACACCACTCCAGCATCTATCTAACTATCACCAACAACACACCACTACAAACAGCACTCCACCATCTATCTAACTATCAGCAACAACACACCACTACAAACACCACTCCACCAACTATCTAACTATACCAACAACACACCACTACAAACACCACTCCACCAACTATCTAACTATCAGCAACAACACACCACTACAAACACCACTCCACTAACTATCTAACTGTACCAACAACACACCACTATAAACAACACTCCACCATCTATCTAACTATCACCAACACCACACCACTACAAACACCACTCCACCAACTATCTAACTATCAGCAACAACACACCACTACAAACACCACTCCACCAACTATCTAACTATCACCAACACCACACCACTACAAACACCACTCCACCAACTATCAAACTATCAGCAACAACACCACTACAAACACCACTCCACCAACTATCTAACTATCAGCAACAACACACCACTCCAACAACTATCTAACTATCACCAACAACACACCACTACAAACACCACTCCACCATCTATCTCACTATCACCAACAACACACCACTACAAACACCACTCCACCATCTATCTAACTATCACCAACAACACACCACTACAAACACCACTCCACCAACTATCTAACTATCACCAACAACACACCACTACAAACATCACTTCACCAACTCTCTAACTATCAACAACATGACACCACTACAAACACCACTCCACCAACTATCTAACTATCAACAACATGACACCACTACAAACACCACTCCACCAACTATCTAACTATCACCAACAACACACCACTAAAAACACCACTCCACCAACTATTTAACTATCAGCAACAACACACCACTACAAACACAACTTTACCAACTATCTAACTATCACCAACAACACACCACTACAAACACCACTCCACCATCTATCTAACTATCACCAACAACATACCACTACAAACACCACTTCACCAACTATCTAACTATCAGCAACATGACACCACTACAAACACCACTCCACCAACTATCTAACTATCAGCAACAACACACAACTGCAAACACCACTCCACCAACTATCTAACTATCAGCAACAACACACCACTCCAAACACCACTCCACCAACTATCTAACAATACCAACAACACACCACTACAAACACCACTCCACCAACTATCTAACTATCACCAACAACACACCACTACAAACACCACTCCACCATCTATCTAACTATCACCAACAACACACCACTACAAACACCACTCCAACATCTATCTCACTATCAGCAACAACACACCACTACAAACACCACTCCACCATCTGTCTTACTATCAGCAACAACACACCACTACAAACACCACTCCACCAACTATCTAACTATCACCAACACCACACCACTACAAACACCACTCCACCAACTATCTAACTATCAGCAACAATACACCACTTCAAACACCACTCCACCATCTATCTAACTATCAGCAACAACACACCATTACAAACACCACTCCACCAACTATCTAACTATCACCAACACCACACCACTACAAACACCACTCCACCAACTATCTAACTATCAGCAACAACACACCACTCCAAACACCACTCCACCAACTATCTAACAATACCAACAACACACCACTACAAACACCACTCCAATAACTATCTAACTATCACCAACACCACACCACTACAAACACCACTCCACCAACTATCTAACTATCAGCAACAATACACCACTACAAACACCACTCCACTAACTATCTAACTATCAGCAACAACACACCACTACAAACACCACTCCACCAACTATCTAACTATCACCAACAACACACCACTACAAACACCACTCCACCATCTATCTAACTATCAGCAACAACACACAACTGCAAACACCACTCCACCAACTATCTAACTATCACCAACAACACACCACTACAAACACCTCACCACCAACTATCTAACTATCAGCAACAACACACCACTACAAACACCACTCCAAACACCACTCCACCATCTATCTAACTATCAGCAACAACACACCACTATAAACACCACTTAACCAACTATCTATCTATCACCAACAACACACCACTACAAACACCACTCCACCATCTATCTCACTATCACCAACAACACACCACTACAAACACCACTCCACCAACTATCTAACTATCAGCAACAACACACCACTACAAACACCACTCCACCAACTATCTAACTATCACCAACAACACACCACTACAAACACCACTTCACCAACTATCTAACTATGAACAACATGACACCGCTACAAACACCACTCCACCAACTATCTATCTATCAGAAACAACACATCACTACAAACACCACTCCACCATATATATAACTATCACCAACAACACACCACTTCAAACACCACTCCACCAACTATCTAACTATCACCAACAACACACAACTACAAACACCACTCCACCATCTATCTTACTATCAGCAACAACACACCACTACAAACACCACTCCACCAACTATCTAACTATCACCAATAACACACCACTACAAACACCACTGCACCAACTATCTAACAATCACCAACAACACACCACTACAAACACCACTCCACCAACTATCTAACTATCAACAACAACACACCACTACAAACACCACTCCACCATCTATCTAACTATCACCAACAACAAACCACGACAAACACCACTCCACCAACTATCTAACTATCACCAACAACACACAACTACAAACACCACTCCAACATCTATCTAACTATCACCAACAACACACCACTAAAAACACCACTCCACCAACTATCTAACTATCAGCAACAACACACCACTACAAACAAAACTTTACCAACTATCTAACTATCACCAACAACACACCACTACAAACACTACTCCACCATCTATCTCACTATCACCAACAACACACCTCTACAAACACCACTCCAACAACTATCTAACTATCAGCAAAATGACACCACTACAAACACCACTCCACCAACTATCTAACTATTCAGAAACAACACATCACTACAAACACCACTCCACCATCTATCTAACTATCACCAACAACACACCACTACAAACAGCACTCCACCATCTATCTAACTATCAGCAACAACACACCACTACAAACAGCACTCCACCAACTATCTAACTATACCAACAACACACCACCGCAAACACCACTCCACCATCTATCTAACTATCAGCAACAACACACCACTACAAACACCACTCCACCAACTATCTAACTGTACCAACAACACACCACTATAAACAACACTCCACCATCTATCTAACTATCACCAACACCACACCACTACAAACACCACTCAAACAACTATCTAACTATCAGCAACAACACACCACTACAAACACCACTCCACCAACTATCTAACTATCACCAACACCACACCACTACAAACACCACTCCACCAACTATCTAACTATCAGCAACAACACACCACTACAAACACCACTCCACCAACTATCTAACTATCACCAACACCACACCACTACAAACACCACTCCACCAACTGTCTAACTATCACCAACAACACACCACTACAAACACCTCTCCACCAACTATCTAACTATCAACAACAACACACCACTACAAACACCACTCCATCAACTATCTAACCATCAGCAACAACACACCACTACAAACACCACTCCACCAACTATCTTAAATATCAGCAGCAACACAGCACTACAAACACCACTCCAACAACTATCTAACTATCAGCAACAACACACCACTACAAACACCACTCCACCAACTATCTAACTATCACCAACAACACACCACTACAAACAGCACTCCACCATCTATCTAACTATCAGCAACAACACACCACTACAAACAGCACTCCACCAACTATCTAACTATACCAACAACACACCACTACAAACACCACTCCACCATCTATCTAACTATCACCAACACCACACCACTACAAACCCCACTCCACCAACTATCTAACTATCAGTAACAACACACCACTACAAACACCACTCCACCAACTATCTAACTGTACCAACAACACACCACTATAAACAACACTCCACCATCTATCTAACTATCACCAACACCACACCACTACAAACACCACTCAAACAACTATCTAACTATCAGCAACAACACGCCACTACAAACACCACTCCACCAACTATCTAACTATCACCAACACCACACCACTACAAACACCACTCCACCAACTATCTAACTATCAGCAACAACACACCACTACAAACACCACTCCACCAACTATCTAACTATCACCAACACCACACCACTACAAACACCACTCCACCAACTGTCTAACTATCACCAACAACACACCACTACAAACACCTCTCCACCAACTATCTAACTATCATCAACAACACTCCACTACAAACACCACTCTACCAACTATCTAACTATCAGCAACAACACACCACTACAAACACCACTCCACCATCTATCTCACTATCACCAACAACACACCACTACAAACACCACTCCACCATCTATCTAACTATCACCACAACACACCACTACAAACACCACTCCACCAACTATCTAACTATCAACAACATGACACCACTACAAACACCACTCCACCAACTATCTAACTATCAACAACATGACCCCACTACAAACACCACTCCACCAACTATCTAACTAACAGAAACAAC
Source organism: Eledone cirrhosa (assembly GCA_964016885.1). Taxonomy (NCBI): domain Eukaryota; kingdom Metazoa; phylum Mollusca; class Cephalopoda; order Octopoda; family Eledonidae; genus Eledone; species Eledone cirrhosa. The sequence continues at coordinate 215,521,040 of OZ024742.1, read as the reverse complement.
ACATCACTACAAACACCACTCCACCATCTATCTAACTATCACCAACAATACACCACTACAAACACCACTTCACCAACTATCTAACTATCACCAACAACACACCACTACAAACACCACTCCACCAACTATCTAACTATCACCAACAACACATCACTACAAACACTACTCCACCATCTATCTACTAGCACCAACAACACACCACTACAAACACCCCTCCACCATCTATCTCACTATCAGCAACAACACTACTACAAACACCACTCCACCAACTATCTAACTATCACCAACAACACACCACTCCACCATCTATCTAGCTATCACCAACAACACACCACTACAAACACCACTCCACCATCTATCTAACTATCACAAACAGCACACCACTACAAACACCACTCCACTAACTATCTAACAATCACCAACAACACATCACTACAAACACCACTCCACTTCACCATCTATCTAACTATCAGAAACAACAAACGACTACAAAAACCACTCCACTAACTATCTAACTATCACCAACAACACACCACTAGAAAAACCACTCCACCATCTATCTAACTATCACCAACAACACACCACTAAAACACCACTCCACCAACTATCTAACTATAAGCAACAACACCTCACTACAAACACCACTCCACCATCTATCTAACTATCACCGACAACACACCACTACAAACACCACTCCACCATCTATCTAACTATCACCGACAACACACCACTACAAACACCACTCCACCAACTATCTAACTATCACCAACAACACACCACTACAAACACCACTCCACCATCTATCTAACTATCACCAACCACACACCACTACAAACACCACCCCACCATCTATCTAACTTTCACCAACAACACACCACTACAAACACCATTCCACCAACTATCTAACTATCAGCAACAACACATCACTACAAACACCACTCCACCATCTATTTAACTATCATCAACAACACATCACTACAAACACCACACCACCAACTATCTAACTATCAGAAACAACACACCACTACAAACACCACTCCACCATCTATCTAACTATCACCAACAACACACCACTACTAACACCACTCCACCAACTATCTAACTATCAGCAACAACGCACCACTACAAACAACACTCCACCATCTATCTATCTATCACCAACAACACACCACTACAAACACCACTCCACCAACTATCTATCTATCAGCAACAACACACCACTACAAACACCACTCCATCAACTATCTAACCATCAGCAACAACACACCACTACAAACACCACTCCACCAACTATCTAAATATCAGCAACAACACAGCACTACAAACACCACTCCAACAACTATCTAACTATCAGCAACAACACACCACTACAAACACCACTCCACCAACTATCTAACTATCACCAACAACACACCACTGCAAACACCACTCCAGCATCTATCTAACTATCACCAACAACACACCACTACAAACAGCACTCCACCATCTATCTAACTATCAGCAACAACACACCACTACAAACACCACTCCACCAACTATCTAACTATACCAACAACACACCACTACAAACACCACTCCACCAACTATCTAACTATCAGCAACAACACACCACTACAAACACCACTCCACTAACTATCTAACTGTACCAACAACACACCACTATAAACAACACTCCACCATCTATCTAACTATCACCAACACCACACCACTACAAACACCACTCCACCAACTATCTAACTATCACCAACACCACACCACTACAAACACCACTCCACCAACTATCAAACTATCAGCAACAACACCAGTACAAACACCACTCCACCAACTATCTAACTATCACCAACAACACACCACTACAAACATCACTTCACCAACTCACTAACTATCAACAACATGACACCACTACAAACACCACTCCACCAACTATCTAACTATCAACAACATGACACCACTACAAACACCACTCCACCAACTATCTAACTATCAGAAACAACACATCACTGCAAACACTACTCCACCATCTATCTACTATCACCAACAACACACCACTACAAACACCCCTCCACCATCTATCTCACTATCAGCAACAACACACCACTATAAACACCACTCCACCATCTATCTCACTATCAGCAACAACACACCACTACAAACACCACTCCACCAACTATCTAACTATCACCAACAACACACCACTAACAACACCACTCCAACATCTATCTCACTATCAGCAACAACACACCACTTCACCAACTATCTAACTATTCAGAAACAACACATCACTAAAAACACCACTCCACCATCTATCTAACTTTCACCAACAACACACCACTACAAACACCACTCCACCAACTATCTAACTATCAGCAACAACACACCACTACAAACACCACTCCAACAACTATCTAACTATCAGCAACAACACACCACTCCAACAACTATCTAACTATCACCAACACCACACCACTACAAACACCACTCCACCATCTATTTAACTATCACCAACAACACATCACTACAAACACCACACCAGCAACTATCTAACTATCAGAAACAACACACCACTACAAACACCACTCCACCATCTATCTAACTATCACCAACAACACACCACTACTAACACCACTCCACCAACTATCTAACTATCAGCAACAACACACCAGTATAAACACCACTCCACCATCTATCTATCTATCACCAACAACACACCACTACAAACACCACTCCACCAACTATCTAACTATCAGCAACAACACACCACTACAAACACCACTCCATCAACTATCTAACCATCAGCAACAACACACCACTACAAACACCACTCCACCAACTATCTAAATATCAGCAACAACACAGCACTACAAACACCACTCCAACAACTATCTAACTATCAGCAACAACACACCACTACAAACACCACTCCACCAACTATCTAACTATCACCAACAACACACCACTGCAAACACCACTCCACCATCTATCTAACTATCACCAACAACACACCACTACAAACAGCACTCCACCATCTATCTAACTATCAGCAACAACACACCACTAGAAACACCACTCCACCATCTATCTAACTATCACAAACAGCACACCACTACAAACACAACTCCACTAACTATCTAACAATCACCAACAACACATCACTACAAACACCACTGCACTCCACCATCTATCTAACTATCAGAAACAACAAACGACTACAAAAACCACTCCACGAACTATCTAACTATCACCAACAACACACCACTAGAAACACCACTCCACCATCTATCTAACTATCACCAACAACAAACCACTAAAACACCACTCCACCAACTATCTAACTATCAGCAACAACACCTCACTACAAACACCAATCCACCATCTATCTAACTATCACCGACAACACACCACTACAAACACCACACCACCATCTATCTAACTATCACCGACAACACACCACTACAAACACCACTCCACCAACTATCTAACTATCACCAACAACACACCACTACAAACACCACTCCACCATCTAACTAACTATCACCAACCACACACCACTACAAACACCACCCCACCATCTATCTAACTTTCACCAACAACACACCACTACAAACACCATTCCACCAACTATCTAACTATCAGCAACAACACACCACTACAAACACCACTCCACCATCTATTTAACTATCACCAACAACACACCACTACAAACACCACACCACCAACTATCTAACTATCAGAAACAACACACCACTACAAACACCACTCCACCATCTATCTAACTATCACCAACAACACACCACTACTAACACCACTCCACCAACTATCTAACTATCAGCAACAACACACCACTACAAACACCACTCCACCATCTATCTATCTATCACCAACAACACACCACTACAAACACCACTCCACCAACTATCTAACTATCAGCAACAACACACCACTATAAACACCACTCCATCAACTATCTAACCATCAGCAACAACACACCACTACAAACACCACTCCACCAACTATCAAAATATCAGCAACAACACAGCACTACAAACTCCACTCCAACAACTATCTAACTATCAGCAGCAACACACCACTACAAACACAACTCCACCAACTATCTAACTATCACCAACAACACACCACTGCAAACACCACTCCACCAACTATCTAACTATCACCAACGACACACCGCTACAAACAGCACTCCACCATCTATCTAACTATCAGTAACAACACACCACTACAAACACCACTCCACCAACTATCTAACTATCACCAACAACACACCACTACAAACACCACTCCACCAATTATCTAACTATCACCAAAACCACACCACTACAAACACCACTCCACCAACTATCTAACTATCAGCAACAACACACCACTTCAAACACCACTCCACCATCTATCTAACTATCAGCAACAACACACCACTACAAACACCACTCCGCCAACTATCTAACTATACTAACAACACACCACTACAAACACCACTCCACCATCTATCTAACTATCACCAACACCACACCACTACAAACACCACTCCACCAACAATCTAACTATCAGCAACAACACACCACTACCAACACCACTCCACCAACTATCTAACTGCACCAACAACACACCACTATAAACAACACTCCACCATCTATCTAACTATCACCAACACCACACCACTACAAACACCACTCCACCAACTATCTAACTATCAGCAACAACACACCACTACAAACACCACTCCACCAACTATCTAACTATCACCAACACCACACCACTACAAACACCACTCCACCAACTATCTAACTATCAGCAACAAAAAAAACTACAAACAACACTCCACCAACTATCTAACTATCACCAACAACACACCACTACAAACACCTCTCCACCAACTATCTAACTATCAGCAACAACACACCTCTACAAACACCACTCCACCAACTATCTAACTATCAGCAACAACACACCACTACAAACACCACTCCACCAACTATCTAACTATCAGCAACAACACACCACTATAAACACCACCCAACCAACTATCTAACTATCACCAACAACACACCACTACAAACACCACGCCACCATCTATCTCACTATCACCAACAACACACCACTACAAACACCACTCCACCATCTATCTAACTATCACCAACAACACACCACTACAAACACCACTCCACCAACTATCTAACTATCACCAACAACACACCACTACAAACATCACTTCACCAACTATCTAACTATCAACAACATGACACCACTACAAACACCACTCCACCAACTATCTAACTATCAACAACATGACACCACTACAAACACCACTCCACCAACTATCTAACTATCAGAAACAACACATCACTACAAACACCACTCCACCATCTATCTAACTATCACCAACAATACACCACTACAAACACCACTTCACCAACTATCTAACTATCACCAACAACACACCACTACAAACACCACTCCACCAACTATCTAACTATCACCAACAACACATCACTGCAAACAGTACTCCACCATCTATCTACTATCACCAACAACACACCACTACAAACACCCCTCCACCATCTATCTCACTATCAGCAACAACACACCACTATAAACACCACTCCACCATCTATCTCACTATCAGCAACAACACACCACTACAAACACCACTCCCCCAACTATCTAACTATCACCAACAACACACCACTACCAACACCACTCCAACACCTATCTCACTATCAGCAACAACACATCACTACAAACACCACTCCACCATCTATCTAACTTTCACCAACAACACACCACTACAAACACCATTCCACCAACTATCTAACTATCAGCAACAACGCATCACTACAAACACCACTCCACCATCTATTTAACTATCACCAACAACACACCACTACAAACACCACTCCACCAACTATCTAACTATCACCAACAACACACCACTACAAACATCACTTCACCAACTATCTAACTATCAACAACATGACACCACTACAAACACCACTCCACCAACTATCTAACTATCAACAACATGACACCACTACAAACACCACTCCACCAACTATCTAACTATCAGAAACAACACATCACTACAAACACCACTCCACCATCTATCTAACTATCACCAACAATACACCACTACAAACACCACTTCACCAACTATCTAACTAACACCAACAACACACCACTACAAACACCACTCCACCAACTATCTAACTATCACCAACAACACATCACTGCAAACACTACTCCACCATCTATCTACTATCACCAACAACACACCACTACAAACACCCCTCCACCATCTATCTCACTATCAGCAACAACACACCACTATAAACACCGCTCCACCATCTATCTCACTATCAGCAACAACACACCACTACAAACACCACTCCACCAACTATCTAACTATCACCAACAACACACCACTAACAACACCACTCCAACATCTATCTCACTATCAGCAACAACACACCACTTCACCAACTATCTAACTATTCAGAAACAACACATCACTACAAACACCACTCCACCATCTATCTAACTTTCACCAACAACACACCACTACAAACACCACTCCACCAACTATCTAACTATCAGCAACAACACACCACTACAAACACCACTCCACCAACTATCTAACTATCAGCAACAACACACCACTCCAACAACTATCAAACTATCACCAACACCACACCACTACAAACACCACTCCACCATCTATTTAACTATCACCAACAACACATCACTACAAACACCACACCAGCAACTATCTAACTATCAGAAACAACACACCACTACAAACACCACTCCACCATCTATCTAACTATCACCAACAACACACCACTACTAACACCACTCCACCAACTATCTAACTATCAGCAACAACACACCAGTATAAACACCACTCCACCATCTATCTATCTATCACCAACAACACACCACTACAAACACCACTCCACCAACTATCTAACTATCAGCAACAACACACCACTACAAACACCACTCCATCAACTATCTAACCATCAGCAACAACACACCACTACAAACACCACTCCACCAACTATCTAAATATCAGCAACAACACAGCACTACAAACACCACTCCAACAACTATCTAACTATCAGCAACAACACACCACTACAAACACCACTCCACCAACTATCTAACTATCACCAACAACACACCACTGCAAACACCACTCCACCATCTATCTAACTATCACCAACAACACACCACTACAAACAGCACTCCACCATCTATCTAACTATCAGCAACAACACACCACTAGAAACACCACTCCACCATCTATCTAACTATCACAAACAGCACACCACTACAAACAACACTCCACTAACTATCTAACAATCACCAACAACACATCACTACAAACACCACTCCACTCCACCATCTATCTAACTATCAGAAACAACAAACGACTACAAAAACCACTCCACCAACTATCTAACTATCACCAACAACACACCACTAGAAACACCACTCCACCATCTATCTAACTATCACCAACAACACACCACTAAAACACCACTCCACCAACTATCTAACTATCAGCAACAACACCTCACTACAAACACCACTCCACCATCTATCTAACTATCACCGACAACACACCACTACAAACACCACACCACCATCTATCTAACTATCACCGACAACACACCACTACAAACACCACTCCACCAACTATCTAACTATCACCAACAACACACCACTACAAACACCACTCCAACATCTATCTAACTATCACCAACCACACACCACTACAAACACCACCCCACCATCTATCTAACTTTCACCAACAACACACCACTACAAACACCATTCCACCAACTATCTAACTATCAGCAACAACACACCACTACAAACACCACTCCACCATCTATTTAACTATCACCAACAACACACCACTACAAACACCACACCACCAACTATCTAACTATCAGAAACAACACACCACTACAAACACCACTCCACCATCTATCTAACTATCACCAACAACACACCACTACTAACACCACTCCACCAACTATCTAACTATCAGCAACAACACACCACTACAAACACCACTCCACCATCTATCTATCTATCACCAACAACACACCACTACAAACACCACTCCACCATCTATCTAACTATCAGCAACAACACACCACTATAAACACCACTCCATCAACTATCTAACCATCAGCAACAACACACCACTACAAACACCACTCCACCAACTATCAAAATATCAGCAACAACACAGCACTACAAACACCACTCCAACAACTATCTAACTATCAGCAGCAACACACCACTACAAACACCACTCCACCAACTATCTAACTATCACCAACAACACACCACTGCAAACATCACTCCACCATCTATCTAACTATCACCAACAACACACCACTACAAACAGCACTCCACCATCTATCTAACTATCAGTAACAACACACCACTACAAACACCACTCCACCAACTATCTAACTATCACCAACAACACACCACTACAAACACCACTCCACCAATCATCTAACTATCACCAACACCACACCACTACAAACACCACTACACCAACTATCTAACTATCAGCAACAACACACCACTTCAAACACCACTCCACCATCTATCTAACTATCAGCAACAACACACCACTACAAACACCACTCCGCCAACTATCTAACTATACCAACAACACACCACTACAAACACCACTCCACCATCTATCTAACTATCACCAACACCACACCACTACAAACACCACTCCACCAACTATCTAACTATCAGCAACAACACACCACTACCAACACCACTCCACCAACTATCTAACTGTACCAACAACACACCACTATAAACAACACTCCACCATCTATCTAACTATCACCAACACCACACCACTACAAACACCATTCCACCAACTATCTAACTATCAGCAACAACACACCACTACAAACACCACTCCACCAACTATCTAACTATCACCAACACCACACCACTACAAACACCACTCCACCAACTATCTAACTATCAGCAACAACACACCACTACAAACACCACTCCACCAACTATCTAACTATCAGCAACAACACACCACTCCACCAACTATCTAACTATCACCAACACCACACCACTACAAACACCACTCCACCAACTATCTAACTATCACCAACAACACACCACTACAATCACCTGTCCACCAACTATCTAACTATCAGCAACAACACACCTCTACAAACACCACTCCACCAACTATCTAACTATCAGCAACAACACACCACTACAAACACCACTCCACCAACTATCTAACTATCAGCAACAACATACCACTATAAACACCACTCAACCAACTATCTAACTATCACCAACAACACACCACTACAAACACCACTCCACCATCTATCTCACTATCACCAACAACACACCACTACAAACACCACTCCACCATCTATCTAACTATCACCAACAACACACCACTACAAACACCACTCCACCAACTATCTAACTATCACCAACAACACACCACTACAAACATCACTTCACCAACTATCTAACTATCAACAACATGACACCACTACAAACACCACTCCACCAACTATCTAACTATCAACAACATGACACCACTACAAACACCACTCCACCAACTATCTAACTATCAGAAACAACACATCACTACAAACACCACTCCACCATCTATCTAACTATCACCAACAATACACCACTACAAACACCACTTCACCAACTATCTAACTATCACCAACAACACACCACTACAAACACCACTCCACCAACTATCTAACTATCACCAACAACACATCACTGCAAACAGTACTCCACCATCTATCTACTATCACCAACAACACACCACTACAAACACCCCTCCACCAACTATCTAACTATCACCAACAACACACCACTACCAACACCACTCCAACATCTATCTCACTATCAGCAACAACACACCACTACAAACACCACTCCACCAACTATCTAACTATTCAGAAACAACACATCACTACAAACACCACTCCACCAAGTATCTAACTTTCACCAACAACACACCACTACAAACACCATTCCACCAACTATCTAACTATCAGCAACAACACACCACTACAAACACCACTCCACCATCTATTTAACTATCACCAACAACACATCACTACAAACACCACACCACCAACTATCTAACTATCAGAAACAACACACCACTACAAACACCACTCCACCATCTATCTAACTATCACCAACAACACACCACTACTAACACCACTCCACCAACTATCTAACTATCAGCAACAACACACCACTACAAACACCACTCCACCATCTATCTATCTATCACCAACAACACACCACTACAAACACCACTCCACCAACTATCTAACTATCAGCAACAACACACCACTATAAACACCACTCTATCAACTATCTAACCATCAGCAACAACACACCACTACAAACACCACTCCACCAACTATCTAAATATCAGCAACAACACAGCACTACAAACACCACTCCAACAACTATCTAACTATCAGCAACAACACACCACTACAAACACCACTCCACCAACTATCTAACTATCACCAACAACACACCACTGCAAACACCACTCCACCATCTATCTAACTATCCCCAACAACACACCACTACAAACAGCACTCCACCATCTATCTAACTATCAGCAACAACACACCACTACAAACACCACTCCACCAACTATCTAACTATACCAACAACACACCACTACAAACACCACTCCACCATCTATCTAACTATCACCAACACCACAACACTACAAACACCACTCCACCAACTATCTAACTATCACCAACAATACACCACTACAAACACCACTTCACCAACTATCTAACTATCACCAACAACACACCACTACAAACACCACTCCACCAACTATCTAACTATCACCAACAACACATCACTGCAAACACTACTCCACCATCTATCTACTATCACCAACAACACACCACTACAAACACGCCTCCACCATCTATCTCACTATCATCAACAACACACAACTATAAACACCACTCCACCATCTATCTCACTATCAGCAACAACACACCACTACAAACACCACTCCACCAACTATCTAACTATCACCAACAACACACCACTACCAACACCACTCCAACATCTATCTCACTATCAGCAACAACACACCACTACAAACACCACTCCACCATCTATCTAACTATCAGTAACAACACACCACTACAAACACCACTCCACCAACTATCTAACTATCACCAACAACACACCACTACAAACACCACTCCACCAATTATCTAACTATCACCAACACCACAGCACTACAAACACCACTCCACCAACTATCTAACTATCAGCAACAACACACCACTTCAAACAGCACTCCACCATCTATCTAACTATCAGCAACAACACACCACTACAAACACCACTCCACCAACTATCTAACTATACCAACAACACACCACTACAAACACCACTCCACCATCTATCTAACTATCACCAACACCACACCACTACAAACACCACTCCACCAACTATCTAACTATCAGCAACAACACACCACTACAAACACCACTCCACCAACTATCTAACTGTACCAACAACACACCACTATAAACAACACTCCACCATCTATCTAACTATCACCAACACCACACCACTACAAACACCACTCCACCAACTATCTATCTATCAGCAACAACACACCACTACAAACACCACTCCACCAACTATCTAACTATCACCAACACCACACCACTGCAAACACCACTCCACCAACTATCTAACTATCAGCAACAACACACCACTACAAACACCACTCCACCAACTATCTAACTATCACCAACACAACACCACTACAAACACCACTCCACCAACTATCTAACTATCAGCAACAACACACCACTACAAACACCACTCCACCAACTATCTAACTATCAGCAACAACACACCACTCCACCAACTATCTAACTATCACCAACACCACACCACTACAAACACCACTCCGCCAACTATCTAACTATCAGCAACAACACACCACTACAAACACCACTCCGCCAACTATCTAACTATCACCAACAACACACCACTACAAACACCACCCCACCATCTATCTCACTATCACCAACAACACACCACTACAAACACCACTCCACCATCTATCTAACTATCACCAACAGCACACCACTACAAACACCATTCCACCAACTATCTAACTATCACCAACAACACACCACTACAAACATCACTTCACCAACTATCTAACTATCAACAACATGACACCACTACAAACACCACTCCACCAACTATCTAACTATCACCAACAAAACACCGCTACAAACACCACTCCACCAACTATCTAAATATCACCAACAACACACCACTACAAACACCACTCCACCATCTCTCTAACTATCAGCAACAACACACCACTACAAACACCACTTCACCAACTATCTAACTATCACCAACAACACACCACTATAAACACCACTCCACCAACTATCTAACTATGACCAACAACACACCACTACAAAACCACTCCACCAACTATCTAACTATCAGCAACAACACACCACTACAAACACCACTTTACCAACTATCTAACTATCACCAACAACACACCACTACAAACTCCACTCCAAACACCACTCCACCAACTGTCTAACTATCAGCAACAACACACCACTATAAACACCACTCAACCAACTATCTAACTATCACCAACAACACACCACTACAAACACCACTCCACCATCTATCTCACTATCACCAACAACACACCACTACAAACACCACTCCACCAACTATCTAACTATCACCAACAACACACCACTACAAACACCACTCCACCAACTATCTAACTGTCAACAACATGACACCACTACAAACACCACTCCACCAACAATCTAACTATCAGAAACAACACATCACTACAAACACTACTCCACCAACTATCTAACTATACCAACAACACACCACTATAAACAACACTCCACCATCTATCTAACTATCACCTACACCACACCACTACAAACACCACTCCACCAACTATCTAACTATCAGCAACAACACACCACTACAAACACCAATCCACCAACTATCTAACTATCACCAACACCACACCACTACAAACACCACTCCACCAACTATATAACTATCAGCAACAACACACCACTACAAACACCACTCCACCAACTACCTAACTATCAGCAACAACACACCACTACAAACACCACTCCAGCAACTATCTAACTATCACCAACAACACACCACTACAAACACCAATCCACCATCTATCTAACTATCAGCAACAACACACCACTACAAACACCACTCCACCAACTATCTAACTATTACCAACAACACACGACTACAAACACCACTCCACCAACTATCTAACTATCAGCAACAACACAATACTACAAACACAACATGACCAACTATCTATCTATCACCAACAACACACCACTACAAACACCACTCCAACATCTATCTGACTATCGGCAACAGCACACCACTACAAACACCACTCCACCAACTATCTAACTATCACCAAAAACACATCACTACAAACACTACTCCACCATCTATCTACTATCACCAACAACACACCACTACAAACACCACTCCACCAACTATCTAACTATCACCAACACAACACCATTACAAACACCACTCCACCAACTATCTAACTATCAGCAACAACACACCACTACAAACACCACTCCAACACTATCTAACTATCAGCAACAACACACCACTCCACCAACTATCTAACTATCACCAACACCACACCACTACAAACACCACTCCGCCAACTATCTAACTATCAGCAACAACACACCACTACAAACACCACTCCGCCAACTATCTAACTATCACCAACAACACACCACTACAAACACCACCCCACCATCTATCTCACTATCACCAACAACACACCACTACAAACACCACTCCACCATCTATCTAACTATCACCAACAGCACACCACTACAAACACCACTCCACCAACTATCTAACTATCACCAACAACACACCACTACAAACATCACTTCACCAACTATCTAACTATCAACAACATGACACCACTACAAACACCACTCCACCAACTATCTAACTATCACCAACAAAACACCGCTACAAACACCACTCCACCAACTATCTAAATATCACCAACAACACACCACTACAAACACCACTCCACCATCTCTCTAACTATCAGCAACAACACACAACTACAAACACCACTTCACCAACTATCTAACTATCACCAACAACACACCACTATAAACACCACTCCACCAACTATCTAACTATGACCAACAACACACCACTACAAAACCACTCCACCAACTATCTAACTATCAGCAACAACACACCACTACAAACACCACTTTACCAACTATCTAACTATCACCAACAACACACCACTACAAACTCCACTCCAAACACCACTCCACCAACTGTCTAACTATCAGCAACAACACACCACTATAAACACCACTCAACCAACTATCTAACTATCACCAACAACACACCACTACAAACACCACTCCACCATCTATCTCACTATCACCAACAACACACCACTACAAACACCACTCCACCAACTATCTAACTATCACCAACAACACACCACTACAAACACCACTCCACCAACTATCTAACTGTCAACAACATGACACCACTACAAACACCACTCCACCAACAATCTAACTATCAGAAACAACACATCACTACAAACACTACTCCACCAACTATCTAACTATACCAACAACACACCACTATAAACAACACTCCACCATCTATCTAACTATCACCTACACCACACCACTACAAACACCACTCCACCAACTATCTAACTATCAGCAACAACACACCACTACAAACACCACTCCACCATCTATCTCACTATCACCAACAACACACCACTACAAACACCACTCCACCAACTACCTAACTATCAGCAACAACACACCACTACAAACACCACTCCAGCAACTATCTAACTATCACCAACAACACACCACTACAAACACCAATCCACCATCTATCTAACTATCAGCAACAACACACCACTACAAACACCACTCCACCAACTATCTAACTATTACCAACAACACACGACTACAAACACCACTCCACCAACTATCTAACTATCAGCAACAACACAATACTACAAACACAACATGACCAACTATCTATCTATCACCAACAACACACCACTACAAACACCACTCCAACATCTATCTGACTATCGGCAACAGCACACCACTACAAACACCACTCCACCAACTATCTAACTATCACCAACAACACATCACTACAAACACTACTCCACCATCTATCTACTATCACCAACAACACACCACTACAAACACCACTCCACCATCTATCTCACTATCAGCAACAACACACCACTATAAACACCACTCCACCATCTATCTCACTATCAGCAACAACACACCACTACAAACACCACTCCACCAACTATCTAACTATCACCAACAACACACCACTAGAAACACCTACTCCAGCATCTATCTCACTATCAGTAACAACACACCACTACAAACACCACTCCACCATCTATCTCACTATCAGCAACAACACACCACTACAAACACGACTCCACCAACTATCTACCTATCACCAACAACACACCAATACAAACACCACTGCACCAACTATCTAACTATCACCAACAACACACCACTACAAACACCACTGCACCAACTATCTAACTATCACCAACAACACACCACTAAAAACACCACTCCACCAACTATCTGTCACCAACAACACACAACTACAAACACCATTCCAACAACTATCTAACTATCACCAACAACAAACCACTACAAACACCACTCCACCAACAACACACCGCTACAAACACCACTCCACCAACTATCTAACTGTCACCAACAACGCATCACTACAAACACCACTCCACCAACTATCTAAATATCACCAACAACACACCACTACAAACACCACTCCACCATCTATCTAACTATCAGCAACAACACACCACTACAAACACCACTTCACCAACTATCTAACTATCACCAACAACACACCACTAAAAACACCACTCCACCAACTATCTGTCACCAACAACACACAACTACAAACACCATTCCAACAACTATCTAACTATCACCAACAACAAACCACTACAAACACCACTCCACCAACTATCTAACTATCAGCAACAACACAACACTACAAACACCACTCCACCAACTATCTAACTATCAGCAACAACACACCACTATAAACACCACTCAACCAACTATCTAACTATCACCAACAACACACCACTACAAACACCACCCCACCATCTATCTCACTATCACCAACAACACACCACTACAAACACCACTCCACCATCTATCTAACTATCACCAACAACACACCACTACAAACACCACTCCACCAACTATCTAACTATCACCAACAACACACCACTACAAACATCACTTCACCAACTATCTAACTATCAACAACATGACACCACTACAAACACCACTCCACCAACTATCTAACTATCACCAACAAAACACCGCTACAAACACCACTCCACCAGCTATCTAACTCTCACCAACAACGCATCACTACAAACACCACTCCACCAACTATCTAAATATCACCAACAACACACCACTACAAACACCACTCCACCATCTCTCTAACTATCAGCAACAACACACCACTACAAACACCACTTCACCAACTATCTAACTATCACCAACAACACACCACTATAAACACCACTCCACCAACTATCTACCTATGACCAACAACACACCACTACAAAACCACTCCACCAACTATCTAACTATCAGCAACAACACACCACTACAAACACCACTTTACCAACTATCTAACTATCACCAACAACACACCACTACAAACTCCACTCCAAACACCACTCCACCAACTGTCTAACTATCAGCAACAACACACCACTATAAACACCACTCAACCAACTATCTAACTATCACGAACAACACACCACTACAAACACCACTCCACCATCTATCTCACTATCACCAACAACACACCACTACAAACACCACTCCACCAACTATCTAACTATCACCAACAACACACCACTACAAACACCACTCCACCAACTATCTAACTATCAGCAACATGACACCACTACAAACACCACTCCACCAACTATCTAACTATCAGAAACAACACATCACTACAAACACTACTCCACCAACTATCTAACTATACCAACAACACACCACTATAAACAACACTCCACCATCTATCTAACTATCACCTTCACCACACCACTACAAACACCACTCCACCAACTATCTAACTATCAGCAACAACACACCACTACAAACACCACTCCACCAACTATCTAACTATCACCAACACCACACCACTACAAACACCACTCCACCAACTATATAACTATCAGCAACAACACACCACTACAAACACCACTCCACCATCTATCTAACTATCAGCAACAACACACCACTACAAACACCACTCCAGCAACTATCTAACTATCACCAACAACACACCACTACAAACACCAATCCACCATCTATCTAACTATCAGCAACAACACACCACTACAAACACCACTCCACCAACTATCTAACTATTACCAACAACACACGACTACAAACACCACTCCACCAACTATCTAACTATCAGCAACAACACAATACTACAAACACAACATGACCAACTATCTATCTATCACCAACAACACACCACTACAAACACCACTCCAACATCTATCTGACTATCGGCAACAGCACACCACTACAAACACCACTCCACCAACTATCTAACTATCACCAACAACACATCACTACAAACACTACTCCACCATCTATCTACTATCACCAACAACACACCACTACAAACACCACTCCACCATCTATCTCACTATCAGCAACAACACACCACTATAAACACCACTCCACCATCTATCTCACTATCAGCAACAACACACCACTACAAACACCACTCCACCAACTATCTAACTATCACCAACAACACACCACTAGAAACACCTACTCCAGCATCTATCTCACTATCAGTAACAACACACCACTACAAACACCACTCCACCATCTATCTCACTATCAGCAACAACACACCACTACAAACACGACTCCACCAACTATCTACCTATCACCAACAACACACCAATACAAACACCACTGCACCAACTATCTAACTATCACCAACAACACACCACTACAAACACCACTGCACCAACTATCTAACTATCACCAACAACACACCACTAAAAACACCACTCCACCAACTATCTGTCACCAACAACACACAACTACAAACACCATTCCAACAACTATCTAACTATCACCAACAACAAACCACTACAAACACCACTCCACCAACAACACACCACTACAAACACCACTCCACCAACTATCTAACTATCACCAACAACACACCACTAGAAACACCTACTCCAGCATCTATCTCACTATCAGTAACAACACACCACTACAAACACCACTCCACCATCTATCTCACTATCAGCAACAACACACCACTACAAACACCACTCCACCAACTATCTAAATATCACCAACAACACACCACTACAAACACCACTCCACCATCTATCTAACTATCAGCAACAACACACCACTACAAACACCACTTCACCAACTATCTAACTATCACCAACAACACACCACTAAAAACACCACTCCACCAACTATCTGTCACCAACAACACACAACTACAAACACCATTCCAACAACTATCTAACTATCACCAACAACAAACCACTACAAACACCACTCCACCAACTATCTAACTATCAGCAACAACACACCACTACAAACACCACTCCACCAACTATCTAACTATCAGCAACAACACACCACTATAAACACCACTCAACCAACTATCTAACTATCACCAACAACACACCACTACAAACACCACCCCACCATCTATCTCACTATCACCAACAACACACCACTACAAACACCACTCCACCATCTATCTAACTATCACCAACAACACACCACTACAAACACCACTCCACCAACTATCTAACTATCACCAACAACACACCACTACAAACATCACTTCACCAACTATCTAACTATCAACAACATGACACCACTACAAACACCACTCCACCAACTATCTAACTATCACCAACAAAACACCGCTACAAACACCACTCCACCAGCTATCTAACTCTCACCAACAACGCATCACTACAAACACCACTCCACCAACTATCTAAATATCACCAACAACACACCACTACAAACACCACTCCACCATCTCTCTAACTATCAGCAACAACACACCACTACAAACACCACTTCACCAACTATCTAACTATCACCAACAACACACCACTATAAACACCACTCCACCAACTATCTACCTATGACCAACAACACACCACTACAAAACCACTCCACCAACTATCTAACTATCAGCAACAACACACCACTACAAACACCACTTTACCAACTATCTAACTATCACCAACAACACACCACTACAAACTCCACTCCAAACACCACTCCACCAACTGTCTAACTATCAGCAACAACACACCACTATAAACACCACTCAACCAACTATCTAACTATCACGAACAACACACCACTACAAACACCACTCCACCATCTATCTCACTATCACCAACAACACACCACTACAAACACCACTCCACCAACTATCTAACTATCACCAACAACACACCACTACAAACACCACTCCACCATCTATCCTAACTATCACAAACAACACACCACTACAAACACCACTCCACCAACTATCTAACTATCAGCAACAAGACACCACTCCACCAACTATCTAACTATCACCAACAACACACCACTACAAACACCACTCCATCAACTATCTAAGTATTACCAACAACACACCACTACAAACACCACTCCACCAACTATCTAACTATCACCAACAACACACCACTACAAACACCACTCCACCAACTATCTAAATATCACCAACAACACACCACTAAAAACACCACTCCACCAACTAACTAACTATTACCAACAACACACCACTAGAAACACCACTCCACCATCTATCTAACTATCACCAACAACACATCACTACAAACACCGCTCCACCATCTATCTAACTATCACCAACAACACACCACTACAAACACCACTCCACAAACTACCTAACTTTCAGCAACAGCTCACAACTACAAACACCACTCCACCATCTATCTAACTATGCCAACAACACTCCACTACAAACACCACTTCACCAACTATCTAACTATCACCAACAACACACCACTACAAACACCACTCCACCATCTATCTAACTATCAGCAACAACACACCACTACAAACACCACTCCACCATCTATCTAACTATCAGCAACAACACACCACTCCACCAACTATCTCACTATCATCAACAACACACAACTATAAACACCACTCCACCATCTATCTAACTATCAGCAACAACACACCACTACAAACACCACTCCACCATCTATCTAACTATCAGCAACAACACACCACTCCACCAACTATCTAACTATCACCAACAACACACCACTACAAACACCACTCCATCAACTATCTAACTATCACCAACAACACACCACTACAAACACCACTCCACCAACTATCTAACTATCACCAACAACACACCACTACAAACACCACTCCATCAACTATCTAACTATCACCAACAACACTCCACTACAAACACCACTTCACCAACTATCTAACTATCACCAACAACACACCACTACAAACACCACTCCACCATCTATCTAACTATAAACAACAACACACCACTACAAACACCACTCCACCAACTATCTAACTGTCACAAACAACACACCACTACAAACAGCACTCCACGAGCTATCTAACTATCACCAACAACACACCATTACAAACAACACTCCACCAACTATCTAACTATGAGCAACAACACTCCACTACAAACACCACTCCACCATCTATCTAACTATCAGCAACAAAAGCACTACTACAAACACCACTCCACCATCTATCTAACTATCACCAACAACACACCACTACAAACACCACTCCACCAACTATCTAACTATCACCAACAACACACCACTACAAACACCACTCCACCAACTATCTAAATATCACTAACAACACACCACTAAAAACACCACTCCACCAACTATCGAACTATTACCAACAACACACCACTAGAAACACCACTGCACGATCTATCTAACTATCACCAACAACACATCACTACAAACACCGCTCCACCATCTATCTAACTATCACCAACAACACACCACTACAAACACCACTCCACAAACTACCTAACTTTCAGCAACAGCTCACAACTACAAACACCACTCCACCAACTATCTAACTATCACCAACAACACACCACTACAAACACCACTCCACCATCTATCTAACTATGAGCAACAGCACACCACTACAAACACCACTCCACCATCTATCTAACTATCAGCAACAACACACCACTCCACCAACTATCTAACTATCACCAACAACACACCACTACAAACACCACTCCATCAACTATCTAACTATCACCAACAACACACCACTACAAACACCACTCCACCAACTATCTAACTATCACCAACAACACACCACTACAAACACCACTCCACCAACTATCTAACTATCACCAACAACACACCACTACAAACACCACTCCACCATCTCTCTAACTATCAGCAACAACACACCACTACAAACACCACTCCACCAACTATCTAACTATCACCAACAACACACCACTACAAACACCACTCCATCAACTATCTAACTATCACCAACAACACACCACTACAAACACCACTCCACCAACTATCTAACTATCACCAACAACACACCACTACAAACACCACTCCATCAACTATCTAACTATCACCAACAACACTCCACTACAAACACCACTTCACCAACTATCTAACTATCACCAACAACACACCACTACAAACACCACTCCACCATCTATCTAACTATAAACAACAACACACCACTACAAACACCACTCCACCAACTATCTAACTGTCACAAACAACACACCACTACAAACAGCACTCCACGAGCTATCTAACTATCACCAACAACACACCATTACAAACAACACTCCACCAACTATCTAACTATGAGCAACAACACTCCACTACAAACACCACTCCACCATCTATCTAACTATCAGCAACAAAAGCACTACTACAAACACCACTCCACCATCTATCTAACTATCACCAACAACACACCACTACAAACACCACTCCACCAACTATCTAACTATCACCAACAACACACCACTACAAACACCACTCCACCAACTATCTAAATATCACTAACAACACACCACTAAAAACACCACTCCACCAACTATCGAACTATTACCAACAACACACCACTAGAAACACCACTGCACGATCTATCTAACTATCACCAACAACACATCACTACAAACACCGCTCCACCATCTATCTAACTATCACCAACAACACACCACTACAAACACCACTCCACAAACTACCTAACTTTCAGCAACAGCTCACAACTACAAACACCACTCCACCAACTATCTAACTATCACCAACAACACACCACTACAAACACCACTCCACCATCTATCTAACTATGAGCAACAACACACCACTACAAACACCACTCCACCATCTATCTAACTATCAGCAACAACACACCACTCCACCAACTATCTAACTATCACCAACAACACACCACTACAAACACCACTCCATCAACTATCTAACTATCACCAACAACACACCACTACAAACACCACTCCACCAACTATCTAACTATCACCAACAACACACCACTACAAACACCACTCCACCAACTATCTAACTATCACCAACAACACACCACTACAAACACCACTCCACCAACTATCAAAATATCACCAACAACACACCACTAAAAACACCACTCCACCAACTATCTAACTATCAGCAACAACACACCACTAGAAACACCACTCCACCATCTATCTAACTATCACCAACAACACATCACTACAAACACCGCTCCACCATCTATCTAACTATCACCAACAACACACCACTACTAACACCACTCCACAAACTATCTAACTTTCAGCAACAGCTCACCACTACAAACACCACTCCACCATCTATCTAACTATCACCAACAACACACCACTACAAACACCACTCCACCATCTATCTAACTATCAGCAACAACACACCACTACAAACACCACTTCACCAACTATCAAACTATCAGCAACAGCACACCACTACAAACACCACTTCATCATGTATGTAACTATCACCAACAACACACCACTACAAACACCACTCAACCAACTATCTAACTATCAGCAACAACACACCACTACAAACACCACTCCGCCAACTATCTAACTATCACCAACAACACACCACTACAAACAACACCCCACCAACTCTCTAACTATCACCAATAACACACCACTATAAACACCACTCCACTAACTATCTAAATATCACCAACAGCACACAGCTATAAATACCACTCCACCAACTATCTAACTATCAGCAACAACACACCACTATAAACACCACGCCACCATCTATCTAACTATCACCAACAACACACCACTACAAACACCACTGCACCAACTATCTAACTATCACCAACAACACACCACTATAAACACCACTCCACCATCTATCTAACTATCACCAACAACACACCACTACAAACACCACTCCACCATCTATCTCACTATCAGCAACAACACACCACTACAAACACCACTCCACCAACTATCTAACTATCACCAACAACAAACCACTACAAACACCACTCCACCATCTATCTAACTATCACCAACAACAAACCACTACAAACAGCACTCCACCAACTATCTAACTATCACCAACAACACATGACTACAAACACCACTCCACCAACTATCTAACTATCACCAACAACACACCACTACAAACATCACTTCACCAACTATCTAACTATCAACAACATGACACCACTACAAACACCACTCCACCAACTATCTAACTATCACCAACAAAACACCGCTACAAACACCACTCCACCAGCTATCTAACTCTCACCAACAACGCATCACTACAAACACCACTCCACCAACTATCTAAATATCACCAACAACACACCACTACAAACACCACTCCACCATCTCTCTAACTATCAGCAACAACACACCACTACAAACACCACTTCACCAACTATCTAACTATCACCAACAACACACCACTATAAACACCACTCCACCAACTATCTACCTATGACCAACAACACACCACTACAAAACCACTCCACCAACTATCTAACTATCAGCAACAACACACCACTACAAACACCACTTTACCAACTATCTAACTATCACCAACAACACACCACTACAAACTCCACTCCAAACACCACTCCACCAACTGTCTAACTATCAGCAACAACACACCACTATAAACACCACTCAACCAACTATCTAACTATCACGAACAACACACCACTACAAACACCACTCCACCATCTATCTCACTATCACCAACAACACACCACTACAAACACCACTCCACCAACTATCTAACTATCACCAACAACACACCACTACAAACACCACTCCACCAACTATCTAACTATCAGCAACATGACACCACTACAAACACCACTCCACCAACTATCTAACTATCAGAAACAACACATCACTACAAACACTACTCCACCAACTATCTAACTATACCAACAACACACCACTATAAACAACACTCCACCATCTATCTAACTATCACCTTCACCACACCACTACAAACACCACTCCACCAACTATCTAACTATCAGCAACAACACACCACTACAAACACCACTCCACCAACTATCTAACTATCACCAACACCACACCACTACAAACACCACTCCACCAACTATATAACTATCAGCAACAACACACCACTACAAACACCACTCCACCATCTATCTAACTATCAGCAACAACACACCACTACAAACACCACTCCAGCAACTATCTAACTATCACCAACAACACACCACTACAAAC
This sequence comes from Eledone cirrhosa, assembly GCA_964016885.1. Lineage (NCBI taxonomy): Eukaryota > Metazoa > Mollusca > Cephalopoda > Octopoda > Eledonidae > Eledone > Eledone cirrhosa. Next base: position 215,495,903 of record OZ024742.1, on the reverse strand, counting down.
ACCAATCCACCATCTATCTAACTATCAGCAACAACACACCACTACAAACACCACTCCACCAACTATCTAACTATTACCAACAACACACGACTACAAACACCACTCCACCAACTATCTAACTATCAGCAACAACACAATACTACAAACACAACATGACCAACTATCTATCTATCACCAACAACACACCACTACAAACACCACTCCAACATCTATCTGACTATCGGCAACAGCACACCACTACAAACACCACTCCACCAACTATCTAACTATCACCAACAACACATCACTACAAACACTACTCCACCATCTATCTACTATCACCAACAACACACCACTACAAACACCACTCCACCATCTATCTCACTATCAGCAACAACACACCACTATAAACACCACTCCACCATCTATCTCACTATCAGCAACAACACACCACTACAAACACCACTCCACCAACTATCTAACTATCACCAACAACACACCACTAGAAACACCTACTCCAGCATCTATCTCACTATCAGTAACAACACACCACTACAAACACCACTCCACCATCTATCTCACTATCAGCAACAACACACCACTACAAACACGACTCCACCAACTATCTACCTATCACCAACAACACACCAATACAAACACCACTGCACCAACTATCTAACTATCACCAACAACACACCACTACAAACACCACTGCACCAACTATCTAACTATCACCAACAACACACCACTAAAAACACCACTCCACCAACTATCTGTCACCAACAACACACAACTACAAACACCATTCCAACAACTATCTAACTATCACCAACAACAAACCACTACAAACACCACTCCACCAACAACACACCGCTACAAACACCACTCCACCAACTATCTAACTGTCACCAACAACGCATCACTACAAACACCACTCCACCAACTATCTAAATATCACCAACAACACACCACTACAAACACCACTCCACCATCTATCTAACTATCAGCAACAACACACCACTACAAACACCACTTCACCAACTATCTAACTATCACCAACAACACACCACTAAAAACACCACTCCACCAACTATCTGTCACCAACAACACACAACTACAAACACCATTCCAACAACTATCTAACTATCACCAACAACAAACCAGTACAAACACCACTCCACCAACTATCTAACTATCAGCAACAACACACCACTACAAACACCACTCCACCAACTATCTAACTATCAGCAACAACACACCACTATAAACACCACTCAACCAACTATCTAACTATCACCAACAACACACCACTACAAACACCACCCCACCATCTATCTCACTATCACCAACAACACACCACTACAAACACCACTCCACCATCTATCTAACTATCACCAACAACACACCACTACAAACACCACTCCACCAACTATCTAACTATCACCAACAACACACCACTACAAACATCACTTCACCAACTATCTAACTATCAACAACATGACACCACTACAAACACCACTCCACCAACTATCTAACTATCACCAACAAAACACCGCTACAAACACCACTCCACCAGCTATCTAACTCTCACCAACAACGCATCACTACAAACACCACTCCACCAACTATCTAAATATCACCAACAACACACCACTACAAACACCACTCCACCATCTCTCTAACTATCAGCAACAACACACCACTACAAACACCACTTCACCAACTATCTAACTATCACCAACAACACACCACTATAAACACCACTCCACCAACTATCTACCTATGACCAACAACACACCACTACAAAACCACTCCACCAACTATCTAACTATCAGCAACAACACACCACTACAAACACCACTTTACCAACTATCTAACTATCACCAACAACACACCACTACAAACTCCACTCCAAACACCACTCCACCAACTGTCTAACTATCAGCAACAACACACCACTATAAACACCACTCAACCAACTATCTAACTATCACGAACAACACACCACTACAAACACCACTCCACCATCTATCTCACTATCACCAACAACACACCACTACAAACACCACTCCACCAACTATCTAACTATCACCAACAACACACCACTACAAACACCACTCCACCATCTATCCTAACTATCACAAACAACACACCACTACAAACACCACTCCACCAACTATCTAACTATCAGCAACAAGACACCACTCCACCAACTATCTAACTATCACCAACAACACACCACTACAAACACCACTCCATCAACTATCTAAGTATTACCAACAACACACCACTACAAACACCACTCCACCAACTATCTAACTATCACCAACAACACACCACTACAAACACCACTCCACCAACTATCTAAATATCACCAACAACACACCACTAAAAACACCACTCCACCAACTAACTAACTATTACCAACAACACACCACTAGAAACACCACTCCACCATCTATCTAACTATCACCAACAACACATCACTACAAACACCGCTCCACCATCTATCTAACTATCACCAACAACACACCACTACAAACACCACTCCACAAACTACCTAACTTTCAGCAACAGCTCACAACTACAAACACCACTCCACCATCTATCTAACTATGCCAACAACACTCCACTACAAACACCACTTCACCAACTATCTAACTATCACCAACAACACACCACTACAAACACCACTCCACCATCTATCTAACTATCAGCAACAACACACCACTACAAACACCACTCCACCATCTATCTAACTATCAGCAACAACACACCACTCCACCAACTATCTCACTATCATCAACAACACACAACTATAAACACCACTCCACCATCTATCTAACTATCAGCAACAACACACCACTACAAACACCACTCCACCATCTATCTAACTATCAGCAACAACACACCACTCCACCAACTATCTAACTATCACCAACAACACACCACTACAAACACCACTCCATCAACTATCTAACTATCACCAACAACACACCACTACAAACACCACTCCACCAACTATCTAACTATCACCAACAACACACCACTACAAACACCACTCCATCAACTATCTAACTATCACCAACAACACTCCACTACAAACACCACTTCACCAACTATCTAACTATCACCAACAACACACCACTACAAACACCACTCCACCATCTATCTAACTATAAACAACAACACACCACTACAAACACCACTCCACCAACTATCTAACTGTCACAAACAACACACCACTACAAACAGCACTCCACGAGCTATCTAACTATCACCAACAACACACCATTACAAACAACACTCCACCAACTATCTAACTATGAGCAACAACACTCCACTACAAACACCACTCCACCATCTATCTAACTATCAGCAACAAAAGCACTACTACAAACACCACTCCACCATCTATCTAACTATCACCAACAACACACCACTACAAACACCACTCCACCAACTATCTAACTATCACCAACAACACACCACTACAAACACCACTCCACCAACTATCTAAATATCACTAACAACACACCACTAAAAACACCACTCCACCAACTATCGAACTATTACCAACAACACACCACTAGAAACACCACTGCACGATCTATCTAACTATCACCAACAACACATCACTACAAACACCGCTCCACCATCTATCTAACTATCACCAACAACACACCACTACAAACACCACTCCACAAACTACCTAACTTTCAGCAACAGCTCACAACTACAAACACCACTCCACCAACTATCTAACTATCACCAACAACACACCACTACAAACACCACTCCACCATCTATCTAACTATGAGCAACAACACACCACTACAAACACCACTCCACCATCTATCTAACTATCAGCAACAACACACCACTCCACCAACTATCTAACTATCACCAACAACACACCACTACAAACACCACTCCATCAACTATCTAACTATCACCAACAACACACCACTACAAACACCACTCCACCAACTATCTAACTATCACCAACAACACACCACTACAAACACCACTCCACCAACTATCTAACTATCACCAACAACACACCACTACAAACACCACTCCACCAACTATCAAAATATCACCAACAACACACCACTAAAAACACCACTCCACCAACTATCTAACTATCAGCAACAACACACCACTAGAAACACCACTCCACCATCTATCTAACTATCACCAACAACACATCACTACAAACACCGCTCCACCATCTATCTAACTATCACCAACAACACACCACTACTAACACCACTCCACAAACTATCTAACTTTCAGCAACAGCTCACCACTACAAACACCACTCCACCATCTATCTAACTATCACCAACAACACACCACTACAAACACCACTCCACCATCTATCTAACTATCAGCAACAACACACCACTACAAACACCACTTCACCAACTATCAAACTATCAGCAACAGCACACCACTACAAACACCACTTCATCATGTATGTAACTATCACCAACAACACACCACTACAAACACCACTCAACCAACTATCTAACTATCAGCAACAACACACCACTACAAACACCACTCCGCCAACTATCTAACTATCACCAACAACACACCACTACAAACAACACCCCACCAACTCTCTAACTATCACCAATAACACACCACTATAAACACCACTCCACTAACTATCTAAATATCACCAACAGCACACAGCTATAAATACCACTCCACCAACTATCTAACTATCAGCAACAACACACCACTATAAACACCACGCCACCATCTATCTAACTATCACCAACAACACACCACTACAAACACCACTGCACCAACTATCTAACTATCACCAACAACACACCACTATAAACACCACTCCACCATCTATCTAACTATCACCAACAACACACCACTACAAACACCACTCCACCATCTATCTCACTATCAGCAACAACACACCACTACAAACACCACTCCACCAACTATCTAACTATCACCAACAACAAACCACTACAAACACCACTCCACCATCTATCTAACTATCACCAACAACAAACCACTACAAACAGCACTCCACCAACTATCTAACTATCACCAACAACACATGACTACAAACACCACTCCACCAACTATCTAACTATCACCAATAACACACCACTACAAACACCACTCCACCATCTATCTAACTATCCCCAACAACACAACACTACAAACACCACTCCACCAACTATCTAACTATCACCAAGAACACAACACTATAAACACCACTCCACTAACTATCTAACTAGCAGCAACAGCACATCACTACAAACACCACTCCACCAACTATCTAACTATACCAACAACACACCACTATAAACACCACCCCACCAACTATATAACTATCACCAACAACACATCACTACAAACACCACTCCACCAACTATGTAACTATCACCAACAACACACCACTATAAACACCACTCCACCATCTATCTAACTATCCCCAACAACACACCACTACAAACACCACTCCACCATCTATCTAACTATCAGCAACAACACACCACTACAAACACCACTCCACCATCTATCTAACTATCACCAACAATACATGGCTACAAACACCACTCCACCAAGTATCTACCTATCACCAACGACACACCACTACAAACACCACTCCACAACTATCTAACTATCAGCAACAACACACCACTACAAACACCACTCCACCAACTATCTAACTATCACCAACAACACACCACTACAAACACCACTCCACCATCTATCTAACTATCACCAACTACACACCACTATAAACACCACTCCACCAACTATCTAACTATCACCAAGAACACACCACTACAAACACCGCTCTACCATCTATCTAACTATCAGCAACAACACACCACTACAAACACCACTCCACCAACTATCTAACTATCACCAACAACACACCACTACAAACACCACTCCACCAACTATCTAACTATCACCAACAACACACCACTACAAACACCACTCCACCAACTATCAAAATATCACCAACAACACACCACTAAAAACACCACTCCACCAACTATCTAACTATCAGCAACAACACACCACTAGAAACACCACTCCACCATCTATCTAACTATCACCAACAACACATCACTACAAACACCGCTCCACCATCTATCTAACTATCACCAACAACACACCACTACTAACACCACTCCACAAACTATCTAACTTTCAGCAACAGCTCACCACTACAAACACCACTCCACCATCTATCTAACTATCACCAACAACACACCACTACAAACACCACTCCACCATCTATCTAACTATCAGCAACAACACACCACTACAAACACCACTTCACCAACTATCAAACTATCAGCAACAGCACACCACTACAAACACCACTTCATCATGTATGTAACTATCACCAACAACACACCACTACAAACACCACTCAACCAACTATCTAACTATCAGCAACAACACACCACTACAAACACCACTCCGCCAACTATCTAACTATCACCAACAACACACCACTACAAACAACACCCCACCAACTCTCTAACTATCACCAATAACACACCACTATAAACACCACTCCACTAACTATCTAAATATCACCAACAGCACACAGCTATAAATACCACTCCACCAACTATCTAACTATCAGCAACAACACACCACTATAAACACCACGCCACCATCTATCTAACTATCACCAACAACACACCACTACAAACACCACTGCACCAACTATCTAACTATCACCAACAACACACCACTATAAACACCACTCCACCATCTATCTAACTATCACCAACAACACACCACTACAAACACCACTCCACCATCTATCTCACTATCAGCAACAACACACCACTACAAACACCACTCCACCAACTATCTAACTATCACCAACAACAAACCACTACAAACACCACTCCACCATCTATCTAACTATCACCAACAACAAACCACTACAAACAGCACTCCACCAACTATCTAACTATCACCAACAACACATGACTACAAACACCACTCCACCAACTATCTAACTATCACCAATAACACACCACTACAAACACCACTCCACCATCTATCTAACTATCCCCAACAACACAACACTACAAACACCACTCCACCAACTATCTAACTATCACCAAGAACACAACACTATAAACACCACTCCACTAACTATCTAACTAGCAGCAACAGCACATCACTACAAACACCACTCCACCAACTATCTAACTATACCAACAACACACCACTATAAACACCACCCCACCAACTATATAACTATCACCAACAACACATCACTACAAACACCACTCCACCAACTATGTAACTATCACCAACAACACACCACTATAAACACCACTCCACCATCTATCTAACTATCCCCAACAACACACCACTACAAACACCACTCCACCATCTATCTAACTATCAGCAACAACACACCACTACAAACACCACTCCACCATCTATCTAACTATCACCAACAATACATGGCTACAAACACCACTCCACCAAGTATCTACCTATCACCAACGACACACCACTACAAACACCACTCCACAACTATCTAACTATCAGCAACAACACACCACTACAAACACCACTCCACCATCTATCTAACTATCACCAACTACACACCACTATAAACACCACTCCACCAACTATCTAACTATCACCAAGAACACACCACTACAAACACCGCTCTACCATCTATCTAACTATCAGCAACAACACACCACTACAAACACCACTCCAAAATCTATCTAACTATCACAAACAACACACCAATACAAACACCACTCCACCAACTATGTAACTATACCAACAACACACCACTACAAACACCACTCCACCAACTATGTAACTATACCAAAAACACACCACTACAAACACCACTCCACCAACTATCTAACTATCACCAACAACACACCACTATAAACACCACTCCACTAACTATCTAACTATCAGCAACAGCACATCACTACAAACACCACTCCACCAACTATCTAACTATAACAACAACACACCACCACAAACACCACCCCACCAACTATCTAACTATCAGCAACAACCCACCACTACAAACACCACTCCACCATCTATCTAACTATCACCAACAACACATGGCTACAAACACCACTCCACCAACTATCTAACTATCACCAACAACACACCACTACAAATACCACTCCACCAACTATCTAACTATCAGCAACAACACACCACTACGAACACCACTCCACCAACTATCTAACTATCACCAACAACACACCACTATAAACACCACTCCACCAACTATCTAACTATCACCAACAACACTGCACTACAAACACCACTCCACCAACTATCTAACTAACAGCAACAACACACCACTACAAACACCACTCCACCATCTATCTAACTATCACCAACAACACACCACTACAAACACCACTCCACCAACTATCTAACTATCACCAACAACACACCACTACAAACACCACTCACCCAACTATCTAACTATCACCAACAACACACCACTACAAACACCACTCCACCATCTATCGACTATCACCAACAACAGACCACTACAAACACCACTCCACCATCTATCTAACTATCACCAACAACACACCACTATAAACAACAGTCCACCAACTATCTAACTATCACCAACAACACACCACTACAAACACCACTCCACCAACTATCTAACTATCAGCAACAACACACCACTACAAACAGCACTCCAGCAACTATCTAACTATCAGCAACAACAGACCACTACAAACACCACTCCACCATCTATCTAACTATCACCAACAACACACCACTATAAACACCACTCCACCAACTATCTAACTATCACCAACAACACACCACTACAAACAGCACTCCACCAACTAATTAACTATCACCAACAACACACCACTACAAACACCACTTCACCATCTATCTAACTATCACCAACAACACACCACTACAAACACCACTCCACCATCTATCTAACTATCACCAACAATACACCACTACAAACACCACTTCACCATCTATCTAACTATCAGCAACAACACACCACTAGAAACACCACTCCACCATCTATCTAACTATCACCAACAACACACCACTACAAACACCACTCCACCAACTAATTAACTATCACCAACAACACACCACTACAAACACCACTCCACCATCTATCTAACTATCACCAACAACACACCACTACAAACACCACTCCACCATCTATCTAACTATCAGCAAAAACACACCACTACAAACACCACTCCACCATCTATCTACCTATCACCAACAACACACCACTACAAACACCACTCCACCATCCTTCTAACTATCACCAACAACATACCACTACAAACACCACTCCACCAACTATCTAACTATCACCAACAACACACCACTACAAACACCACTCCACCATCTATCTAACTATCACCAACAACACACCACTACAAACACCACTCCACCATCTATCTAACTATCAGCAACAACACATCACTATAAGCCCCGCCTCATCATCATCAATAAGGTTAATAAATACGAGCCCCACCACCCGAGACATTTATTTATCCATTAACGCCAACACATAGTCTTAATATAACAATTTACCTTATTCTTTCTATCGCCTTCATTTTTTCATTCATTCTTCCCATATTACTGACTTTCTGCTAGTCTCACTCTATTTAATTCTCTTTCACATCTATTTCTTCCCCTTCCGTCTTCATATTCCTGCCTCTCGATTTTGTGTCCCTTTTCACACCTCTTTAAAGTTTTCAGTTTCTTTTTCTAAACAGTAACTCATTCACACATCTCCCCGAATCCCTATTCTTATATCGTTTTCCTCTGATTTCTTTATCTCTCTCACTGGCCTCCTTTCTCATCCTTACCCTCACACTTTCCTTAATCCTCTCTCACTATCCCCCCTCTCTCTCTCTCTCTCTCTCTCTCTCTCTCTCTCTCTCTCTCTCTCTCTCTCTCTCTCTCTCTCTCCCTCTCTTTATTTTTATATATATATATATATATATATATATATATATATATATATATATATATATATATATATATATATATATATATATATATATATATACATATATAGTAAAAAATATAACTATTTCTAGTTTTGGCACAAGGCTAGCAATAACAGTACACTACTGGTACTTTATTTTATCGACCTCGTAAGGATGAAAGGCAAAGTTAACCTCGGCGGGATAGTAAACAATATAACGGGAACAAAACAGAGAGGCAGTACGAACAAAGGTTTATTAGTTTCACGCTCTTGAGAGTGATGTGGTGGTGGGATATATATATCTTTCTCTCACTCGCTCTGCCTCTTCACCCCTTTCTCTCTCTCTCTCGCACACCTCAACTATTCTCTCTCACTAATCTTTTCGATTTATTACCGTTTTCAGGTGGTCGTGGAGGCGACGATACTACTATTGCTCCTACTCCCACATCAACTGCTTCCTCAACAATCTCATACACTACTACTACTACTACTACTACTACTACTACTGCTACTACTACTGCTACTGCTGCTGCTGCTGCTGCTACTACTACTACTACTACTACTACTACTACTACTACTGCTGCTACTACTACTACTACTACTACTACTACTACTACTACTACTACTACTACTACTACTACTACTACTGCTGCTGCTGCTGCTGCTGTTGCTGCCGCTGCTATAGCAGCTAATGATCATGATTAATACGATGATAATGATGATGTGATACTACAATAGAAGCTGGAAATCATGTATTATAAAACCGGAAAACTAGAACAACTTGCTGATGCAAAGACCCCTCTTGAGTAATTCGGAATGCTCTAGGGAATATCACTGTATTCGCCTGCTTTATTTTTGTAATATTACATTGCATTTTATATTGTTTAATGTGATGACATACGTTCTATTGCAGTTGCTTCTAATGGTTACGTTGCTAAAGTAATATTAATGTCGGTATGCTTGTAATGCTAATGGCTATAGTGATGGTAGTGGATATAGTGGTCATGGTGATGTTAGTTGTGGCTGTTATGAAAGGGATTTTGTTGTGGTGTTGGTGATGCGACAAAGTACTTAGGAAGTGATTAGTAAACGACTTGGCTACAAAGATACTGTGTGATTGAAAATAATTGTATTTCGAAAAAAAAACTGAAATCATTTATATATATATATATATATACATATACATATTGAAGATGGTGGTTTCCCGCTGGATAAAACTGATCATTCCGTATAGTTAACCATGATGCATTAGGTGGAATAGCACTCAAAGTAACGCAATTCAATCAATTTGAAGTAAGATTCCGTTGATGGTGCGGGAACGGAGATAACTATTGTTGAATAAAGTGGCAGGAGGCCGGATTTTTGGAATTCCTATAATTTTTATTTTTATTTTTGCAGACATTATATATATTTCAATAGCCATTAGAATTCGAGTGACATCAGCAGGTTTACTGCATAACACTCATAAAGGAATCATGTTAAACACAAACTGGGTATAGAAACAAAATGGGAGATATTTGACTCAGGGATGGTCAACATCTAAGGGCTGTTGGTTAAACCCTCCGCCCCAGTGAAGGAATCGAACGAATTTGAGGGTCCACGTATTTCGCTGAATTTTACAGAGAAAGAGAGAGAGTGAGAGAGGGAAAGAGAGAGAAAGAGAACGAAAGAGAGAGAAAGAGAGCGAGAGAGAGAGAGAGAGAGAGAGAGAGAGAGAGAGAGAGAGAGACTGGTGGAGAGACGGACAGAGTGATAATGTGGGAAGTGTATTTGGGTTTCCATCACATGGTATATCTATTATCGAATAATCCACAAAAGACCCCTGGGGATAACATAGCTTAACACTTGGAGAATCATCCTAAAATGGATGTACTAATTTGCTGTATTAGGCTGTGTAGCGAATACTGTAATATACATCTTAATTAACGTCCAAAATGAACGCTAATGATATGTAAATTAGTACGTCAATTTCAAGATAATATTCTATCTACGTGATAGAATACACCAGGCTCGTTATTGCGTATTTCCGTTGTTTTGGTGATATAAATATATTGGATTGATTTTCAAAGCATTTCTTTTCTCATTATGAAATGTTTGTTTCATCTGAACAAGCCTAAAAACACGTAACTGAAAGGCGTTTATCCTCACTTAGTATCACTGAAATGTACACACTAACTTGCATAATATTGGCACTCATTTTTTTGGTTAAAACAACATACAGCGCAACAACAGAAAATAATTAAAGAACATCACCAAAAATCACTTACCAACTCATAAAAATAACTGAAATAACCCCTACCCTAAAAAAATAGAAGCTTTATTCTTCGACTTCCAAGAAACAAACTCCAAAAAATATGCAGAGGCATCCTGGTGAAGAAGGCTACATCTAGTCAGACAAACGAAGCAACCGTCCCTCTACAACAAAGACAAGGGTACGTTCTCTCTCACTTATTCCCTCCTTCATTCAACATGGCCTCTTTCAGAATAGGCCGTATAATTGAACGTAACCTGGCGAAGCCTTGGAAGAATGGTCACCTTCTAAACGACCTCAGGTCACTGAACATAGATGTGGTGGCCATCAATGACACAGAATCTCCGAGGCACGAGCTTTCGCACCCATTTTGTATACGTTGTATACGCGCCACCAAGCCATCCGGGATCTAAAAGTAGAGTAACTGGGTTGTTTTGGAGAGATCTGGATCTCCAGACACGGTCAAAAATCTTGGAGACAGAAAGTAGGTTGGTGATGCTAGACGTGACCCGCAGCGACGGGCATGCCTTCAGTTTAGTGGCCGTGTATGCCCCAACAGGTGCAAGGTTGTCTGATTCCTTCCGGCGCATGGAGACCTTCATATGAACTTTCCACTATGTGGTGTTAGTAGGCGATTGGAATAGGATCTTGGATGGATGCTGGGAATGTGATGGACTAGCGGATAGGAGATGAGGATGAAAAAAGCCTCGCAACCCTGCCCAAACGCTTACAACTGTCTAACAGGTACTGATTTGATTTCCCGAATGTACACATATGGATATAGATAATCCTCATCGAGTCATCCAGATTGTATGTAGATAGGATATTTTGTAGTAAAATAGTTAGGTTCAGAAAAGCTTGTACACAATTCAAGGTAGTCAACTACACAGACCACATATTTCTGATCTGTGTGGTCTCTCTAGAAAGACTACACAGACAGGGACCCATTACCTGAAACTGAACGCGTCCCTCTCGGCATTGGTGATTAAGTTAAGCAGACATT
>OZ024742.1:215452661-215465161 GCA_964016885.1 Eledone cirrhosa | reverse complement strand
TGTGTGTATATATATATATATAGTAATAAATACATAGACCCAAATCCAGGGAGGACACGATAAGAATTGTATTTATATATACGTATATATAAACAGGTAGAGCAAATATTTATTACCATTACAGATTAAATGTTTAAGCACCCTTAATTGTTTATTTAAATGTTTAACGTTCTAGCAATAATCAATATATGTATACACGCGGAAATTAAACGACAAAAAGCAGCAGACAATGAATAATAATATAAATATTTATTAATTTCACACTGATTATAGTACGCAAAGTATTAAAGTTGCGGACGCCAGTCTTTCATCAGAAGATAGACTGAGAATAAAAAAATAAAAAAAGAAACAATAAGAAAGATAGAAAATAGTTCGTTGGTTTAGAATCGAACAAGAAAAAAAAAAAACATTAGAGAAAGAGCAGGTCTTTTCATTTCGCCTTCTCAGAAACTCAAAATTGATTAAACAAAATAAAAACCTAAAGAAGCTGAGGCACAGTGAATAAAAAATGGTCATTGAGGAGGTCACAGAATGCGCGACGAAAGAGATTCGATGAGCTAAAGAATAACGAATAATAAATTTGTAGGGAAAATCAAATAAGGTGGATGTTCTTATGTGCAATTTTGACAACATAACCTTCCACAAATATAATGATATATGTTTCAACACATGGTTTAACCTCAAGAAAATAAAAGAAAAGAAATACACATGTATATAATAATATATATGTTTACCGGTCGTTGTCTTGTCCCCTCTTTGTTAATCTTCCTCAGTTTATCATTACTAATGTGATGCACGTGTTATCTCTCCCCCCCCCCAATTATTGTAATGTGTTATACGTTTTTAAAACGATATCTTACATTCTCCTTGTTTTTTTCTTCCTTTCTTTTTTTTTCTTATTCATACATGACTCTACTATTATAAGAGGCTCCAGAGATTTTCTTTGACGTCACATGAAATTATATGTATACTTGTTCGAGTTAAATTGGTATCAATTAATGTTTTGCCTCTCGTCACTTACTCCACTGGACAGCGTTTGGCGTGTGGCAGATGCTTTGAACCCGGGTGGACAAGCGGAGCCTTTGGTATGGTTCGAAATTGCCAACAGTTTTCTCAACGGCTGATGACCCTAGATTTTGTGTCCTTCGTTTGTATATATCCTTTTTTAATGATTCTCCTTAAAAATCGTTTTCTTATTTTATATATATGTATATATATATTTTGTGTTTGTTGCGCCCTAAAGTGCACGGGGTTGAACAATATCAACCTTAATGCATCGAAAGTGTAATGATTCCCATAGGAGGGTGACTGAGGAAACGTTATATTTTCCCTTGCCTTTGTCCCTATATATATATATATATATATATATTCCGACACCAACCACGCCCTGCGCCTTCACCCTAGACATCAAGTCCCTCTATACCGTCATCCCCCACGCCGACGGCCTACGCGTGCTCAAACACTACCTCGACCTTCGCCCCTCCCCCATTCCCTCCACCCCCACCCTCCTTCGCCTCGCCGAGCTGGTCCTCACCCTCAATTGTTTCTCCTTCTCGGGTGAGTTTCACCAACAGGTCACGGGGGTAGCCATGGGTACAAGAATGGGCCCGAACTATGCCAACATTTTTGTTGGCCATGTTGAGGCCCAAATCTTTGCCCAGTACACCGGCCCCACGCCCGAACTGTACGGTCGTTACATTGACGACTGTATCGGATCCACGACCCTCACCCGAGAACAGCTCGACTCCTTTCTCTCCTTCTTCTGCTCCTTCCACCCCTCCCTCCACTTAACCACCTCTATGTCCAACACCCACGTCCACTTCTTAGACATCTCCGTCGCCTTCGACCCCTCCCACCACTCCCTCGTCACCTCCGCCTTCTTCCAACCCACCGACTCCCACTCTTACCTCGACTTCACCTCTTCCCACCCCACCCACACTAAACACTCCATTCCCTACTCCCAACTCCTCAGGATCCGCCGCCTCTGTAGCCGAGATGCTGACTTCGAGTCCCAGGCCCTTTCCCTAGTCAGCCATTTCATCCGCAGAGGTTACCCCCCGTCTCTCGTCCACACCGCTCTCACCCGCGCCCGTGCTGTCCACCGCTCCACCCCCTCACCCCCCCACTGTCTCCCCTTCCCCATCACCTACCAACCCTCCACCTTACCCCCCCCCCCACACCGCACCATCCGCCGCCTCTTCCGACGCCTCCAGTCTGACCCCTCCACCTCCCACATCTTCCCAACCCCATCACTCCCTCCTTCAAACGCGCACGCAATCTCCGCACCCTCCTCGTCCACAGCTCCCTACGCCCCAACCCACGCTCTGTTCCCCCCACCCGGTTCCTTTCCCTGTTCTAGGCCCCGCTGCAACACCTGTCCCCACATCACCAACACCACCACCTTCCAGGGTCCCAATGGCCACTCTCTCTCTGTCCGGCATGCCTTCCGCTGCACCTCCTCCAACCTAGTCTACGAACTTTGCTGCACGGAGTGCAGCGCGACTTATATCGGACAGACGGGACGTCGCCTGGCGGACCGATTCACTGAGCACCTCCGAGATATTCGTCTCGGTGGTAGTTCCCCCATCGCCCGCCACTTTGGTGGCCCTCGACATTCCGCACGCCATCTCACAGTCTGTGGCCTACTCCAATGCCACGGAACACCCGCCAATCGCCTTAGAGTCGAACAAAGAACTATCTTCATCTTACAGACCCACACTCCCCCCGGCCTGAACTCCCCACCCTTATTCCTTTAGCCTTCGACCGCCCCCCTCCCCCACACTTATTCCCCACTAACACCACTAACACACCCCTCCTTTTCACCGCCCACCCCACAACTAACAATACTAACACCTCCACTCCACGCCTTATCCGACCACCCTTCCCCAACTAACATACTAACCTCCCTCCCTTCTTCTTCTCCTCCCCCCTCCTTATCACACGCACACACCCACCGGCACATATATACACGCGCTCACACTAAACACACACCCTACTACCACCACTAACCCTCACCCCCACACCTCCATCCCACCACCCCGCAACTAACCTCACTGACCCCAAGCACACGAACACACGCACCCACTTACACCACCCACCCCACACGCAACTAACATCACTAACACCCCCAACCCCACGCACACGTACCCACACACCCTCGTACACCACCAACTCTACACACCCTACCACGACTAACCTCCACTCACACCTGCATTCAACCCTTTCCCCACCTCCCGTATACTAACACCCACTAACACCCCCTTCATCAAACTACACACACACCAGTACACCACACTCCCTCCATAGAACTACACACACCCTTCTCTCCCCGCTCCACCCACACCCTCGCTCCACACTCACTCATCCCACTAACACCCCTACTAATACACACACACACCCTCCTCACTCCAACTATCACACCTACCCATCCTCGCCCCTTTACCATTCCACCCGACTGCTGCTATGCCCTCTGACCACCTCCCAGCACAAACAGACACACAGCACTCCCACCGCTTGACCACTTCCTGTTGCGCGCGCACCCCACATCTCTCCTCTTCCGACCACCTCTTCATGGAATACTCGTATGTGGAACTTGACCACCACGGAATCTACTAAACATCATAGGAATTTACGAACATTTCAACCATCCTCTTACGAAATCACCTATATACCTCACCCACACACACACACAAAAAACTTTTTTCTCCCACACGCCACCTACACCCACAACACGCTTAAACCCCACACACACGTGCTTTCCACCACATATTTACACCCTCAGCCTCCTGATTCCACTCCGCCACCCCTCTATCCACACACGCACAGACACTCCGACCTACAACCCCCCACACACACACCTCTTCCTGAACATGCAACCCCGTTCTTCCCCCAACCCTTACTTTCACATACACACACACATACACACACGTACACCTACACACACACACCACCTTCAGCCCACCCCGCTCGGACACCCCGTCTCCCTCTCCACACTCCACCCGCCACCACCCCTACACACCCCACACCCTTCCACCACGTTTTTACCCCTTTTTAATTTCAGTTTATTTTGATCATGCTTTTATATTTATTCTTATTTCATTCCTTTTATTTTGATCATGCTTTTTTTTATTTTTATTTTTAATTTCATTCGCACTGTTTCCTTTCGCTATATGTCTCTCCACCACTCCCCTACACACCCTTTGAACTCTGTTCCCACACACTTCTCACCTGAGGAAGGGCTTATGCCCGAAACGTCGTTCCCCACCACCACCCCACTCTCCAGAGCGTGAAATTAATAAACATTCGTTGTACTGCCTCTCTGTTTTGTTCCTGTTAAAATGTTTCCATTATATACATGTATATATATATATATATATATATATATATATATATATATATATATATATATATGGAAAAAATGAAATTTCATTTCTCAGTCTTAGTACGGCTGATACTTAAATATAAGTATGTATACGTACATACATATATGTATACATACGCACAGTAGTATGTATATATATACATACATGCACCCATATATACATATATATGTACATATAGGTTTACCGAACATTTATTATAATACTCGATTTGTTTGTAAACAAACAGCCCGAATTATTAGCCGTACAGTGTTCGGCAAGAATCGTTGCCATTTTGTTAAACACTGAGGAACTATGATCTAGTTTCTAGCTTATTAGCTGTCATCAGCACCGTATACCTTTCTGTCAATCGATTGAACGTTTGAAAGTATATTAACGGCTGTTAGTGTTGAACAAAATGGCAACGATGGCTGAGCAACACTACGGCTAATAGTTCGGGCTGCTTGTTTACATACAAACCGAGCATTATAATAAATGTTCGGTAAACTGATACGTACATATATATATATCGATAATAGCATAAATAATATCCAAGTTAACAAATGTAACTGTAGAGATAGATCTAAATGTCCGTTAAATAACAATTGCTTAGTTAAAAATATAATATACAACTGTAATGTTAAAACGGACTTAAATTCTTTTAACTATGTTGGTTCCACCTCGACAGAATTTAAACTTCGCTATAATAACCACAAGAATTCTTTCACAGATCCAAGCAAAAAATCTTCAACATCACTATCAGGCTTACTCTGGCAACTTAGGCATGATAACGTTGGATATTCGACGGCTTGGAATATAGTCTCAAGAGGGATTCCTTTTAATTCATCCTCTGAGACATGTGACCTCTGCGCGGAGGAGATATTCTTTATACTAAAATCTAAAAATTCCCTTAATTTACGGACAAATTTATTCAGTTGCTGCAGACATAGATTGAACTCAACTTTTAAATATAAATATAAATTTAAAATGTAGTATATTTAATTTGATTTATAATTATTTATGAAACTCGCCGATAAATCTTTCGATTTCTTTTTATTTTAAACATTCTTCATGAATAATTAAACTACCCTAAAAGCTGATGATCCAAATATATCGAATACATTTTACACTAGATAAACTTCTATATTAAATATAAGACCATCTGTAGATCAAATGGGTATCCTAAACTTTTGGAATGTTTTCTGCTAGACAGGATTTGGTAAATAATTTTTGGTTTTGTTTGCTTTTGATTCTGATGCTTATAACGAACTTGGCAATATATTGTCAATTAACTTTGAAGGGTTGATCTCTGTGGTTGATTTGCGGGGCATACTATGTTTTATTTTTATTTTTAATATTTTTAATATTTTTATTTTTAATACTTTTTTGTTTTTTTATTTATTATTTTTTTGTTTCTGATATTTTTTTATTTTTATTTTTTTATTTTTTTATTTTTATTTTTATTTTTTTATTTTTTTGTTTCTGATATTTTTATTGATATATTGATATCTGTTCTCTATTTATGCTTGAACGATAATCATGTAGAGTAAAGAAAAGAATAGTATTGTTAAAATTAATGTAGACTCTATATATATTTGTATGCATGAACACATATATGTATACTAGAATTTTTATAGCACAATGAGAATGTTTTCGTGTGAAATAGGAATTTGCACAGCTGATCACGTAAATTCACATGGATGTCTATAGTATCGAATCTGGGATAACCTTCTATTTTATCTCAACTCTGATATAAACCTAGGAATTTTAAACTAGACATATGATCATTATTTTTCACACATTATTGATACGTGTCTCATTCATGAATACTTATATTTACATTATAATGCCTGATTTATACGAATTGATATTTTTACATTGATGAAACATAGTGTTTTAAATCTGCCTCATTTATGTCTGGATATTTTTCTTTTCTCTCTATGTAACGGCTGTTTTCTTTCCTAACCACATATATCTCTCTCTACATTAATACTAGAGCTAAATAAATAAATAAATAAATAAATAAATATATCATTGATACGTCATTCAACTGGTGCCCAACTACCTATTTTCTTTCTCTCTATCTCTATCTATATATATCTCTCTATATTTTCTCTCTCTCTCTCTCTCTTCTCTCTCTCTCTCTCTATCTATCTACCTCTGTGTTTTTTCCTCTCTCTATATATCTCTCTCTGTTTCTTTACATGAATTTATTCTCTCTATCTATCTCTCTATATCTATCTCTCTCTATTTAGTTGCATGCATTTCTTCTTTTTCTTCGTTTTTCTTTCTTTCTTTTTATAACTGTCCCTAATATTTTTCACTACCAAATCAACTTTTCAAATGGAAGTCGAAGTTGAAAGGTATGTCGAATCTATCTATTTATAAGACTGTTTATATTGTATTTTGTCTGAAGAAGGCATAACATATTTTTAATATGATATCCCTGAAATATATATAATGAAATAAATATGGTTTTATAAATATAGTTTCCATTTATTTAATATCGTAAATATACTCCAAATACTTGTTGAGTGCTTTTATATCAGTTATAAATATTTACTCGTTGTAACCCAACAATTTAAATAAAACTTTGCATATATATATATATATATATATATATATATATATATATATATATATATATACATATATATGTGTGTGTGTGTGTGTGTGTGTGCATGTACGTATGTATATACATACTACTGTACGTCTGTATACATATATGTATGTACGTATACATACTTATATTTATATATATACATACATATATATATATATATATATATATATATATATATATATATATATATATATATATATATATATATATATATATATATACATTTAAAGTATTACGATAAACACGAAATGTGTTTACATTGCAACAGACAAAGTTAGCTATTAATGAAATAAACTAATAAAAGTGAATACAATTTGTCTGTCTCGATATAAGTCAATAAAGACAATATTATATTGGCAACAGCCATGATTCCTGTACATATTTAAATCTCAAAATTCAAACCTGTTCTGTAGACGAATTTGAACCTCGAAACCCAAATAAGTTTCGCAACGGTGGAATGTGAATTGAAAAATAAAGAGAATCGAAATGGAATAGAAATAAAAGAGTGAAATACCCAAATCTTCTGTGCTTATCAACAGGAATCCAGTAAGATTAGTCTATCACACATCAAAAATTTTGCAGGACTGACTACACGTGGGTAGGCAGGCCAAATCTAGCTATCCCACATTCACGGTGCTAGAAATAACAGCCGCTTATGCAGGATTAAGGATCAGCTCATACAATAAAGGAGCAATACATTATATTATATTTTGAGAATAAACTCTCAGTCGTTTACAATAATTAAGCTCCAGGAAGGGTCTCTTCCGAGCAGTTAATACATTTAAAGTGTACGATAAACACGAAATGTGTTTACATTGCAGAGACCCTTCCTGGAGCTTAATTATTGTAAACGATTGAGAGTTTATTCTCAAAATATTATATAATATATATATATATATATATATGTGTGTGTGTGTGTGTGTGTGTGTGTGTGTGTGTGTGTGTGTGCGTGCGTGCGTGTGTGTGTGTAGGAGGTGAGTTTTATTGTAGCACAATAAAGCAATGCAAATATCGGATAAGTAGCACTCAAATGTTTATAGGACTGGAGTATAAATAATATAAGATCAAAGGATGGTTAAAAGAGTTCCATGTATTTTATGATGCGCATTTCAAAAACAAATATCCTCATGGGATGATACATGCGTTCTCATCAGATAAAATAGGGAGATATGATATGAAGTTTAAAAAACACTTGCGAGCAGTGAAGCGTTAAATCTACATATGAAAAATAAAATAAGATGGATATATGAGATTGGGAAAAAAAGAAGGAAGGGGAAAGGAAAAGGTAAGGAAGACGAAGAAAGAAAATAAAGGATGACGGGGGAGGAGTATAAGAAGGAAGGATGAGAGAGGAGGAGAAATGAGTGAGAGAGAGAGAGAGAAAGAGAGAGAGAGAGAGAGAGAGAGAGAGAGAGAGAGAGAGAGAGAGAGAGAGAGAGAGAGAGATAGCCTTTAACACTGTCTCACAGAGAGAAATTTAAAAAAACCGTTGTAAGATAATACATAAATTTAAAAAAGATTTTTGAAATTATAAGTTAATGAGTTTTATGAATGGTGATGTTTATGATTAAAGAAAAAGGAATTAATGTTAGTATTTATTTAAGGTTTATATATAGAAGGGTTTAATAATATGTGAGAAAAGGAATTTATTAATATGTATTATTAAAATAAAAATATTAAGGAGATAAGGTGAATGAAGAAGAAAATAAATGAATTATGAACTAAGAGGAAGTAGTTAGGGTCTAAGTTTGTTTCTATGTATTGTAATATGAAAAAGTAAATAATAGGTTTAATACGAGCACGGAAGGAGAGAAGAAAGAGGAAATTTAAGGAAGAAAAAATATATAACGTCAAAAAATATGTTTACAAAATTTACTAATGGTAATATTACTATATATTAAAAATATAGTTTGTATGCCCAAGAATATAAAGAAAATGCTATAGTGAGTAATAATATGAATTAAGAAGTAAATGTTACAGATTAAAGATTAGAAATTAAAAAAGAAAAAAGGAAAAATGACAAAATAGGATAAAAAGTAGATAAATAGGGGACCGCTAACGACATAGAATGAGTAAATAGTATAATATAATATACTGAAATAAGGTAGAAAGATGGGTATATTTGTAAAAGATATAAAAGCGTTTGATAAAAGAAGATTTTAGGTAGTGAGATATTAGCTGTATACTTTATGGAAAGTTCTATGGGATTTATGCAAGCAGAGCGAAAATAAATCCGTACGTCTATTTATTATAGAATTAAAATTAGAGATAATGGTAAATTTCTCGGCTAGGCAGAGATTACATGTTCTGGATAGGGAAGAATTACGGTAAGGAGAGGTTTTGCAAACCTTCCTCCAAGAAATGTTATAGTTAATATTTTTGTCTTTTAAGGACCATATGAGTTCTGAGAGTGCCGTATTAGTTCTTTTAAGTTGGTATTTAAAAGACGAATTGTGATTAGAAAATCTTGCTTTAAAGGAAGTGGAAGTGGAACCAAAATAGGTAAAAGAATTAGTACCTTACATTCATACACTTAATTTTTATGAAGACATTGGTTATTAAGAGGACATTTAGTTCTAACAGGGCAATTACAATTACGATTAGAGAAATTACCAGAGTTATTAACAAGTGACCTATTATTATTTATAGAAGGAATTGGATTGGAGAAGATATTTACGATAGGTGCTAAAGTTTCCTGATTTAGATTGGTGTTATGATCATTCGACAAAGTTACGTTTGACGTCGTATTTAAATTTACTGAATCTAGCCTAGAGTTAACATTGACGTCGGGTTTACTATTGCTATTATTATGACGCTCAGTGTTGGATAGATATAATTTATTATTTAATATTTTATTATTATGTTTAGAGATAATGTTAGAGATGTTGGAAGTGATGGAATAAGATAATTTGATTGTATGTTTCTTAAAGATCTTACTATAGATATGCGAGGGAAGGAAGCATTTATCTAAGGCCTTAAAAATAGTTTAGGAATATTACTAGTAATAGATAGAGCAAAAGGAGCGTTGTACCAAATCATATTTTTGTATCTAGGTCTTTTATTTAAGCTATTGGAATGTTCATAACTAACTATTTTACCTAAGTCGTTCGATGATTAGTGTCTTTACTGTATTTAATTTTGTCAGGATAACCGGCTTTGGAAAGCGCATTATTATAATAATTGGCATTAGCGTCGAAGATAACTTTATTAGAGGAGAGATTTGAGAGTCTTTTTTCAACATTATTGACTATAGCATTTTTAACGTTAATGGGGTGGTTATATTTAAAATTAACATAATTTAGATTCTCATTGCTTTTATGGTAAGGGTAGTATAGGCCGGTGTCAAGATTAAGGGATATATCCAGGAAGTTAGCTAGTTTGACGTTGTTTTCAAATTCAATTTTTAGGTTATGGTGCTTAAATAGATCAAGTATATTATTCTTAATAATATTAAGGTTAACTAGGTTACAGTTTAAGGCAGTAAAAAGGCCATCGTCAGGATAAATTCCACCGCGAAGTTGAGGAATTTTCGGATTTAAAGAATTCAAAATAAAGATACCAATCAAGTCCGTCAATTGCGCTGAATCCGACGAACCCATTGTGATATCAAAATTGTTGGAAGTATCAGCTCTAGTCCAATATTCGTTGTTGTATTCCAGGATAGTTTTTCTTGCGGTGAGAATGATGTAAAGTTCATCTGTGGTAATGTCAGAATATTTAAATGCGAATGATAGAGCGTTGTTGAGGAGTGAAGGCGAAATAGAAGAATAGTAACTGACAATGTCAAACTGAATAAATTTTTGTTTGTTTTTATTATTCAGATCATTGAACCAGTTAATTACATCACATGTACCAATCCATAAATTTATTTAGAAATAGAGCAATTGGAACGAACCTGTGGGAAAATTCTATTCAAGATGGATATACTAACAACCCCCATATCTGATTTAGAGGGGGCGATTGGTCTATCAGGCAGTTGAAAGGAAACGTGTACACAAATGCTTAGCCAAAGGAAAGAAGTATATATAGAAACAAGAGCAAAACAAAATTAGAAACAAATAATGACTCAAGAACTACATGCATATATATATATATATATATATATATATATATATATATATATATATATATATATATATATATACACAGATATAATCATACATACACACACAAACATATATATATATATAGAGAGAGAAATAGGATTTCATTTCAAGCATAGCGTTATACAAATATGTATAGAAATTTCGTATTTCTAAAGAAAACGGCTTTAGGCAGCCGTAGCTATGCAAACACCGGTGCTAACGGCCGCTGGTCGTGTCCACCAAAAGCATAGGGGAAAACCGTCAATGCCTTTCAGGTTTGACTGGGCTTCTTCAAGAAGGTCCCTCCCACCGCTTGCAACTGCTGGACTTGAAAACAGTCGAGAATATATAGTTTTCTCGTCTGTGTAAATGAGGTGATTAATCTCATTTGCATATGAAGCTGCATAAGTTGGCACAACTTATAATAGAATAGAAATAGCATTTCTCTTCAAGCATAGCGTTATACAAATATGTATAGAAATTTTGTATTTCTAAAGAAAGATGGTTTTAAGAAGCCGTAGCTATGAAAACACCGGGGCTAACGCCCTCTGGTTGTGTCCAGCAGAAGCAAGGTGGACAACCGTCTATGCATTTAAGGCTTGACTGGCTTTCTTCAGGACGGTCCCTACCATCGCCTGAAGAAGGCCAGTCAAGCCTGAATTGCTTCTGCTGGACACCACCAGAGGGCGTTTGCCCCGGTGTTTGCATAGCTACGGCTTCCTAAAACCGTGTTTCTTTAGAAATACGAAATTTCCATACACACACACACGTATATATATATATATATATATATATATATATATATATATATATATATATATATATATATATATACGATATTAATAAATGGAAACTATATTTATAAAACCATATCTATTTCATTATACATATTTCAGGGATACCAAATTAAATTATGGTATGCCTTCATCAGACAAAATAAAATATATAACAGTTTTATAAATAAGCTTTGACGTACCCTATTAAAATGCAACCATTATTTTTGGAAGCCATCCGGATAGTGAGTTGTTTATATCATTTTAATATGTCATAGTGTTAAGGACAATTAGAAAAAGACGGAGAGAAAGAAAAAGACGGAGAGAGAGAAAGAAAAAAACGTGGAGAAGTATCTGAGAGAGAGAGATGCATGGAGAAAAAGAAAGAGATAAATAAAGAGAGGAGGAAAGAAAGAAAAAAGGAAGAAATAAGAAATATTTCATATATATATATATATATATATATATATATGAAATACGGGAAGTTGTATATCTGGCGACATAAGTTATGTTTGTAAATAAACATTTTGTAAGCCTTCCTCTACAAATTTGAAAACTTGCAGTATAGCGCCATCTAGTGTTTTCCAGCCGCAGCTAAGTACGGGTAACCAATGATGATGACGTCATTATTTCTGACTTTTGTCGTTATCAAACTGGTACT
>OZ024742.1:215445161-215447661 GCA_964016885.1 Eledone cirrhosa | reverse complement strand
TTGCCATGAAGCGACTTCAAGTCGATATCTACCCCCAGGACAGATTAATAGATCAATAGACAGATTTTTATATTAGTAGGTGTAAAAATACCAATTGTTAGATTAGCATACATGCATCACATATATGTCGCATATAGAGGCTGGGCATAAAGATCTCCCACATTTTAAAAATATCCTTTCAACATATGGAAGACCTATATGTACACAAGAAAACACACACATATACATGCGCATACAGTCTTTCGCAGGCTATTCGATGTTTATATTGCAACACAGTCCCAGCCTTCTAGTCGTCGTGAATGTGCGAAGGGCTACATTGAAACCAATGTGATGCTAGGTGTTTTCGAGGACATCACCGTTTGTGATATGGTTTATACATAAGATACCTCAGGCATTACGGAAACATCACCTTTGCAGTGTCTGTAGCTTCCCGTCTATCTCAGCAGTGAAGGCTCCTGTTCCAAATGGATTTAAAAAAATATAAAATATATTTTCCAAGGTGATGATTCTACCTCTCCATATTAGTTTTAGTTTCGTTAGTTCAGTCATTGTCTGTTCGATTTATGCAAGGATTTATGGTCTTGCTGATGTATATAATTAGTGATAAATCCCAGCTGTGTCAAACTGATGTACGTCTTTAGTTTTATTACATTGAATATAGATGTATGTAATGATGAAACTATTAGAGTCAGGGTCTATTATTTTTTGGCGTGATTTTTATTCTAAACATGTGGGAAGCTTTATGAAGGTAACTAATATAACCAGTTCATCAATATTCCTGTCAGTCCGTCAATATCATTCATTCGCATAGGTCAGAAATGTGATGCCCCTCCCAACAATAATCACTGTGCCCTTATTTTCTGCAAGAGCCTCTGCGTATGATTGACTGAAGTTTTAATATTTGTTGTTGTTAATTAGCCCTGTTATCATAATCATTCCATTAACTACAATCTTTTCATTTCAAGGGATATGTAGGACTACATTATCCAATGCTTCCATGCATTACATCTGATTCATCTGCTATTTCTAGCGATTCGTGCAAGAAGGTTGATGTTCCATAACTTGCCGTATGGATGTATATAAACCAATTGTGCGTAAGCATAAGCCTATGGCGGTGGTGGTGGGCTATAAGCAAGTATAATTGTAAACACAGTCTATGATATAGAACAAATACCATAATAAAAATATTATTACACTATATTGAAGATAGATTAAAGATGAAGATGAAGCAGACTTGAATCATTTCGACAGCTTGCGAAAATGTCTTTAAATAAACCGTAAGCTATTAGAGATATTTGGCAATGAGTCAGAATAGAGATAAGTAGATCTTTAGTTAAACCATACAGAGACATGTCTTACGAAAGTGTACATTGTTATAATATTGGCTGTTTTTATAGATGTATCTGCTGTTCTTCTGTATTAAACAGAAGAAACAGGCGGAAAAAAGTAAATGAAGTCTTTCTTATCAGAATGAGTGTTATAGAGAAAGTCAGAGTACGACGACACTGAACGATATATCATGATATATACACACACAGACACACACACATGAAACATGGAAATAAAACAATATAAAAACATTGAGACATGGGAATGGATAGAGTGCAGCAAAGTTATACAAATGGTAACGCCGGAAGGAGGGAAATATATATATCTTCCAAAAAAGGGGAGAGCAAAATGGCTGTGTGTGAGAGAAAGTGTTGTCGGCTGTCAAGTAAAC
The DNA here is from genome assembly GCA_964016885.1 of Eledone cirrhosa. NCBI lineage: Eukaryota > Metazoa > Mollusca > Cephalopoda > Octopoda > Eledonidae > Eledone > Eledone cirrhosa. The sequence continues at coordinate 215,445,941 of OZ024742.1, read as the reverse complement.
TCTTACTGAATCAAAGAAAGAAGACGTAGCGTTGTATTAGAAATAAATAGGAAATTTGCGCCCGTAAAAGATGTCATATGTGGGAGAATGAACAAAAGCATTTACCTATTTCATCGGCTACCTTTGGAAAATGCAATTTCGTGCATAACATTGGGAAAGCATGATATTGTGCCGATGTGTCACGATGGGTTGGATTATGCTGATGGAAATATGCATATCAGACAACATAACAATATAGAGATGGATACATCAAAGGAGAAAGAGAAAGAGAGAAATAGGAGGAGAGAGAAAGCGAGGGAGAGGGAGTATGAGAGAGAGAGAAAAGGAGAGAAAGAAAAATGAAAGAAAGAAAGAAAAAAGAAGGAACAGCTGAAACTATGATGAAGGTATGAATTTTTGCACTCAAGTTTTACATTTCCGTAGGTCTAATGGATATTGTTGTATCTGTTGCATTCAAATGCGACAAATACATGCCTACATGCATATTATATACAAACGTGCGTACTTACACACATACATACATACATAGACGCACATACTTACGTAGATAAATATTTACATGCATATATACAATACAGACGCGTATTCACGTGTGAGAATGAGTCATGAAGTTTAATGTATATCTTTCCACTGTACGATATCTTTACACTGGCATTAATACAATACTCTCTGAATGATGAGAGAAGTTGTTGTTTTGCCTTGAACATATCTCCGATTAAACACCTGCTTGCCGGAAGTATGCAGGGTTATGTTATTCAATGCTTCATCCTCCGTTGATAT
>OZ024742.1:215437661-215440161 GCA_964016885.1 Eledone cirrhosa | reverse complement strand
ATATATGTGAATATAGACATAGAATATTCGAAAATATTCTGTATGTTTATAATAAACATTTTGAAGACCTAATCGCTATAGAATAGAATACGTCACGTATTACAATTAGATTCTCGATAAAAGCAAGGGAAGTAATCTACGCGTTTCATTCTTGTTAGAAATCATCAGGACCACATATCCAGTGCTTTTATCGAGAATGACACAGCTAGAGACTTATAGAATACTTAGCTGTGTACAGGAACTGGTTTGAAAGAGCGGTTGCCGGTCCGGCAGAAATTAGAAATTGGAATAAATGCTCTGAAATAGCGATATATATGTGAATATAGACATAGAATATTCGAAAATATTCTGTATGTTTATAATAAACATTTTGAAGACCTAATCGCTATAGAATAGAATACGTCACGTATTACAATTAGATTCTCGATAAAAGCAAGGGAAGTAATCTACGCGTTTCATTCTTGTTAATACTCTGAAATAGCGATATATATGTGAATATAGACATAGAATATTCGAAAATATTCTGTATGTTTATAATAAACATTTTGAAGACCTAATCGCTATAGAATAGAATACGTCACGTATTACAATTAGATTCTCGATAAAAGCAAGGGAAGTAATCTACGCGTTTCATTCTTGTTAGAAATCATCAGGACCACATATCCAGTGCTTTTATCGAGAATGACACAGCTAGAGACTTATAGAATACTTAGCTGTGTACAGGAACTGGTTTGAAAGAGCGGTTGCCGGTCCGGCAGAAATTAGAAATTGGAATAAATGCTCTGAAATAGCGATATATATGTGAATATAGACATAGAATATTCGAAAATATTCTGTATGTTTATAATAAACATTTTGAAGACCTAATCGCTATAGAATAGAATACGTCACGTCAAACCAGTTCCTGTACACAGCTAAGTATTCTATAAGTCTCTAGCTGTGTCATTCTCGATAAAAGCACTGGATATGTGGTCCTGATGATTTCTAACAAGAATGAAACGCGTAGATTACTTCCCTTGCTTTTATCGAGAATCTAATTGTAATACGTGACGTATTCTATTCTATAGCGATTAGGTCTTCAAAATGTTTATTATAAACATACAGAATATTTTCGAATATTCTATGTCTATATTCACATATATATCGCTATTTCAGAGCATTTATTCCAATATATATATATATACAATGTTAAATAAATGGAAACTATATTTATAAAACCATATTTATTTCATTATATATATTTCGGGGATATCATATTAACAATATGCTATGCCTTCCTCAGACAAAATACAATATAAACAGTTTTATAGATAAATAGATTCGACATACCGTTATAACACCGACTTGCATTTGAAGAGGTTAAGCTGGCAGTTTAACCTCTTCTGCCAGCTTAACCTCTTCAAATGCAAGTCGGTGTTATAACGGTATGTCGAATCTATTTATCTATAAAACTGTTTATATTGTATTTTGTCTGAGGAAGGCATAGCATATTGTTAATATGATATCCCCGAAATATATATAATGAAATAAATATGGTTTTATAAATATAGTTTCCATTTATTTAACATTGTAAATATACTCCAAATATTTGTCGAGTGCTTTTATATCAGTTATAAATATTTACTAGTTGTAACCCAACAATTTTAAATATAACTTTCCATGTATATATATATATATATATATATGTGTGTGTGTGTGTGTGTGTGTGTATGTGCGTATGTGTGAGTGTGTGTGTGTGTGCGTGTGTCTGTGTGAGTGTGTGTGTCTGATTGAGAGTGTTTGTGTGTTTATTTCTTAAATTCTTGTTTCGTAAGATTGTGCTGTTTACACCCCAATTCACGCTCTACGAATAAATTCAGGGAAAAATTTAGTCGGCATTAGTAATGCAACTTATAGTAACTGCCATAATTTTCCTTCAAGTGAAACAAACTAAAACACAAGATGTAGACTAAGCAATGTGATATATTCTCACAACACACTGAAACGTTTATATATATATATATATATATATATATATATATATGAGAAAAACCACAGACCCTCCATCTCAACTCACCTTTTGAAAAGCAGAAGAACTGCGAAACCGGTAAAGGAACCAAATAAATATATAGATTTAAAAAAAAAATAAGACTTCAGTTGCATTTTCGATTTCATCCCTTTTTCTTTATACTTCCACTCGTGTAGGACACCTTGGTTATTTTTCATTTTGTAAAAAAAAAAACCTCACTTTCTAATATATATATATATATATATATATATATATATATATATATATATATATATAGTATAAAGTATGTCCATAGAATCATTTGATAAGATATATACTATGCCATCTTGTTTTTGTGTGTGTTCACAAAAGCAAGATGGCGTAGGACAGAACAAAGGAGAGGCACAAAACAAAGAAGAGATCTCCAGTCACTGAAGACGTCACAGAATGTGTGACGAAACAACTTTGACAATATATGAACAACCGTCTAGTTGTGGAACCAACCAACCAACC
>OZ024742.1:215412661-215435161 GCA_964016885.1 Eledone cirrhosa | reverse complement strand
ACTTTGGCATCCCGCTCATCGAGTGCATAAGTCTCCTGGACACGTATTGGACATCTATTGGACACCTTAACTATGGTTAAAAGTTAAACTAGTGAAGATAGGGTTCTGACACTTCCAGCAACTTTAAACCAGTTACACAATAATTATATAACTACTACATTATATAGTGTGGTTTATTTTAAAGTTTTACTGGTATCTATTTTCAATATAATTATTTGTTTTTAATTATGCATTATATGTCTACTTCATGTTATCGGTTATAATACTCCAATCGCTTATTAACAGTTGCTGCAAAATCACGGAACCATTGGTTTGGGAGGGGATGGCTGTCATTTCTACAACAACCACTACTTGGAAGAGAGGAGTGGGAACGGACGACTTGCAGAATTTGATATTACAACGATGACTAGGTACATGGAATATTCAGCAATAGAAAGGAAGAACTGGAATTGACGAGCACTTCCGTCATAAATCTAGAAGTCATACAGCGGCCGACCGGTGAAGAAATAACATCAACAAATTCACCCCTCCCGTATATCACGAAAAGAGGAAAATATTTCGAGTAAGTTTCTAGAATATTGTTTTGGAGAATTTATTTTTTAAGACGTTTTTTTAAGGTTTTTTTTATACTGCCTGATGACCTGTGTATGTATGTATGTATGTATGTATGTATGTATGTATGTATGTATGTATGTATGTATGTATGTATGTATGTATGTATGTATGTATGTATGTATGTATGTATGTATGTATGTATGCATGCATGCATGCATGTATATATATATATGAATATATATGAGTGTGTGTGTGCGTTTGTTTCAAATGTAAGGGTACTGTTTGTCTTATGTACAAGATAACGACGCACCCCGCTGATGTATATAAGCGCATTGGTTACGACTTTGGCTGTACGCACATATTTATTTCAATATGATCGATTGAGACAGTCGCGAGTTATTGCAGTTTATGTACAGACTTGTTTATAACATCCATTATATTTTCGATGCAGGAATATATTGAACAATATTACGCGAACAAATTTCGTGTGAAACTCAACATATCTGCCACCGAAACATTTAATACTTCATCACAATCATTTGGAAATACCACACTATTGAGAAATAACATTTGTAAGTGGCACAAATCTCTCACAGATGGCCGAGAAGATATTGAAAATGCACCTCGATCTGGAATTCTATTCTCGTCAACGAATGAAAAATTATGGAAGAGTTGTGAGTGTTGATGGCGAATTAAGTGTTAACATGACTGCAGAAGGAACGGGTTTAGATAAAAATATAGTGCACAGAATTTAAACAGACCATTTGCACATCCACATCATTTGTACAAAAATAGTACCAAAACACTTGTCTGTGGAGCTAAAAGCGAATCGCCTGGAAGTTTATTAGAATTTGCTGGACAGACTCCAAATTTCTTGGTTAAAGTAATAACAATTAATAAATTAAGGGTGCTCGAGTACGATGTAGCGACAAATTGTCAAAGTGAGGAGTAGCACATGAAAAATTATTTTGGTCGAAAAAAAAAGCATCCAGTAGAAGATCCAAGATCAAAACAATGATTATCATTTTTTTCGATAATGTTGGTATTGATCACCCAAAATCTTTAAATCTAGGACCGACAGAGTTAATCGCACCTTGTACAAAAATGTCTCGGAACGATCAAATATATCAAAAAATGAACTTACGAGTTCAACCGGACATTGCAGGAGATTGGGTATTGCACCAAGATAACACCCCTCTTCACACAGTAATTTCAATTAGAAAATTCCTGGCTAAGAAAAACATTCCCGCTCTTCCACATCCTCCCTACAACCCAGATGGGTTGAAGGGTCAGCATTTTTTCGACTGTGAAAAACATACAAAAAATTGTAACCGACAGTCTAAGGAAAGTCATAGAAAATGACTTTCGGAACTTCTACAATCAATGGAGAAAAATCGTTGGAAATTCTCTGTGAATTCCGGGGCTCGTTTTCTGAAGGAGATATCTTGTAAATTCATGCACGTCTAATATACGTTTAAAGAAAATACAAGTATATTTACGTTTGGGACAAACCTCATGTATATTTTTTCATATGCATCTCTAAAGTTCAACATTCATGTGAAATAGTATTGATCATATGGCATTTCATTTGCATAGGAGCCAATATATAAAGCATGCAATGTATAACTCTTTGAAAGTTTTATGTATTGACAGCCCGGTCCCGAAATTTCTAATGAATTGCTGAGGGAAGTCGATTATGTTTTGGTCCACCGTGAATCATATATAAACTGTAAATGCGTTTCAACTGATGTTTTCAAGACAGTCTACAATGCGATTTCCTAAATATTTACGGGTTTCACTGCAGCAATTGTGTTGCATGGTGACTGATAGAATTCAATAAGGATTATCTGAAGATTAGCGCTCACAATTTCAGCATAATAAGTCATCACCACACATTATTATTTTTGGATATATCTCGAAATGGGATATATATATTAGCCACACAAGTTAATATTCTTTTTATTTTTTCTTACCCCCCTCCTCCTCCGTCTTCTTCTTCTTCTTCTTCTTCTTCTTCTTCTTCTTCTTCTTCTTCTTCTTCTTCTTCTTCTTCTTCTTCTTCTTCTTCTTCTTCTTCTTCTTCTTCTTCTTCTTCTTCTTCTTCAGAAAATTTGAAATGTGTAGGTATTTATAAGAAAAGCAGATCTGCCACAATACATATATTAGCTTTTTTTGGCATGTATCCACAAGAAAAGCAAATAGATTTCAAATTATCAAACTTATACACATTCGTCACATATATTTTGTTTAACTCTTTAACATTCAAACTGGCCATAAGCTGCCAGAATTCTCTCATCTTGCCTCAACAAACCGGTCGTACCCGGCCACTCATACCGACATTAAGGGATTGTGCTCAAAATAAACAACAACAAAGTCTCATAGATTCAATATTATGTGAGTTAATTATGTGAAATAAAGCCTTTACCGTGAAAATATAATAGTATATATAAAGTAATGTAAATACTAAAGTATTAAACGTCTAATTAAACGGTAAACGTTTGTCTTGGTTGCTTTGGGTTATAATGGGCCCAGCACTCAGCAGGAGCTTGCATAGTTTCCCACATGAACATGTGTCGAACATTTTACTGTTTCATGGAAAATGTTATACGGCTAATTCACAAGGAATGTTTGTGCTCTGAAAAAATAAAACTAAATTAATTTTACACACATGCGCAAACAAAATTACACACACACGCACGCGCACATATATATATATATATATATATATACACAATTGTTTATGGTTGCCAAAGAGCATAAAGAAGAATTCCCAGTTACATAAAGTACTAAATACGCTAGTAGAGAACATATATATTTATTTCATTAAGAAATTACATCGGCAAGAGCAGAAATATTTTGTTAGATTGAAATCGCCAGGAAAGTCAGATTATTTTGATCATTCCTGATGATTTTAAATGAATGAAACAGTTCTAGTCCTGAAAAAGTCAATAGGAAACACATTGATACATAAGTACACACACATACACACATATATATATATATATATATATATATATATACATTGAATATTTACTTCAGTAACTTATTGAGTGCGATACATTTATATTTATATTTGTCGGATTTCCAACAAATTAAATACCCCTTCTACTTATATATATATATATATATATATATATATATATATATATACACATATGTCTATCTCTCTATCCATTTATCTATGTATTTATTTATCTTTTTCTGTAGTTATCTACACACACACACACACGCACACACAAACATATATATATATATGCGTACGGTATATATCGTGATATAAATATACAATTACATGACGTACGTAACTAAACCGAACTGAAGAAATAAATGAAAATTCTTCTTTATAACCAACATTTTTTTCATTTTAGATACAAAAGAAAGAAATTAATATAACAGTTCTGAAAAAACAATGTTCATTGATACGTTCAAAATTTTTGTTGAAAATTCTTGAAAATAATGGAAAAGTAAAAAAGAAAGAAATTTATTGAAATCAGTAGTAAACAGATAGCAATCGAAACAAATGGAAAGAGTAAACGGATAGATAGGAAGATGAAAGGAAAAAGACAGAAAATTAAAACAACATACGATAGCAGGAGATCTAAAGAGTTAATGGAACTATGTATATATATACATATGCAAAGATATTTTTACGTGATACATATATATATGTGTGTGTGTGTGTGTGTATGTAGTGTATGTTTTAACGTGAATGTGTGCAGTATAAATAAAGAAATCGAGGTTTGATGAAAGGTGTAAATAGATACGATTAAATACAAAGTAGCAACGATATATATATATATATATAGAGTTCAAGAGTAACCAATCTTGAAGAGAGAGATGGAGATAGGAGAGGAGAGGTTGGTGAATTAGTTAGAAGTCAAAGCGTAAAGGCATGTGCTCAATGTGCAAGATGCAGTAGAAGGCAGCTAGGTGGCTGGGTTCATGCAGAGGTCAGGTGCACAGAGCTGGAAATATTCATTAGTTAAGCAAAACAAGACCACAAATTTCACAAGGAAGACATTACTAAAAGATTGGCAACATATTTTAGTTTGATGTAAGGAATGTAAAGAATAATAATAATATTAATAATAATAATGTCCGTTTACAATTGTTTTGCTACTCCATATAATATTTCTCGATCAAATGATTATATATCCTTATAGATAGGATAGAGAAGAAGCGTTTAGGGATATTAGTGGCTAAGGAACTTAATAAAAACTATAAAAAAAAATATACACTCCAGTGTAAACTTACTTAACCAAAGCCCAGGCTTTGGTTAAGGACTTGCATCTGGATAGATTTACCCACCCTTATATACCTACAACCCCAAGGTTTTCTCTCAAGGATCACAAGCCAAACTTTATAGAGAACCCCTCTATTAGACTTATAAGCCCAACCACATCCGACTTGGGTCGTATCAGTAAGAACATCCTTGATAGGATCATCCCTGGGCTACGGGATGATATCACCTACAAGCTGTGGTCCAACACCGGCCAAGTCATTAGATGGTTCTCCGATCAAGGCCCAAGGAATCTACGCTTCAATAACCCCGGAACTGCTCAACAAAGCATTAACCCTAGCCAGCACCAACTCTGACATAACCAATAATGAGATTTAGTTACACGACATTACTTGAGAACAGGCGTTTCCAACGAAAGATTCTTCAGCTTGCGTATGGTTATGTTGAGAAGGAAGTACTTATGCGGCAGATACCAGTAGCTAAATGACAAGGGAGGGAATTCGAGAATGACTCTTCTAGACGGGACAACCTTTGAAGCACGATCTCTTGTGGATGTTCAGTCCGGATGGAACTTCTGGTTATCCCTGTCCTTCCAATTACATAAGAGAAATTTCGGTGCATGGGGGGCAGTGCTTGTCCTTCCTGTTACCCAAGAGAAAAACGGCCTCATTTTAAAGTAAGCACTTTTATGTAATCTCTGCAAGATAATTACTCTTTTATCGATGCACAACTTACAGGACCTCCTTCTATTTCTGTATGGTCTCGATATAGAAAGGATTTTCCATTGGATGAAGAAGTTCAGGTAACATTCTTGCGTGACCGTACGTGGCTTTCCAGTTTCGTTGACGATTGATTCTCAGAACCAGTTAGGATAATGTGCTGAGAACTGGCTAACAGGTGTGGTCGTCATTTGTGAGGCACAGCTTTCCGCAGCTCGGCAATTTGAGTGAACTGCCGTCCTGGATCCCGCGAAGGCCGAACCTCGGTATTTATCTATTTCTGTGGAGAAAAAGAAAAAAACATATAAGATCATTTTTGGCAAGAGGGAAAGTTAGAGAAGAAGAAGAAGAAGAAGAAGAAGAAGAAGAAGAAGAAGAAGAAGAAGAAGAAGAAGAAGAAGAAGAAGAAGAAGAATGAGGAGGAGGAGGAGGAGGAGGAGGAGGATAAGGTGGAGGTGGAGGAAATTAATTTCCCTCTATGACCATTCCATCAATTTTTCAAGGAATTCAACATAAAATGTATTCATTTTATTTTAAGAGAAATTTAAAACTAATAATAATTAACTCACATAATAATAATTAACTCACATAATATTGAATCTATGAGACTTTGTTGTTGTTTATTTTGAGCACAATCCCTTAATGTCGGTATGAGTGGCCGGGTACGACCGGTTTGTTGAGGCAAGATGAGAGAATTCTGGCAGCTTATGGCCAGTTTGAATGTTAAAGAGTTAAAAAAAATATATGTGACGAATGTGTATAAGTTTGATAATTTGAAATCTATTTGCTTTTCTTGTGGATACATGCCAAAAAAAGCTAATATATGTATTGTAGCAGATCTGCTTTTCTTATAAATACCTACACATTTCAAATTTTCTGAAGAAGAATAATAATAATAAGAAGAAGAAAAAGAAGAAGAAGAAGAAGAAGAAGAAGAAGAAGAAGAAGAAGAAGAAGAAGAAGAAGAAGAAGAAGAAGAAGAAGAAGAAGAAGAAGAAGAAGAATGAGGAGGAGGAGGAGGGGGAGGATACGGTGGAGGTGGAGGAAATTAATTTCCCTCTATGACCATTCCATCAATTTTTCAAGGAATTCAACATAAAATGTATTCATTTTATTTGAAGAGAAATTTAAGAGAAATTTAAAAACTAAAAGAATTCGCTTTAACGCATATGGGTGAATTGTTTGAATTATGTATGTACATTACATTGGGTGTGTTGTATTCTATGAATTGAACCTTTAACATTTAACAAAATGAACAATAGAAGGGTGAATCAAAGTCACTCGGAATGCTTAATATTGAAGAGTCAGTCAGTTAATTATAATTTCACCAATATTTAGAACCCTCATCACCACCACAAGCACCAGAACCCGCACATAAAACAACACCACTATCATTACTACCACAACCAGGAGCATTGCAAACACCTCTACCAAGAGCAGCAGTATCACAATCACGAGCATTGGAAGAGAGCGATCGATATCTGACAGAGAAATAGGCAGTTAACATGAACGATAATAACATAAGGCTTCGTACTGTTGCTGCTTCATATTACAAATATAATGTCGTCTGCAGAAATATTCTGCGTATTTCTATATTTGTGACAGACTTTATTTTGTGGTAATGTTTGTAGGCTTATATGGTGTTTGGCTTATCGATTATTCTTATTTATTATGTAGTTTGAACAAACATACCTTAAATAGAATTAAAAAAAAACATCATTAAGATGTTGCACCCAATAGTCATTTTCAAAACCAATACATGTTACACTACTGCAATCGATCTCAGATGATAAGCCCTTTTACGTTATATGCTGCAATCGATTTGAAAATATATAGACCCTTATAATGTTCATGATACATTTGCTCTAATAATGTGAGCCATTTTATATTATCGTGTTTAAAGGTCTTACGGTAGATGTATCTATTCCATTAAAGAGTGAGTAAACTTTTATAAATATCAAAAGGATTCTACATGTTATTGATGCTCCATTGAAGCTGGTGGAGAAGTTCAAATCTATCGGCGCCGTGTACATGAGTGATAGACGACAGGAGGCTGAATTAAGTGCAAGAATTGCTGGTGCATTTGCAGCTTAAGCATTTAGTCAAAGTTCATGAATCTTGGGTAATGACCGAATGAATATGATCCCGAACACAAGCAGTCTAAATGGATTTCCTCTGAATGATGTTTACGGTAACGTTACTTGATAGAGTGCGTAGCTAAGAGATCATAGAATTGCTCCAGGCAGAAATGCTGCTTCAATGAATGGAGAGATCGCAGATTCGATACTATGGACATGGGGTCAAAATGTCTCGGGAAAGAAGCGCTGGACAGATGTTTTTTATTCGCAGGATTCATTGCATCTCAGACAGTTCTCTTTCACATAACAAATATATATGTATTGACTCAATAGCAATCGAAATAAAGAAAACAAAATATGCTCGTGAATATCCCCAATACTTTCTCAATATTTAAATGTTTGGTTTAACGGTGGACACGCACATTTCCCACATTGTATAATAATGATTTTATTTTAACGAGGAGGTTTCTTCTCGACACACCAGTTACTACATTATTTTTAATGTTAGAATTAATTTGTGAAAATAGTCGTTATGTCTTCCGACGATCATCGCTCTCAATTATTAGCGGATATGCGGAATTGTTGAGTATGAAACATGTGTTCCTCATCGCTGTGTTCTAAGTTCAAATCACGAAATTGACTATTCTGTAGATAGTCTAAATAATAAACAATATGCATTTCCAATAATCAAGAGAATGATTATTTCGATAAGAATATCAAATGAATTATATATTTGTGAGTTGATCAGGATTTGTATTTAATAATCCAGTAAAATTACTACTTTTAACTAGAAATCTGACTTTTATTTTAACTATACACGGAGGGTGGTGGATTGGCAGTATCGGTAGAGAGTCGAACACCATGTTTTGCAGCACAGAGTAACGGTCCTTTACAGTTTGAGTTCAAATCCCACCGATGTTAACTTTGCCATTCATCCTTACGGGGTCGATAAAATACAGTACCAGTCACGCACTGGTTCGAGTTAATCGACTTTCCCCTCCCCCTAAAAATTGCTGGGCTTGTGCTTATATAAAAAAAAACATTATTATACCCATAAAGGGCGGTGGATTGGCAGTATTGGTAGAGGGTCGGACGCCATGCTTTGACGCATAGAGTTACGGCCCTTGCTATTCTGAGTACAAATCCCGCCGAGGTTAACTTTGCCTTTCACCCTTACGGGGTCGATAAAATAAAGTACCAGTAATACACTGGGTAATTGCTGGCCTTGTGCCTAACGTAGAAACAATTATTATACCTATAAATCACTCTTCATACATATCCACTATTCTACTCACACTCTACTGAAATTACTCAAGATTTAGACTACAATTTACTTAATTATTTATCCAATTAGTGGGGCATAATATTACCTGCCTTTACATTCTAAGGTTAAATTGGTCTTTCACCCTTATTGGGTCGATAAAATAAATTACCATTAAAGCACTGGAGTCGATTTAATCGACTTTCTCCTCCACCGCAATTGATGAACTTGTGTCTAAATCAGAAACTATTGAGGGCAGTTGATTGGCTGTATGGGTATGGCGTCGGACAAAATGTTTTGCGCCACAACGCTTGAAAACCATTACGTTTTGAGTTTAAATACCAACGAGGTTAGCTTTGCCTTTCATTCTTACAGGGTCAATAAAATAAACACCAATAATGCTCGAGAGTCAGTTTAATCGACTTGCCTCTCCTCTCAAATCTGTTGGCCTTGAGCCTAAATCAGAAACCATTATTTATCCACATGCGAGGTCGATAAAATAAAGTACCAGTAATGTACTGGGTAATTGCTGGCCTTGTGCCTATAAATAGAAACAATTATTTATCCACATGCCACTTATTTAAACCACGATATTTCCACAATCCATATTATATGATTTCCAACAGTATTTGTTCTTTGTTATTTTGTGTTCAATAATGACATTCAGGCTATTTCTTAAATTATTAGATTATTTTCTTTCTCATTCTCTCGCCTTTAATCGTTTATTTTTTAAGACTGTCTAGTTTTCTCCAGATCTGAACACAGGCTATTTCATTTTATTTTTAGATAGAGAGAGAGAGAGAGAGAGAGAGTGAGAGAGAGAGACTGAGAGGGTGAATAAGGGAGGGAGAAGGTGAGAGTATGAGTAAGAGAAGAGAACAAGAAAAGAAAATGAAACATCACCCAAGTATTTGAGTGATATCGTGTTTATCAATTGCAATGGGATTGTGATAAAAGACAAAGATAATCTGAACATGATTTGAACTCAGAGTGCAGTGTGCAGGAATACACAAGAAATTTGGCATACGATTTAGCCCACAGATTTAATATTAGACCAGGAAGTATTGCTTGTAAGAAAATAAAATCGGAAAGGAAGAAGAAATATCGCAAGCCATTGTTGACTTTGCCTTTCATCCTTACGGGGTCGATAAAATAAAGTACCAGTAATGCACTGGGTAATTGCTGGCCTTGTGCCTAAAGTAGAAACAATTATTTATTAATTTTGACTAATAACAAGGTACTACGTATTAGAAGAGTGAAATGATATAGAATTTCTGCATAACAAAATCCAATCAAAATGTGCCTCTCCCTGGTGGAATTCAGCTTGTAATTACTGTTCGATTGACAGTCTTACCCACTCCTAAGAAATAACAGGAACCATATTTATACGGTCCTCAAAATAGTAACTTGGAAATCTTTTAGGTTTGTGATTTATAGGAGGAAAGAAAATTCTTTTCAATCTGGAAAAAAAATTCTTACATGTAGTCCGCTCTATGTAATCGAAGCTATGGATAATGACAAATAAAACCATATTTACGAATATGGCAACTAATTATTTCAGAAACCCTAAAACTTCGGCACACAAACAAATTGGGCAATGGGTTCGTACACGCTCCATATTGTTTAAAGAATCTACAAAATTCAACAGTTTCAGCCAGATGAAGTTTGTCTCCAGAGGCCAATAATTGTGGTAGGTAGGTTGTTGTTTTTAGGGAGTTTGGGGACGGATTTTAAAATGCCGGTTGCAATATACTTTCTTTATATAGTAGGGGACTTGTATGTTAGGTCATATGCTGGCTTATGAGGTACACTGGTTGAATTCCTATTTAGCTTTGAATTGTTCTAGATGTATTTCCGTACAGGTTTGGGCAAATGGCAATTTCTGTATGTATATTTACATCAGAACACGATATGACGTGGTCTAACTTACCACTTTACTAGGACCTCTACTTCATCGAGTGTTATTGCTCTTCATCATAGATATCATTCGGAATGGTGTAGTTTTGTGTATGTACATATTAAGATGAATGACACACACAGACACACACACACACACACACACACATATATATATATATATATATATATATATATATATATATATATATATAGGAAAAAGTATGACCCCGACGGCAGACTTCAAGCCGATTCGACGGCTATTACCAGAAATAGCCGTCGAAACGGCGGCTTGAACTCTGCCGACGGGGTCATACTTTTTCCTATTTCCCACTCTACTACCCTAAGTATTGAGTACTCTGGTGCGTTTTGGTCCATCTGGTTCCTTACCACAATTCCTTGGTTATATATATATATATATATATATATATATATATATATATATATATAAATATATTTATATATATCTATATATATAAAACTGAAATTGTCTGTCTGTCTGTCTGTCTACTAAAACCGTCGGCACACATCTCATCCTAAACCGTACGTTCAAATTTCGCTGAAATTGCTACACTTATAGATGTAGGCCCGGTGGAGACATCGGTCAAAAACATTTTCAAATCGACCCACGCCAAGTGCAAAAATCGAATTTGTAGAGTATTGATTTTTCAGTTAAAATGTATAAATAGAGATGAGAGACGAGTTATTTCCCTTTTATGGAACGCGCAGAGTATAACATATTTGCACCACTTGCAGACGATTAGTAGATGCTATAATATTTATTAAAATAACAGATTAAAGTTTAAGCAAATATCACTGCTTTCAACGTTAAGCAGCGATTCTTTGCTTAAACTTTAATCTGTTATTTTAATAAATATATATATATATATATTAATAAAAACAATGAAATAAAAACAAAGAACAAGTTCCTTATATTAAAAAATTCATCATTTTACGATCGTTTCTAGGATGTATATGTGTATTGGTATGTATATCATATAGATCTATGTAAACATATTACAAATTATCAGAGGAAATATAGATACCTTCACATATACATGTTGTCTTCAGAAATGATGTGATTTGTTTATTGAAAAAAACCAACAAAAATTTAATATAAAAGGTCTGTTTGGGAACCGGTTTTGAATTGACCAACAGAAAAGTAGTTAGAGGTCAAGTTGATAGAATAGTGGTAGTAGGAATTTAATTTAGGGGTAGAGGAGTGCAGACTAATGTTTTGAATGAAAAGAATACTTTGAACGAAAAGAATACTTTGGGGAGGAAAAGCGGTCAAGCCAGTGAAGGGTCACGAACATTTGATGTTATTAAAGAATAATGTTAAAAACGAAATAAAATAAAATTTTAGGGTAAGGGTAGTAGTGAGAAATACCAATCTTATTTAAACCATAAGGAATCTAGATCTATAACAAGAAATTAAATTAATTAATAGGTATACTTATAGGGATAAATTTATATTAATTCATATGAATGTGATAAATAAGAATTAGATGTTATTAAAGTGTGTTGTTAAAAACGAAAGAAAGTAAAATTTTGGGATAAGGGTAGTAGTGAGAAATACCAATCTTATATAAACTACAAGCAATATAGATTCATAACAAGAAATTAAATTAATTTATAGGTACACTATTAGGTATTAATTTTAGGAAAAGAGAGCTGTAAGAGGGAAATAAAATTATGAAGTTATCTGTAGTAAAATACTAATTATAGGTTAACTAAATAAAAAAAAAACTAATTATAATAATATGTAAAATATAGGAGTAAGGTGTATATTAATTAGGTTAATAATATTTAAAGGTTCTTCTAATTCTATGATTGCAAGATATAATTAATTCCTGCCACTTATTTAATAGGATATCCTTAGATTACATGATTTCAAAAAGTTCCTGGGGGCATAACCTACACTCGTATCTGTTATTTTGATAAGGGGTGGCCCTTTTGAGCACGCTCCAGGTCATGTTGTAATCGATATTCTTCTTTCTATAATTATTAATTGTTTCAGCCAAGGATGTTGTATTAGCTAATGCGGCATTTTTAAAACTTTGTTTGTGGGTATTAAATCTTACTTTAAATTGGTTAGACGTAGCTTTTATATATGAATAAGTGGAGTCCTTAGTGCTAATTTTACATTTATAGACTATGTTATTAATAAGACAATTTCCCTTTAATGGGCAATTTCTTTTGATTCTACAGTTACAACCATTCGTGAATATTATATGAGAGGAGTTAGTCAAATTTGGTGTGGAATTTACTCGACTTGTTACAGGTGAAGGAGATGATGGTTTGTTGCGGTTTATTTTAGTATTATAGTTGGTTTGATGTGTTGGTGGTATATGTGTGTTTTGTTTTACATTTATATGCGTTGTACGCACTTATATTCTGTTGTATATTTTTGGGAGTGGAGTAAGAACATTTGACAGTTGATCTATTTAAAATTTGAAGGTACTTATGGTTTTGTTGGAAGTTTTTCTATAGGATAGTAAAACATTTTTAGGGATATTATCTTTAATTTGTATATTAAATGGAGCATTATACCAAGTAACCCGTCTATTACGGTTTCGATATTGTTTTTTATATGTATACGATGTATCAGGATGTTTACTAAGAGAGTTACTATTAGTGAATTTATTATATATAGGTTTAGTTAGATTAACTGATTTAGGTGTTTTAGTCTGATTACTAGGAATTTTGTTAGTATTGTTAACATATATTGGAGTATTAGGATGAATGGTTTTTTTGAAAGTTATTATATTTTATGTGAGAAGCGGTAGAGAAATTCAGTTTTAGGTTAGTATTTTGGGGTGTAGTATGAGTGGCATTTAGGTGTGGGTTTTTCATTTGGTGTTTGTTGGTAATATTGGGTTGTATGTTTGAAGTATTATTGGTGCAAGGTATATAGACTAATTTGTTTTTGTGGCCCCTTATAGCTAAAGCTTCATTATAAAAGGGCGCATTTTTATCGAATACATCCTGGTTAGATCAAAGGTTAGAGATTCTGAGTGAGATATTATATGATAGGTTTTTAAGGATAGATCTAAGGTGATTGGATTGTGAGTGTATGTAATGTAAGTTTTGGTTAGATTTATGGTAAGGTTGGTAGATACTCTAGATAGGTCTAAAGTTATATCTAGGAAATTAACTATTTTACTGGTGTTTTCAAATGTAATAGTGAGATTCTAATAGTCTTTGAGGAAAGTTCTAATAAGTTCAATTTCTGATAGGCTAAGATTAGTGGAAAGAAGAAGACAGTCATCACGATATAAACTACCTTTAAGGTGGGGAAAAGATGAATTAATGTAAAATAGAATAAAGAGGCCCACAAGATCGGTAATTTGGGCGGAATCACTAGAGCACATAGTTATGTCGAAGACATTGCTATATGTATTTCTAGTCCAGTATTCCTTCTGAAACTCCAGGAGTGTTTGTCTAGCGTGCGTGATAATATTAATGTCATACATAGTTAAGTTTGATCAATTTTTGGCAAATATCAAGGCTTTGTTCAGGAGTATGGGTGATATAGAGGAATAATAAGCATCTATATCAAATTGTAGAAATGAAGCAGATAATTTATTTCTAATATAAGTAAACCAGATGTGTTTTCCCAGAGTGGTAAGATAACGTGTTTTCTTAATTGTGGGATGATTCTATCTAAACTATTTTTACTAATGATGCCAATATCTGACTTGGAAGGGCATATAAATAAGTCTTATAGAAGTATTAGAGTTAAAGTTAGATTCGTGATCTTTCAGGTTAAAGTGTGTTTTTTTCAGTGCCAAAATTCAGTTCTGTCTTCAATATTGAGTTTATTTACTATGTTGTATGTTTTGTTGTTGATATTGGTAAGAGCCGCATTATTTTTTTTTTAATTATTTTTCCTGAGTTCTTTATAAATGACCTCATTCTAATTATCAATATTCATGTGGTGTAAATTTCCAGTTTTGTCTGAGTGGACGTGGACTTTGCTAGATTTTTTTTAGATCCAATAGGGTAGATTTGAAAATTAGATTTATATTTCTTAAATCTGAGGTGTTTGATAGGTCTTTCTCGAAGTTTTCAAGCAAGGGGTTGTGTGGTGGGTTCTTATATGTGGTGAAATCATATAAATATTTCTTATCATTACGTTTTGTTTTTCTATCAAAGTGGTAGGCCCTCTTTCTGAAACTTTTGATGAATTGGTTGGTTTTTTGTATCATACGAAGTAAGAATTCGTCCTTAGAAGGTATCGGTATTTTCTTTAAAGAATTTTCCATTGTAATATGGATAATGGACAAGAAAGAGAGCTCAACTATATATATAGGGAGTCATAAAATTATGTATATATATATAAAAAATATATATTAAAATATGAATACCTGTATAAAATTAGGAGCAACGTATGTATGGACACTACCGTATATTTTGGTAGATTTATCTACATATATATACATATATACTTTCACAAAGTAAACAGCTAATGTCCTATAACATATTCCACGAATAACGGTTAAATTTTTACACCTATTTTTTTTACACATATATTCTACAATGTATTAATTTAGTTTTCTATAGCCTTAGATTTTCGCTCAAACCTTCGTATATTTTGTAAACAAATTATGACGACATATGTTTATCTACGTTTATAAATCATTCTAGCAATTTCCTTTATTTACATGTTGATATAAAATATAAATTAAATAGTATACCCCACATATATAAATTTTTAATAGAAATTTTAAATTTTGACATAGATAGAGTATTTTTATTTTTTAATTTAATTTTATTTTATAAAAAAATGTTTATACTTATTTTAATTTAATTTAATTTATTTTATTTTATTTTATTTTATTAATACATTTTTACACTTCTTAATCCAATTTTTAGTATTTAAACCCAATATAAAATAATATACCCAGTTTCTATATTTTAGACATCTAATATTTGAATACCATCTATAATATTCGCACATACACATCATCAATTTACTTTTTAACCGTTATTTACAGCTTGTTTCCTTTTGACAGCGTTCCTGATCAAAAGTCTCTCTCTCTCTCTGTCTCTCTCTCTCTCTCTCTCTCTCTCTCTCTCTCTCTCTCTCTCTCTCTCTCTCTCTCTCTCTCACTCCCTCTCTCTCTCTCTCTCCTTTCTTTTTTCCCTTTTTTTCCTTTTTCCTCTATTATCTTTCTTTTTCCTTTTTCTCCTTCTTTCCTTTTCTTCTATTTTCCTATCTTTTTCTTACTCTTATATTTCTGTCATATGTAGACTTTGCACTTTCCTGTTGACAAGTGTTTTTAGACTTCATATCATGTTACCTTATTTTATCTGATGAGAACACAAATTTTGTCCCAGGATGATGTTGTTTCGGAAATGCGCATAATAAAATATATGGAATATTATTACCCATCTTTTAATTTCTTCTTATATATATATATATATATATATATATATATATATATATATATATATATATATATATATATATATAAGATCAAAAGATGGTTAAATGAGTTCCATGTATTTTATTATGCGCATTTCAAAAACAAATATCATCATGCAATAACATTTGTGTTTTCATCAGATAAAATAGGAGGACATGATATGAAGTTTAAAAACACTTGTGGATAGTGCAGTTTTAAATCAACATATGAGAAGTAGGTTTAGATTGATGTGTGATATTGGGGAAACATTTTTTTTGAGGGGGGGGGGGAGTGGAAAGGATGAAAAAGAGGAGGAGTTGAGAGTAAAAAGTGGAGGGGGAGGAGTATAATAGGAAGGATGAGATAGGAGGAGAGATGGGTGATAGAGAGAGAGAGAGATAGCTTTTATAACTGAGAAAAATATATTGTTTTACATAGAGAGGTTGAAAAACCGTTGGAAGATAATGTATAAATTAAAAGAATTTGAAAATTAACGAAGAGAAAAATAATGTAAAGTTAAGGTTTGTATATTGTAGGGTTTAATAATATGTGCGATGAAAAGAAATTGTTAATATGTATTAAGAATAATATTTAAGGGTTTAATAATATGTGCGATGGAAAGAAAATGTTGATATGTATTATTAAAAAAAAACAAAAGTAATGTAAGTAAGGATATATTGTGAGATGAGCATGAATAAGTTAGATGAAAGTGAGAAAAAATAATGAATAGAGGATGAATAATCTAACGTAAAAAAAAAATGTTTATGTTTACGAAGGATTTTTTAAAGGTGATATAAAGTAAGAATATAGTGTATTGTGTAATAATTGTTTCTATGTTAGGCACAGTGAGAAAAGGTACAGATTAGGGGTTAGAAATTAAAAGAAAAAGAAAAGAAAAGGAAAAGGCAGAAAGGGAAGTGATGAATAGGAGTGATATAGAATATAATAAATAATATTGAAATAAGGTAGAAAGGTGGGTATATTTTTAAAGAAGTATATATTTATATATGTGCCTTTGAGAAAAGGATTCTGAATTGATAAAGTTTAGGATATTAGCTGTATACTTTATGGAAAGTTCTGTGGAATTTATGCAAGCAGATAGAAAAAAAGTCAGTGCGTCTATTTATTATAGAATCTAAATTAGATATAATGGTAAATTTTTCATTTAGACAGAGATTTCAGAGAACTGTTCAAGAAGCAGAGGAAACCTTTTTCCAAGAGATGTTATATTTAATATTTTTGTCTTTCAAGGACCATATGAGTTCTGAGAGAGCCGTGTTGGTTCTTTTAAGTTTATATTTAAAAGACGAATGATGATTATAAAGACGAGCTTTAAAGGAGGTGGCAGTGGAGCCAAAATAGGTGAAGGAATTGGTGTCAGTTATAACTTTACATTCGTAAATTAAGTTTTTATCAAGACAATGGTTGTTGAGAGCCTTTGTGGACAAATTTGTCTACACTCTCATGAAACAACTTTCCGTCTCTGAAGAGACAAGCACCAAAGCCTTAAAGGCCATATCAGAGGCAACGGAAAGGAGTTTCAAATGGTTGAGGAATAGAAAAACGGCCCCAAACTACGTGAGAAGTATCACGTTTGTATTTTCGCGCACGCTAAGAGAGGTAACCTTGAGTTAGACGTGATTTGTTGTATTATGTAAAAACTGCAAATAATTCTAATTGATCACCCAGAAGCAGTTGTTGCTTTACGACTTAAATACTTCATTATCTCACCTTTATAATGACAAATATAAACTAAAATTAATAAATTATTAAACATAACAGGATTGTTTAGATATTTACGTGAGTTTCAGGAGTATGACTAATCACTACTTTCTTTATATTGAACTCTTATTGGATTATAGCTTTCTTGTTTAAAATGAATTATTGATTTACTGGAAATCCCCCAACTATATTTAGGCTTTGTGCCATATTTAATCTTTCATCGGATTCTCCATACAGACGAATTAATTTACATTCTTTCAATTATTAATTATTGTTACAAGTCAATGACTTGAATAAAATATTGAGACAATTAGTATACTTCTACTTTTGCATTATAAGACTCAGTTGATTTCACAATGTTAATTTATATATCTACCTAGATTCTCTTGCACCGTTTTTCATCGGATAATAAGCATGGATATATATTCTAAATCTATATACATCAGGTGATCCGTTCTGAAACTTCTTGGAGGACAACCTCTATATGTTCATGGAGATCTTGTGAATATTTCAATATTTTCCATACATTGGTGTCATATTCGTTCTACATCCTACCCTCTGACCGCACTAAATTAACAAATGATACCACACTACCATTGTAAAATTACATTATACAATCTACACATTACACATTATATGACACTAACAATATAAACTCTTATAATGTAAGTGTCATATAATACCTTCCAAAGTTCTTCTTGATTCCTGATCTGTTCCTCTATATTTTTACGTTGCACCACTCTCCATAATATTCACATGCCACTGCCTCACTCCTCTGATATGGACATAATTAAATAGGAGTGATTATTTGTCCCCAGACGTAGACCCTCGTACAATTTCCTTTTTTTTTCACATTGTGTCTAAATACAAATGTCTTATGTCATTCCCTGACCCATTAGTTGCCTTTGGAAAAAAGAAACATTAAAAACCACACAGATATCTCCTGCAAATGTACACTCAACATGTTTCCAACGAAAACATTGAAACCCACACTATTTATGCTATAAGGAACAAAAATAATACGGTGATAGAATTTCCATATCTTCTTGTATCGCAATAGCGAAGAAGTTACAATTTCTAAATTAATATATTTTACACAGAAGGACGCTATGAAGCTGTGTTCAACTTCACATATCTTTTTATAAGCTTTGTCTGTGCAATAAAGATCCAACATTCAAATCGGGTACTTGAACACATTTCTTTATAATATATCATGAATGAACTTTCATTTCACCTTTAAAAAGGTATTAACCTTTGAACCAGTCATAAAAGTATCCCACGTTCGGAAAGTTTTATACACATACGACATGTCAGCAAATATTCAGATCAATAGACATCTGCAAAGGATGCAATTACTATAAGGGTAACTACGCTATTTTAATTTAAAACGGTGTATTACGTTTGTACAATAGTATTCAGGCGACGTATTTGTTCTAAACTGCAAACTCAATACTGTATACATCATTCATTCAGTTGGGCTTCTTTCCTATGTATATACAAAACTAAAATAATTTCACGGACAACGGTATCTATTTTACCTTCTCTCTAATGTGGGTGTTTCAACTTTTATTATCATATGCTATATTAATTATATTCATATAACTGTAGCAATTTTAATATTGTAATCCCCTAGAACAAAGATGTAACAAACTACTTAATATACGGAGTAACATTTAGAACTGTGAGTTAATGATTGTAGTTGTAAAAGAAAATAGGCATTTTTCTACTAAGATTTGACTTATGTGTCCAATAACAATACCAGTAAATACACCAGTTGATAATGTAAACCAGCTTCTTCAGCCATGCAACCACTTTCGGTTATCTATTTAACTGTCACATGAATAAAATATGCATAGGTTTATCTCCATCGGTTTCGACAATTTTTCGAACACGAGAATTGCCCCCTCGTTGAATTAGAGTGTTAGTGACTGAGTATTCCACAATTATTTGTACCATTAAGGTATTTCTCGACTTCAAGTAACATGAGCCAGTTCGTGATTAGGTTTTGATTTTGGAGACAGTACATGTATTACAGTCCATGTGATGGTGCTTTCACACAGATTATGTCTCCTCAGATCCGCTCTGTGGTAAGATATTCCTGCCCAACAATCTACGCATAGGAATCAAAGGCGGGGCCTCAGAAATGTTACGAGAGTCTGCTAAATACTCGGAGGTTTAATACAGCTCTTATGAAAATAACCATTTTTGAATAACATTTGAACGATAGTACCGTAAAGTAGAATTACAGTATGAAACGTAGTAAGGCAAATAAATAGTTAATATTTTCTTCTATCACATGAATCAAAACAAAAAGTACAAAATGGGAGAGGGAAGTGGTAAAAATGCTTCTCAATTTCGTCCATGTAAAGTGCATAGAAAAGTTTGTTATCGGATGATGTAAGGGGGCTTCTGTTCAAAGCCTCTGTGCAAAATGCAAGTTGTTGCAGGAAAATAAGTGGTTTTACGTTGCTTTCAAGCCGGCTTATGTATCCGGTCGAAAGTTAATTTATAACTATATGTCCGTAATCAGTCCCCATCTTAGAGAGAATTTCCGGGTGTAGTAGCTGATGGCTGGTTCCTCCACTTCTTCACTATATCGGTTACACCATTATATATATATATATATATATATATATATATATATATATATATATATATATATATATATATATATATATATATATATATATATATATTAGAAACACACAGATACATGCGGACGCACACATATATACATGAATGCATCCGCACCCAACTGTGAGTTAAGGGTGCCAACTTCACCGATGTTGAAATGAAAAATGGCGTGTTGTGTTGTTGCAGCTGTGATACATATGAAGTTAAAATTGGAAAGAGAAGCGGGGACTATCCATCATCCGTGATGGATAGGTCAGTATTTTTAGAAGCGTAATTAAGTGCCTTATTAAGTAATAGAGGAGTAGTAATTTGAAATATCCATTTGAATAAAATTTTTCTTATGTTTTAATTTTATGTCTTTAAACAAATCTATTTTCTTTCTTCTTCCTATATATATATACGTATATATATATATATATATTCTAATAATTATTTAAATGTACCTAGCGTCTAAAAATAAAGTGTTTTTCAGCCCTCGGCCTCAACCTCATTTGCATATTCATCAAAATAATTTGAAATATTTGTTTTTTCCTCTCTTCCTCTTTTTCCTCTTTCCTTTCACTATCCAGGTGAAACTTGAACTGTCTCATTTATGGCTATGTCAATATTTATAAAACAAACTTTGTATTTTATCTGATGAGCGCGTACCAAAATGTTGGTATCCTTGAAATATATATAATAGAATAATTATGGTTTTATAAACATAGTTTCCATTTATTAATATCATTGATATTATATTTCCGAAAATCTGTCGAGTGCTTCGAATCTGTTATAAATACATTTGTTGAATTACCAACAAATTAAATATCCCTTTGCTTATATATATATATATATATATATATATATATATATATATAAGTATGTATGTAAGTAACAGCCGTACTAAGAGTGAGAAATGAAATTTCGTTTCGCTTTTTCCACATATATATATATATACACATAAACATATATATATATATATATATATATACACATAAACATATATGATTAAGGCATTCGCTCCAACATAGCTGTATACATACAAGTATATGTTTATTTTATATCTAGCAGTATACGGTATGTTTACGAACAAACATATTAATCACTGGAAGCTGATGACGTAAACTTATCTAGCGATTTTCAGGCCAAATCGGCCGACACCTACAGGGAATTATATATTCTACACGTGACGGACCTTTGGAACTTCATTCAGACAGGAAGGTCGATTGCAAATATCATTACGCACCTATCTATTATATACATACACAGATACACACACATAAACACACACACGTGCGCGCGCGCGCATACGCACACACACACTCACACCACACACACACATACGCGCGCGCGCGCATACGCACATACACACTCACACCACACACACACATACTCACACCACACACACACACACACACACACACACACACACATACACACACACACATATATATATATATAATGTTATATTATATTTTTTGAATTCATTATATGATACACTTTAATGATAACTTCTATGGTACGTACCTGTTGGACACATATGTTAATTCAGGAGTAGATACATTATAATGGCCTTCAATTATTCTATAGACTTTTGTTGATGAAAAGCAGTCGATCTAATTAAGTATTGAAGTATGAACTACACACTGATGTAGCTAAATAGTACAAAATGTTTTCCCCATCGCTCAATTCTCCTATTCACTAGTCCCTTGTCTTATTAATGTGTCCAACGAATATGATCCATGCATACATCCACACACACATACATATATGCAAATATAAACATACAGACATGTGCAAGTTTCCATGAAAATGCTCATAATCGTAAGCCCACTCACACATATGAACAAGTATACGCGCATACTCAACCACACACATTCAGTTCTAATCATGTACAGATACACACACATTTATACGCACGCGCATATAAAAACTCTAAATGAAATCTATAAACGTATATTTACGGTTATTCTTGGTATATTTATGATTATTCTTGGTGTGTGTC
>OZ024742.1:215402661-215407661 GCA_964016885.1 Eledone cirrhosa | reverse complement strand
TATTTAGATAAAATCGAATTGTTGAAGGAAATAATATAACTGATTACATCAACTGAAATATATTAGTGGCACTTATACCCGCAATTGTGTTCGGATGAAAGGTAAATCAATTACAGCATGATATAAATACAGAAGTATGAGTAGCTAAACTAATCATTGTATTATGTTATCTACTCACCCTATCACTTAACACTATCGTTCTACACAACTATAGATTTTATATATATATTCATACACACACACACACACACACACACACACACACACACACACACACACACACACACACACACACACACACACACACACACACACACACACACACACACACACATATATATATATATACATATGTATTTAAATATACGGATACATATATATATATATATATATATATATATATTCAATAGTAATATTGATATCATGAAATCTGGTTCCATTGTTTTATCATCCAGATATATTTCGATATGATGTTCTTTCCTCTGTGTAATAAAGTGTACAAGTGTATGTGTGCACTTTACAACATACTGTAACACTCTATGTAGCTAAATATTTATCTTTGATTAAATAATGTCTGCAATCTGTATTTCGGCATTGAATAATATCAAGTTGATTACATAAGAATAAAAGAAATCTTAACTATATCATTTCAGTACATGAACGCACTGGATGCTATTAAATATTATCTAATTGCAACATTTATGTTGATATGAAATAGTCAAAATCGTTAGAGGGTTTGACAAAATGCTTCGCAGTATTTGTTCGGACTAATTCCGCCATGTGTACAACATATCACCAAAATTATCGATATCTTTCATCTTTCCCAGGAGGTGATTGAGAAAATGTAGTAGCAGTTAAGTACTAGGATCGATGTTATTGACTGATCCCTTCTTACAAAATTGCTGTTGAATCTCCACATATTTCTCGATTTTCGCTCCTTTTGTAATTATCACTTGCAAAGGTGTAGCTCTTTAAGATGATATATTATTCTGACTTTCTTTTGATTTAAATACGTTATTCATTTAAACTTCAATTCTGCAAATCTATTTCATTAATATCTCAGTGGAAGCAGACACAATTTCTTGTTATATATTATTCTAACGAGAATGTGTTGCATACCTCCGAGGCAAGTGACCTGATCTCTTCTAACAAAAGGTAATTAAAAGTTCCATATTTCTTCGTTTAATTATTTTCCCCCACCCTACACAAGTCTGGTGTTAATAAGCTGTATCTGAACGTCAGTTTCTCTCTTTTAGAATTGAAATGCGGCTAGTATTTAATATGTTTAACCTAAATGAACTCAGATAACATTGGCAAAATTTACCCTGATATTATGTTCATTAACCTATTTGACGGTGCATTTCATATTCTCTAGCTTTACGTACAATCCATTGTTATGGGAGAATTCCTACGCAGGACTAATACATCTCTTCTCAGGATTCACATAATGTATCAGCATATTAGATTTTCCTTAAACAATCGTATAAAGAAGAGATTTTCCTCATCTATTCATTTGTAGTCGCTTTTAGAAAACCAAATCAATATATTTTATTATTATTCCAATGAAATATTCAAATTCCTTTTCATAGTCAAATTGTTTTTGTTACAAAAAGGCAATAAAACAAGCATTAAAAAGGTAACTATTACATACAACATTAATTTAAAAAATCCTAAAATGAAAACTGTATAAGATATAATAATATGAAGCACAATATATTTTAAAAAATGATATAATAAATAAATACATATAAAAAATACAAATACAGATTTTTCACTCGATAATAACTGGTATAAGATACTAGGCATTTATTTTTGAAGATATTCATTCTATTCTGCTTGCAGAGAGAATAAACAAAAACTATCAGTTTGTCATAGTTCGAACAAATCAGCCGCTTTAATAGTAGAAAATTTATGAAAAACAGAAATAAATGAATAAAAATATATAAGTGATTTAGCAAATTATATTTGGACAATATTAGCAGCACTATAAGCTGCGGGCAAGGATTTCAACACGTAGTTTAGGAGTTGTTATTGGAACAACAGCTAACACATCTTTCAAATAGCAACTTGCTATAGAGTTATTATATTGCGTTAAAAGCCTTTCGTAAATCTAATGTTTACATACTGCTAGAAGATAGAACGGAAATCGTTAAATTCATTGACATATGATTCGAGAATACTGAACTCTTCCAATAAAACACACATCACTTCAGCATGAGGATCATCTTACCAGGTGTGTATATGTTTGTATGCATTTATGCATTTATGTATGCATGCATATATGCATGCGTGTATGTATGTATTTGTGCGTGTGTATGTGTTTATGTGTATATATATATATATATATATGTGTGTGTGTATATATATATATATATATATATGTGTGTGTATATATATATATATATATATATATATATATATATATATATATATATATATATATATATATATATATATATATATATATATATATATATATATATATATAGAGAGAGAGAGAGAGAGAGAGAGAGAGAGAATTGGTTTCTAACCCAGAAATAAGACTTATTCATTGGAATTTAGACATCGTTAACTAAGCAATTATGTACTTCTGTCTGCATGTATATGTGTTTGTATTGAGGTCACTGCTTGTAGCGTGTTCGTATATATTCAGCAATATATGCAGATATGCATATCTGTCTATAGAAACATATGGATGTATGAAGATATTAAGATATATACTAAACTTATAGAATATTTTAAATATGTTTAATGTTCTATTAATGAAATTCATTTGTAATTAGGTAGATCTGTCGGGCTGTCGATTTACTCAATTGTGCATGGCTTCATTTCTCCGATCCATATCAATATGTCTGATCTTTTTTGTCTATATGTTGGGGTGGGTGGCGGGTGGGGGGTGTTTGCGTCATTTTCCGTTTTCTACATCGATTCATTTTTGGTAATTATTTTAAAGAAATGAAAAAATATATCCCTTCAAGCATATCCTTCAAATGCTAATACAGCGGTTGTTAGTTTAATACATATTAATTGGCTAGCAATATTATTCTAGCCTTGGAACAATTTTCTATTGAGCTTTATATCCATTGATTCACCGCAGCAGAACGGTGAAAATTCCGTGGGTGTTTATTTAGAGAGCACTTTTCAGGAAGCGCCGTCCAAACTCTCATGATATCATCTGCTTCATGTCGATAGACATTTTCTATGGATTGTCTTCTACTCTTGCTGGTTTTTAGATGTTGTCAAAGACATAACGTGCGATATTCAAAGCACATTTAGGTATATCTTAATTCCTTTCCCCCACTATTTACGTTTAATAGGGAGTTATATTTCCACTTTAGTTCTTTATTACGAATTCTATCGTAAGTTGTATTTATGTTAATCCCCAAGTATCTGTAGCATTCCTCGTCTGATACCGGTGAAACAGTTAGACCATTAATAGAGATGTTGCTAGAGTGTCTTGTAGATTTCCCACGCTTTACCTTCTCATACAAACATTTCTCCTGGCAAAATTCAATTCCTATTATCTTTCGAGTATGTTTTACACACGTCAATCTTGTTCTGCATAATATTTATACTAATATACACATTCACGTAGTCCACATGTATGTATATATGATTTCACACCAATATTTATATTTTTCTGTTGCATGTTCCAAAAATGTTTGAATGTTCCTATCAATTAAATCGAACGAAACTATTTTTTCTGGTATGAAAGCTGAAAAGGGTGAAGATATGTGTATGAACTTCTCTTGTACATCGCATTTCTTTATTTCCTTCTTCCAGTCACTTCTATGCACCAACACACATTTACTTCCACTCCTACTTTCTGAATCGTTTCCATATTTCATTTGAATTGTCTCTCTATCAGCCACTAGCCACTGTTCTCTGTACTATGAGGTATTTTTACTCAACGCAAACATTGATAGAATTTGGTTGTTTTAACAGCTATACTTGCGTTGTGTTTTATCTAATTTCTCTGAATTCACATATACGCACGTTCCGCCCGAACAGATACAACAATATTTATTCATTTAACTTTATCATAGCTATAACTTATTAGCTCTCTATTTTGGACAGATACCACAGCTTGAGGTCCATTATCAATTATTTTATTTTATTTTTCTCTCATACTTTCTCTTTCTTCCCCGCTATTCTCTTCTCGCTTCTCCTACATGCTGCCCATGCGGTCAATTTTCTCTTAAACTTCTTTCATCCTTTTCATCTACCCCTGCTTTTCTCTTCTTTCTTCTCCTATTTATTGCTCATGCTGCCAACTTCGCCACACAGAGCCATTTGTTCCTCGTTTCAGTGGCGGCCTGATGTCGATAAGACGTTATTTACTACGCTCTCTGATATGTCTGTCTAACTGTTCTGTTTGTTTTGCTGTCCGTCCTAACGTCGAATTAGTGTCGCTAGGAGGCACTTTACTTCGTTGACTGATTTGTCTGTTTGTTTTATCCCGCACACGTCACACTAGAAACAGTCTTTTCTGTTACACGATGAGGCAATTTTAAAATGGTCCACACATTTAACTTGGGCGAAACCATTGTTGCTGATTTGAGAGATGAAGAGCGTGACGAGGTGAGTGCGTGACCTTGTCTTATACATTGCCTTTATTTGTTACATTCTAATCACTTTTATGCGTTAACACATTACTTCTTATCGTCCTACACTTTCAATAATCTCTACATTTCATCGAAATTGTCTCTCTACCAACCACTAGCCACTGATCTCTGCCCTCTGGGGTTTCTTTTTTTACCCAACGCTGTCATTGACAGCATTTGTTCTAATAGATATTCCTGCGTTCACTTTCTTTTTTATTTTATACGAATTCAAACATAATCACACTCTTCTGGAACCGCGACCACAATGTTTATATATAACAGCATAAAAGCCACCCTTAGGGTGGTTTTCTGCTAGCATGTGTAGTGTGAATATTGATATTATGCTCAAGTATATATGCATGTAGATATGATACATCAAATAAAATCGTAATTGAC
>OZ024742.1:215370161-215400161 GCA_964016885.1 Eledone cirrhosa | reverse complement strand
TTACATATATGGCCTTAGCTATCACATGAGCCTGGTGGTAAACTAAGAAGGAGAACTAGGGAATAGGCCAACCACCAAAATAGAGAAGGGAGAATTTGGCATAATCTTCTCAGGGATGGTCTCCCTTTGTGCTTGAAAACATCTGATATGACTCATCATCATCCAGGTTAGACTTATCGATGGAGTTCCAACGTTAACGGCAATTTGGGACATTGATGAAGAGAGAATAATCTCAAATACTTTCTTGAAAACCAGTCAAAGAATATTATGATGGCAAGACAGACAAAAGAGGTATTAATTCAGAGATGCTTCACTGTTTCTCTTGGTTCCTTGGTGCATGCCGGTGTTACTGGCGTTGATGTCAAAGGCCTTACCAATTATTCTATCCTACTTTTGTGTTGTTAATTTTCCTTCAAAACAATTTTAGTGATTTGTTGTCCGGACATCGGGGCACCTAAGATCTCATACTTTTATGTTACTGTAATTAAAAATATGCTGGATCTGGAAACCGATAGTAATTATTCTCCATACTAGGGAAGAACTGTCATCTGACTTCAGGTGGGAAAGATGATAACTCAATTTCCTAAGCCATCATCTCACAATGAGTGGCTCTGGCTCGATACAAATTAGAGTGTGGAATCTATATTTTAGATCCATCATAAAGTATCTCCACAAATGTGAGGTAAGAAGTAATTGCCTGTTATACCGCCAGTTTCTCTAGTTCCCATGTGGCAACAAGGCTGGTTTCGAGAGTCACCTTTATTCGCAGGGAATTTTGGGGTGGTGCTGGAATGACGTTTTCCTGACCATCATCACTGATAGCTGACCTGGATGAGGAATTTTCAAGAGCTAATTTCTTCGATATCTTCTTGATTTCAAAATCCTGCTTTCTCTTTCTTAATTTCACATCATGAAACTTTTCCTGCTTCTGTATTGCTCTTACATGTTCTGCATGAATGAAGCCATGAATGAAGACATCTAATCTTTCCGCTTCGTATCAGGTAAAGCTTTGTCTTCAGATGGGACATCCGTACGTTGAGAATGTCTTGGCTTGCAATGTCAAACATTTCCTCGAAATTACCATTCTATATTTAACGATTTGCCAGTCATCCTTGATTTTCTTTTTTTCAATCCTTGGTGCTCCATTTTCTCGATTGAAATGCGGATATTTTTCTCCGTTTTGGGTAGGGATACTTGCTTTTCTACACACTTACTTGCTCTTCTGGGCTGTTTCTTTTCCAGCAACTGAAATTGTCTCAACGTGTTCGACTTGATGGTAGAGAACACACTAGAGCACTCGTTGTTTGGAAGTTCTCGAGCCTTTTCTCAAGCAGTCAAATGGCCTATTAATTCATAACCTGAAAACAACAGATGGGAGTTCATGAAAACCAGCGTGTTTATGACTCGCTAAAAAGCCCAGCACTGATCCAACTATTCAATGAGCCAAGCATTACAACCTTATTGTTAACTCAAAATCTTGTAATAGTATCAAAACATATTGAAAAGCTCAATTCGTCAACGTGATACCAAATACTTATTTTTACGAACTAGGAAAACAAATCAACGATGCGAAAATATTTGTATATGCTTCGTTTAAGTTTATGATTCATTTTAATTTCATTTAGAGCTACATAAACTTTAGAAAACTCTCCTGCGTTTAAACAGACGAAAATTCTACAAAGAATGCAATCGGGCTAAAATCAACAAAAGCTGAAGTAATACGTGTTCATATTTTTTGGCATAGAATTAAAGATTCACCAAACTATGCAATCCTTAACTAGAACGGTAGCTTCCCGTATTGAGGTAGCCTAGCCGTTATGTAAATATAATAGAGGGCACAATCGACATGTTCCCTATAATTATGAATCACTCTAATATATATATATATATATATATATATATATATATATATATATATATATATTGACTAAAGAAATTAGAAGAAATTATTTAGCCTGATAGTGGGGTTAAGATCCCTCGTAGAAATGGAAAAAGATGAGTATTGACGTACATGGGAGTCGAACCCACATCTTTGGTTATCCGGACCACACTGTGCTACCATTTACACAAAAACATCATTCTCCGAGGGTTCTTAACCCCACTATCAGGCTAAATACTTTCTTTAATTTCTTTAGTCAAAATACGGCGATAGTTTACATTTCTAAAAATTTCAAACCCACTCGCTGTTTCGAAAATATTCTTACTTGATATATATATATATAACAAAGGAACCAGCTAGACCATAACACACCAGAGTACTCGATACCTAGAGTAGTAGAGTGTCTAATAGGAAAAGAGTCAGGAACCCGACAGCTAGATCGTGGAATATGATTTCAACTTCCTGGACTGTAATGGGTGTAATAGTTTTGGCGTAATACAAAGCAGCCATAATGATTGGTTGGTTAATAAAAGTGTAGTAGTTATCAATGGATGAAAGTGGTATTCCGTTTATCCTCGATATTCTTAAACATGCAGAACACTTCCTGAGTGCTAACACAAAGGCTAAGATATCGCAATTTGCTTGACTTTGGGTTTAATCCAGGGTTTAATCCAGAATCATTTTAGTGATTTTCCCTATATAGAAAAGGCCGGAGCTCAGCCGTTGGGGTCCTAACATCAAGTGCTCACCCGGGTGAACCTACAGTAACTCCACGTTACACTCCCTATATATATATATATATACATACACACACACACACACACACACACACACGCGCGCGCACACACACACACACACACACACACACACACACACACACACACACACACACACACACACACACACACACACACACACACACACACACACACACACACACACACACACACACACACACACACACACACACATATATATATATATATATATATATATATATATACATATGTGTGTGTGTGTGTGTATATATATATATATATATATATATATATATATATATATATATATATATATAATAGAATATGTGTTCCTACACGCACAAGGCGCTAAGGGACACACGTATTGTCCAACCAATTTGAATTCGTGAATTTTATATTCTTCGAATGAAAAGATCCTTCTGACGACCTTCTTTCTTTGCAACGAAGGCCGTATGGACTCCGTTTATTTTTGAGAATCGAAACCGATTCGGTAAAGGTAACCATAGTAAGTAAAGTTAATTTTTTAAAATTTATTTTGAAACTTTTTCTTATTTGCTAAACCTTGATTATATATATATATATATATATATATATATATATATATATATATATATATATATATATATATATATATATTTGTGAGTGCGTGTGTATGTTCTATCCGTATGCACGTATATTCATATATCTATGAGTAACTGCATACGAGTATACGCGTAAACCCACTTACAAATAGGAGCGCATAGACAAAAGCACACGGGTGTACTCTCTCTCTCACACACACACACACACACAAACACGCACGCAGGTGCGTGTTTTTTTTTTTCGTCTTAGCTCGTAAATGTATATATACATTTAAATTTATTGTATATATGCACGCGTTGATGGTTATGTCATATAGGTATTTGCTTATGAGTAAATGCGTACACGGGAAAACATGGTTTATATATTATTTTGATTTACTTGCATTCAAGAGAAATGTGTATTTATATATTTCAGCCTACTCGCAGCAGTGTATGCTCGTGTACAGCAAATTCTGCAGAAAGATCAGATCACCAAAGCATTAAGTCATTTATAATAAAAGCCCTTTTGGGAAAGTGGCATGCACATATAATCAGAAAGGATGACAAGAGAATCGTTAAACAGTCAAACGAAAGCAAATATTCAAAACATAAAGCAACAGTGAATTATAAAGAATGCCATTAAGTGGTTCTTGAGAAATGGAACGTTGCCGGGAATAATCGAAAAACTGTTGTCAGGGGTGATCAGCTATTCGAAATAAAGGTATTAACGAGCTATAGATAAAGAATGAGATAGGTAGAGGTGATACAATTTTGTTGCATTCAAAACAAAATAGTTATATTATAGCTTGCAACTTTATCGTTTTGCTATTGTAGCAATATTTTCAGACAGAAAATGGTATGATTTTCAACTGCACTTTATGTATTAGGTAATTAATTATAGTTACTGTCACGTGAAAAAGATACGGGAGAGCCTTTTCGTATTTGATCAGATTCTATGATGTTATATAACATATTTTAACAGAGCAATATATATATATATATGTATGGATGTATGAATGTATGTGTGTGTGTGTGTGTGTGTGTGTGTCTTCCAAATGTATACCCAACATACGACAAAAATTGCAAGATACTCTCTACATCCTCCTCTCTCAACAAATATTTGGCAGAATTGCAGTAATCCATCCGGCTCTCTTCTCTTTCATTTCAAATTCCATTGCAATCAACGTTGCCTTATATACGTTTTATGTCAATACAAATAATTGTTTTTACTTTTAGCACGAGGCCAGCAATTATACCAGTGCATTACTGGTACTTTATTTTATCGACTCCGTAAGGATGAAAGGCAAAGTTAACCTCGACGGGATTTGAACTCAAACCGTAAAGGGACCTAACTATGCTGGAAAGCATGGCGTCCGACCCTCTACCGATATTGCCAATTCACCGCCCTTCACCGCCAATTCACCGCCCTATGTCAATACAAATAATTGTGTCTACTTTAGGCACAAGACCAGCAATTACACCAGTTCATTACTGGTACTTTATTTTATCGACCCCGTAAGGATGAAAGGCAAAGTCAACCTCGGCGGGATTTTTTCATTTTCTTTATTTCCCCGCTAATTTCCCTGTGGAAAAAAGCTCTGTTCAAACCTCGCCTTGCGGATTTTAGCATATCCAATAAATGTCGTATGATAATAAGCTTCCCTACGAATTCATGCGGATTTACGAATCTACACAATTATTATCTAGATAATCTTACCCTGACGCTCCAAATTCTATCGGAATGTTTGGTATTTGACTGATGAATACTCTGTTAATAGTTGACAGTTACTTCTTTCAAATGTAGACGAGTTTTATATTTGAATGAAAGAACCATGATTTGTTTGAATTATCAATACAAAGGTGCGACAGATTTCATTGAAAGGAAATATTTCGTTTTGCAGATTAAGATTTCATGAATGAAAAAATGAAACAGTTTACCATATACGAAAAAGGAGAGATTTTTTAATGTTTAGCATTGGTATGTCATTTCCTCACTTACAAATAAGTATTTAGTGTATATTGAAGTTTCATAGACCAATCATTAAAATATAAATATACGATATTTTCTTCGAATAGATACTACATCTATATGTAATGGAATTTGTTAAGTGTAAATATCAATTAACTTTGTTTATTTTATGAGCTCAGCAGTTTGAGTTTTACGCTAGACTTATGTTCTTACTGCTATTCTTGAAAAAGGTAATATTTTTCCTGTGATTAAAAGACACTTTTATATTATAAACATTAAATAATATACATTAAATCATATACAGCGTGTATTCCCTTGCTGCTTTTCTAATAGATCAGTAATATATACTGAGTTGTTGCATTTTGTTGTCGCAACAGAGTATTGTCTGAGACAATCTATTGTGCAATAATTCAATGAGACTTTGAAAGTTGCAATGTAATATTTTATTTCGTTACATATACTTTCCGATATTTTACATTGCTGTACATATTACGCTTAAGTGTTGTTACACTTTGTAGTGCCGATGAATATTAAACGGAATGAAATCTCCTGGGCTGTTTAAGGACTAATGTAATACAGTAATACACATTTGGGACCTATGGTTATTGCATATTCCCTTAGATTTTTAATTTTAAGTAGACGTCAATGAAAGGTACTGTTATGGGGTGTATTTGTTTGGAAGGAATATTCTACGCAATTATAACCTGAAAAGTGCAATATTTATGGATGAATTTAATCATTAATATATTCTTCATTGCTTTTGATAACCTTATTCCGTCTTACAACAAGCTTATGGGGGCTTATAAAATGCTTTAGGTGTGATTGGAAAAAGAAAAATTCTATTTTGCATATCGTATTTTGTAATTTCCTAAACAATAATCAGCAAAAAAGATGGTGAGAATGAAGCACTTTCCATAAACTATTTCCTCGTGGAAGGCATTGGCTGCCCATGCAGGTTGAGGATGGTCATTATAATGATAAAGAATGAAAGGTGTTTTTTTCCACATCTGTTGTTTTCATTAAAACTAATTTTATGAAAGTTGAACTGCTATAAACAAATTATAATGAGCTATTCCTTGCACTTAATAGTATTTTCCTTAGATGCAGGTAAACATATGATTGTATTGTATTCCTATCACCATGACTAAGCCACAGCAATCGGTGCTTAACGTGGTGATAAAGGATTCATTTCTCATCTCTAGTAACATCGCTTTCCAAACATGGCACGCATAATTCTAGTGTATGCAATACCTCACAGTAATCAACAGGTTTACAAACATGTTTAATCTACGTACGATAGTGGCATGGCTAAAACTGAAATATCCACTGAGTTCCTTAGATAGGCTGTGAATCGATTTCATTTGGATGAGGCTTTTGTGGGTCATGCTTTAACTTGAAAAATCAAATTTCTGGAACGTAAAGATCACAGCCTAAATGTTATTTTACATACATCATCACCATTAGTGATTTGAACAGATAATGTTTACGCATCTGCTTTAACTTCCCATCTCTATGAAACTCGTTGGGCATCTCTTGTTGGAACTGTTCTTAGATCATAGTCAAGTGAAATGTGGCTTTATGAATCCTGTTCTTTTAATCAATCTAAAATGGCAAGAGATGTATTACTTATGGATATGGCTAATCATAAGATAGAACATTCGTAAAACAGAATTCTCAGGTAGAAAATCGGTCAGAGTTGTTGTTCCATCACTATTAGGAACATTTGAATATTGAAAGCACCATTCAATATATCATTTGAATAATCTTAAACATCGCATGCTGTTGGATTTCCAATCACTGAAATGAAATACCTGTCTCACATTATGCATTTGGTTCCCTAGATGTTGGTGTGGGTAGGGACATACGCAAGCGTATGTCATTTGTGCAAGTTGCTTCCTGTGTGTGTGTGTATGCATGTGGGGCATGAGAGTGAGATCCATCATCTCGACAGTAGTCGACGAATGATGATGATGTGTGTTTGTATGTTTGCGTGTGCGCGTGTTTAGGTGCACGCTTTCTTATTGCCTTATTTCTATAATGTTTGTGGCGTACGTTACATACATCTATGTCCTATGTATATGAATGTTTCCATATATGAAAATGATTACATCCATTTACATCTTAGTATATTTCTAATCTGGCAGTGAATAAGTATGAGTCTGTGTTTATGAGAGAGGGGTAGGGGTGAAATTGAGTTATAGAAGTGTTCGTGTTTGACAATATCACTGAGTTTATTAGCTCCCTAACGATTTGTATAGTGTATGTGATTTAGATCGGGATGTGGAGCTACTGGTGACGATCGAGTAATATTTGGCGTGGTAGTTGTAATGGTGTGAATGTTTATGTGTATGTAGTTAGTGACAATAGAATTATATCTAGCAATTAGTCTTTGAAATAGCGTGATATCCCTTGTTAATATCATTTAATTGTTTCTCATCATATTCCATTAACATCCTTATCACAAGTTTCGATATATTTCGATTATATTCTTTTGATATAACAAGATGAAAAGATCTGAATATCTCAAACTCGTGATATATTATGTATGACGTGTTTATTAGCTACCTAAAATTAAAAACAATATCTGACGTATTAGAAATTAGGACTATGATTGGAATGAGAAAATCAAAAACTTAAAACAAAATAATCGAATGTAGGGGACGTATAATTGGAAAGTGTAGGTATTAAAGAACATATTGTGTTAAATAAAAATAAGTATTAACTTCGATCGAAATATTGCTTATTGTAATCGGAGGAAAATGAAACTGCTCTACGTTTGTTAATTTCTTACATTGGTACAGAGCCTAACCTTTCGGGAATTACATCTGTATTTCTGTTCGGTGATGTCGAGTACATCCGACATCTTCGGAGTGCTGCAGAATCATATCAGTTTTTCTACGAAAAGAATGTTCTTGATTCTTCTTCAACCCTTTTGTATTTTTGAAGTAATTGACGCTTTGAGCAGTCAACCGATTCCGTTCTGACGACAAAACATCACCGTTTCAGATAGCGAGAGAGAGGGTGAGAGGACGTGAAAGGAAGTCAGACTGAAAAGCTAAGAGAAACAAAGCCAAACATAGAGGGAGAGAGAAGCAGAGAAGAAAACAAAGAAACAGTATGCAAGAAGCAAAAAGACACAACGTTACTTAACCGGCACTTGCTTTATAGAGCCCTGTAGGATGAAATTTAAAGTTGAATTTTGAGGAAATTTTATACGAAGCAAATTGCTCACTATAAATAATTTAAGTTGTTAGACTTACGATCATAACGTCGTGATTTTGTGGTCTGAACCATGTGGCCTGTTGTGGTCTTGAGCAATACACTTCATTTTGCGCTGTTCAAGTTTATTCAGCTGGAAATGATTACTTGCAGTTAACCCAGCGTTAGATTGGCGTCCTGTTATCTCACTCGCTTAATGCCAATAAAACGTAAATCTGACTGCTTTCATAAAAGTCGCTATTAAGATGCCAATCAACAGAATGTCAAAGTCTACATTAACGTCTATGGTAATTGCTACACATGTTATTTAGCAATGATAATGACTGCAATTAACGTGTATATATCGTATTTTCCTTGTGTGGGTTGCATTTGTATACAAATGTTTGTTTTTGAAATTGCTCTTCTTGCTGATTGATAATAATGAGCAGAATATGATATTCTTTAGTACCATATTTCGAATGACGTGATCGTTTCTCTGTTGTTTATTCGGTAGTTGAAATGATACTAAGTGAATCATTTGGTAGGCCGTGGTCTTATGGAATATTTAGAGCCAAGTGTGTTGATATCGGTATGATAAACGGCATTATAACGATACTATGTGTGGTATAATCATATTTTGAGACACATTCATAACAAAGAAAATCGTGCTGTAACACAGACAGTTGAACTTTAGATTGAAAGACCACCAGTAGTCTTTCGAGTGTAAACATAAAATGTTTTGTAAACCAATAATGCTATATTGCCGTGAGGTTGAAATAACTCTGACGTTTTGATTTAGTGGACAGAATTTAGAGAAATCAACGAAGAAGAATTCTGTTAGTAACATTAGTAATTTAAATGTGCGACATTCTCAAAAGCAACTTATAATGCTGATAAAACTGTTAAATTCCAAAGTTAATACACCAGAAGGGCAACTAGGAAGTAAATGAAAAGATGTATTTACACGCATTTAGACGAACGTCCCACTATTTATGACTAGTACGAAACTGGAATGGCATCGCAGACGCAACTTAGAATTCTGTGGAGTTAGCTGTAACGAAACTGAGAGCCAATACTTCATCAACATGCACCGATGTTTCCAGCAGTCTGTCATGCACCAACATGTTATCCAAAATGTAGCAGTATGGATATGGAACACTCATCAGGTACTTCACATTGTATGTATTTAGGAAGTTTGTTCCCATAACAGATAGAAATTGTTTAGTGTGTCCATAATTTAAACTAGACGAGTAAAACACACATATATTGTGATCTGTACAGTCAAGTTAGATATATTTTAGTCCAGTAACCTCCTAAATACTAGAAGCTAATTAGTTTTCATTGACCACTGCTGGGCCTCCACAAAAAGACCTTGCGCAGAGCTGTGTCTAGTAGGGGATGTTCTGGCTAATTTGAGTAGTTTTATTAATACCGTTCATCTGTATAACTGATATGTGTTTCTCATTGAACGCTTGTTTATAACCATCCATCTAAGATAACCTACATTGTATTATTATCAAACGACAATATTTCTACTGGTATTGCAAATATCTAAACTTAGAAACTTTTACAGTCTGTTATCTCCCTAAAGAATCCGCACTATGTTACACTATTACAAATACAATAATATAATTATTAGTTTTTTATTACATTCGTACATTTATTGATTTAACAAATAGAGAATAAGTAAATAACAACATGTGATAGGTGTTTGCTTGAATAATCAAATACATCTACCAATTATATTCTGATACTCATTAAACTTAATTTTTCTGTAGAATCATGCTCGTTCTATATTGCCTCATTAACTAAAAACATATGTTTGCATATACTTCTATATTTATTATGATTATTTTCTATATTTTAATTTTAGACTATTTTAATTTCCTTTTCAGCGTTCAATATTTTTAAAATAGACATAGTAGTAAAGTTCACTTACGACACGTAATTTGTCTTTGACTGTCTGGCACCTCATTATTTGAGTACAATTTTTCACATTTTGCTATTAAAATTATTTTTTTACACCTTTCT
The DNA here is from genome assembly GCA_964016885.1 of Eledone cirrhosa. NCBI lineage: Eukaryota > Metazoa > Mollusca > Cephalopoda > Octopoda > Eledonidae > Eledone > Eledone cirrhosa. Next base: position 215,389,766 of record OZ024742.1, on the reverse strand, counting down.
TAAATGTTATATGAGAACAAAATGTATACACTTTAACAATAAGGAAAATAATCAAATCATATTAAACTGTAATATATTGATATATACAACAAACAAATAAGTATACAATCTATCTATCTATCGATCGAGTGACTTATCTGTCTGTCCATCTATCTATCTGGGCGCCTGGCACACTGAGTGTGCCCAGGCGCTCACCGCCCTCTGGCAGGCGGATCCGGTTATCAGTGGAGACTCCACCGCAACATTCTATAGAGGGCTGGTACGCAGCAGGTGCGACGACGCCCTCGGAGAAGCCCTAGACTTGGAGGAGGACGAACTGGCCAGCCTGTTCGGTAGGACATTCAGCCCGGGACCTATGGACAACTTCCAGAAGTCCCTGGCCTGGCAGTGCTACCGAGGAGCTTTACCCGTTCGAGAAAGGCTCTACAGACACGGGCGCCCGGGTAGGGACCTCGCCAAAAAGATCTGTCCCAGATGCGTGTGCGACGAGGAAACCGTTGCACACGCATTGGTACAATGCTCGGGCGTAGCCGATCTGTGGGGCTATGTCGAACAACTGCTGTCAAGGGTGGGACCGATCCGGTTGACCACCGAGTCTATTGTAATGATCAAGCCGCCTCCCCCCTTCAAAGATGAAGCAGAGGCGGTGTTTCTGTGCGTAATAGCCATGGCGAAAGAGGTTGTATGGTGGACGCGTCTGAAAGGACTGAGGTCAGGCACCTTTCTCTCTGGCCAACAACTGGTCCGTTTCTTCCGATATCATTTCGGAAGAAGGATCAGGATGGAGAGAGAGGTGCTGCACCCCAGTCGTTTTTATGAAAGGTGGGTGAAAGTGGCGAGAATGGCCCGTGTGAATGGGCCTTCTCTTTACATAAGCCTGTAGGTGGAAAAGAGGAAGGAACGAGGGAGCACCCCCTCTCTGTACTCCTGAGGAAAAGGGTTGCACACTTTTTTCGGGGGTGTGTGCGACCCCCCAAGGCGCCTCCTCTCTATTGAGGATTTTGTTATAAATTTTATTTTTTGTTATATTTTATAACAAAATCCTCTATTGAGGATTTTGTTATAATTCTATTTTTTGTTATATTTTATTTTATTTTTATATATTGTTATTGCCTCCTCCCTATTGAGGACGCCTTGTTTTGTAAACTCCCCCCATTGTACTTGTCCCACTTTTGATGCCCTTGTGGCAAATAAAAGAAACATATCTATCTAATAAATACATTATCTAATGTTATATATCCCTTTAGTACTTAGTGGTCGTTTCTAATTAACAGTATTTCCACAGTCAGTTACTCTTACTACTACTACTACTACTACTACTACTACTACTACTACTACTACTACTACTACTACTACTACTACTCTGCTAAATGCAGTGTTAAACATTTTGGTCAAGGTGTTAGCAACGAGGTTGGTGCTTGTCGTCGGTGGTCTGACAGCACTGGAGCATTTGCTCTTCCGCTTCTTGTGGAAAGGACATGTTCCGATGGTCAGGTGGTCCATCTGCTGTGAACACTCGCTGCTTGGAGTACTGCGAATGCCGTCGCTTATGGTGCGCAGACATGTGCTGAGGCTAAGACATCGGCATATTTTCCCTAATTGTGAACAGGTATGGTTGCCGTTCACCAAATGCATGTCCCCCTAGCTGGTATACTTAATGGAGATGCAGTTCTGTGACAATTCTTCAGGCGCTTACAGCCCTCCGCGAATCTGGCAATGTGATCGGTGGAAACTCCACCTTGGCGATCTATACAGGGTTAGTGGTGAATTAAACGACGACGTTTTTGGAGAAACTCAAGACATCAAATAAAATCATCTAGCCACACTTTTCGGGGGGAAATTTTGTCCAGGACCACTTGTATAGTTTCATGAAATCCCTGGCCTAACAGTGCCAACGGGGAGTTTTGCCAGATCGAGTTAAATTCTACAAGGAAGTGCCGTCAGCCGTGAATATCTGAGATGCACGCAGAGGGACACTTGCTGTTATGTGCTATCAGCTGAATCCATCGTGAAGAACACCACACAGCTTTCTTTTAACTGTGGAGGGCAGATAGCTTCTATCTGCCTGATAGTCGTGATGACAGAGTTGGTGTTATGTACACCTTTGAAGGGGTTGGAGACAAGCCCTTTCCATTTCAGCGAATCCCTGATTAATTTTTCAGGTTTTATTGCACGGTATATGTTTTCCATTTAACGACCTACAATTTAATAACAGTATGTCATTTCGTGTTGTTGACATTGCTATTAGTATATACATAATATCAATACAAAGCACATTTATTTCCACACTATATGTGTCTATACGTCAATCAATCAAATTTTGTGTGGTTTGATACAATATTTACTAGTGATATTAGCATTAACAATGATTGCTCTGATAATAGTAGTTATTTGATTTTCTTTTTCTTCATTGTGATATTATTGATCTTGTTCGTGATATCAGTAATATATATCTAGTGATGATGTATTTGGTCACGTGAAAGGAATGTCAACAAATTCATGTATGCTGGAGCCGCTATTTGAACGACAACTAAATAAACATTAGGACATTCTAGCAGAGATGAAAGGTGCTGAAATTGAGATTAATGTTTAAATTTGCTCCTCCCTAATTTATTAACTCCGTCTCTTAAGTCAACCCTTCACTCGTTACCTCATTTCTTTTCTCTCCTCCTCTCTCTCTCTCGCTCCACACACACACACATGCACACACACGCACTCTCTCTCTCTCATTCTCTCTCACACACACATACATAGTACATATATATATATATATATATATATATATATATATATATATATATATATATATATATATATATATATATACAAATATACAATATTAAATAAATGGAAACTATATTTATAAAACCATATTTATTTCATTATATATATTTCAGGGATAACATATTAACAATATGCTATGCCTTCCTCAGACAAAATACAATATAAACAGTTTTATAGATAAATAGATTCGACATACCGTAACAACATCTACTTGCATTTGAGAAGGTTGATTTCTCAAATGCAAGTAGATGTTGTTACGGTATGTCGAATCTATGTATCTATAAAACTGTTTATATTGTATTTTGTCTGAGGAAGGCATAGCATATTGTTAATATGTTATCCCTGAAATATATATAATGAAATAAATATGGTTTTATAAATATAGTTTCCATTTATTTAATATTGTAAATATACTCCAAATATTTGTCGAGTGCTTTTATATCAGTTATAAATATTTACTAGTTGTAACACAACAATTTAAATATAACTTTCCATATATATATATATATATTATATTATTTATAGTTATGTATACACTATATACTATTAACAGGAAAGGTCAGTAATTCATTACTACCTTATTACCAGTAATTATTAACTTTTAATTTTAATTATTGTACAATTCTCTTGTAATCTATGTCGCATCCATTCCACTCTGTAAATACGAAACCGTTGTTGACAACATTAATAACCATGTATCTATATGATTGTTCAGTTGAATAGGTGGTTAATTATATGTACAAATGTTGCTAGTGCTCCGATGATCCAAAACGAAAGTTTGGAATAAACGATTGTCAGCAATAAAACGATTTGAACATAGCTTTTATTATTGTGTAATTTATATATATATATATATATATAGTAATACTAATAAATTTGAAGACTAAAATCCAAAGAGGGCTCGATAAGGATAAATATATATCAAATACATAAGAACCGTAGAGCAAATATTCATTAAAATAACAGATTAAATTTTAAGCAAAGAATCGCTGCTTTCACCCTTAACGGGATCTTCTGAAACTAAAAAAATCAATCTATGAACACAGAAGTAAATATTTCGAAAAACGTTGCAACCGAAGGAAGACAGGAAGACGATACTTTTGTTCGTGGAGACGTACCCTGGCAAAGAACGACAAAAACAAAGATAATACGTCATTATTTGGACCGGTGAGAACAATTACACGCAAAGAAAAAAACACGTTTATGGTATAAATGAAGTCGTAGACTAATATTCTATTAGGTGGTTCGTGGAGACGTTCCCTGGCAATGAAGTCGTAGACTAAAATTCTATTTAGGAAACCGAATGATTCTCGGCTTCATAGTGAAGAATAATGTAAATAAATTACAGAGGTTATTGAAATCAACAATAATAAATATATACATGCACGCATCCATATACGTAAATACACATGCATACGCGAAAACACCCACCATGGGTATGCAAATACAGGTACGTACACACAAATAGGCGCATACATACGAAAACCCACGCATCGCCTGTACCCGCACACATACGTACGTATACACCAAATACACATAACACATTAATAAAAAAAAAACAAAACATATGTTTGTGTGTGTGTGCGTGTATACATATAATTATAAAAACGTAATAAATATACACACATACATACGTATATAACGCGCGCACACACATACCTACATGTAAATACACATATGTTCGCGAAACCTACGTCAACCAAAACACAAAGTACACATATACACACACCCTACATACGTGCAAACCAGCATACACACACAAACGCAAAACTCACGTACACACTAAACCATAACCCATGTAATATATACGCCTATAATAAATACAAGCAAATATGCGTACGAGAAAGTATACATGCCTTCACAAAACATACAGGTAATATATACTTACCTATACAAATAAGTAATGGTATAAACATAACATATACTTAGCTACCACATCAAGACGTAAACTATCCGCGTATAGTTCGTACTATCCGTTAGGGTATAATGTTGGGCTGTAATACAGGAAAGTTTTGTGCAATTTATGTTTACAAGCCGAAATTGCCTCAGATTTTTTGTTTAAGGAGTGGTCATTGGCGTAGAGTATTTCCAGGGCTTCAGCGGCTCAGACGTCACATGGTCTTTTATTTCCATTATACCATCTAGGATCTCCCAGTGTTACCCATATTGGGTGTGGTTGTCTCTTAGACTCCAGATATAAGCTGAAAGTGACGTCATATTCCTTCTTAAAGGGTTAAGAAAAGACTGGATATGCATGTAAAGACGCTGCTTGAATATATTGGCGGTTAACCCTATTGTTGATTTCAATAACCTCTGTAATTCATTTACATTATTCTTAACTCTGAAGCCGAGAATCATTCGGATTCCTAAATAGAATTTTAGTCTACGACTTCAGATATACCTTAAACTTGGTTTTGTCTTTGCGTGTAATTGTTCTCAGCGCTCCACATAATGACGTATCATCTTTGTTTTTCCGTTCATTACCAGGGAAAGTCTCCACGAACCACCTAACAGAATATTAGTCTACGACTTCATTTATACCATAAACGTGGTTTTGTCTTGGCGTGTAAGTGTTCTCAACGGTCCACATAATGACGTATTATCTTCGTTTTTCCGTTCATTGCCAGGGAAAGTCTTCATGAACCACCTAATAGAATATTAGTCTACGACTTCATTTATACTATAAACGTGGTTTTGTCTTTGCGGGTAATTGTTCTCACCACTCCAAATAATGACATATTATCTTCGTTTTTTTTCATTCTTTGCCAGGGAACGTCTCCACGAACCAAAGTATCGTGTTTCTGTCTTGCTTCGGTTGCAACGTTTTTCGAAATATTTACTTCTGCTTCCACATATTGATTTTTTTAGTTTCAGAAGATCCCGTTAAGCGTGAACGCAGCGATACTTTGCTTATACTTTAATCTGCTATTTTAATATATATATATATATATATATATATATATATATAAACACAAGAATTGCGAAAGCGGTAAAGGAACCAAATAAATATTCTTAAAAAGACTCCACTTGCATTTTCGATTTCATTTTCTTTTTCCTTATACATTCACTCGTGTAGGACATCTCATTTTTTTTTCATTTGGTTAAAAAACGCTCATTTGCATCCATTCCACTCTGTAAATACGAAACTGTTGTTGACAACATTAATATCCATGTATCTATATGATTGTTCAGTTGTATAGGAGGTTAATAATATGTCTAAACTTTGCTAGTGCTCCGAGGGAAACAACGATAGTTTGGAAGAAACGATTGTCAGCAATAAAATTATTTGAACATAGCTTTGATTATTGTGTAATTTATATTCCGTCTCTGTAAAACATCGCATGTATTTATTTACATTGATCTATTTTTCTTACTGGTAATAAGGTAGTAATACATTCCTGACCTTCCCTGTTTATAGTTGTATATAGTGTATATATAACTATAAACAATATTATATATATATATATATGTGTATACAAATGTAGGTTTAGTAAAATCTATCTACCTATATATATATATATATATATATATATATATATATATATATATATATATATATATATATGTTTGTGTGTGTGTGTGTAAGTGCGTGTGTATAAATGTGTGTGTATATATACGCGTGTATGTGTGTGTTCATATATTTTGTTCGTATTTCTTATTTCTATATTCTATATAAGTTTATCTATGCATATATGTACATGGAATATTATGTTTGCATTTCAATATTTTTCGTCTAATTAATTTATCGTTTCTCTATTACGATTTTATAAATGCATCTGTTTGTATGTACGTATTATTATTATGTATGCGTGTGTGTATATATATTGTATGTATGTATATATGTATGTAAATATATATATATAGAGAGAGAGACAGTGATTAAGTATCGAGACAGAGAAGAAGAGATAGGCCATACATGTAGCCAATAGCATATGCAAAGGGTGCTCAATGCTTGTGCTTGCAGTGTTAAATATTAGAAGTGTTAATATCTAGTGGGCGAGAAAACCAGTAGAGCGGATACACGTGGAGAAATATATAAAAGAGAACAACCCGTTAAAACATGTTTATTTAGAATAGCACCTACGTGCGTTTCGCCCGACTGGGCTTCTCAAGGGCATAACAAATTGAAAAACGTTCCTTACATGACCCCTAATGGGTTTTATAGATAAGTTCACATCACAGTCCATTCTTCGTAAAAAACATTTATTGATTTTACAGTAGGTCAAAGGAGATAACTCTAGCCGGTGTTAGAGCAATGTTCCCCAGTCTACTTTTATCTGTTATTACTACTCTACCATTGTCGATTCACGCAGGGTTAGGGATGCAAAGTTAGTTTCCAGATGTTTGTTTGCTACGCCTGCCCTCCGGGGTCGATTCCTGCCGGGTCTAGTATGCATGGTTAGTTTCCGGATGTTTTTTGCAGCGCCTGTCCTCCGGGGTGTTTAGGTTTGCTGTAGGGTGACCTGGTTTACGGTTTTCACGCCTTATTCTTATTCCATCTGGAGTAATAGATTTTTAAGCGGTGCGTACAGGTTATGGTCGTTTCTGCTCTACTGTTGTTGAACTCGTGGTGTGCCGTTATGATATGGTAAAGCTCCATGAGGCAAAGCTCGCATTTCCTCTTGAAATTGCACTGTTCTGCCCTGCCGACTATTTCTCAGTGTGTGGAGAAGCTGATGTTTGAGTCTTTTAGTGCTGTGATGTAATTCGCGAGCGAAGTGGAGTGTCTTAGTTTCTTGTTTGCGAAAGAGTGGAGATGTGTTTGAAATCTATTTTTGAACGGGCCAGAGGTATCCCCTATATAATTTTTAACGCTAGTATGGCTAGTTACGGTGCGCCTATAAATAACCCTATTAGTCACGCAGTTTCCCCTAAGGGGGCAGCGTCCCTTGTTACGGCAGTTGCAATTTTGGTCGCAGTCCCTTCTAGTTCCCAAGGTAAGGCTATTATTATTGCTATCTATGTTGTTACCTACGCCCCTACACCTGTCATTGGTACCATTATAAGCCTCTGTTTGCAGAGTAGTACCATTATCATTCCGGATGCCGCAACGCTTTCTGTTGTCGTTGAGTGATCCGTACGGGTCACCTGCATATTCCCCAGTCGTGTCGCGGTTATGTTGGTTGCGTCTGTAGTGGCTGTTGCCAGCACAATTGGGTGCTGCTAGGGAGTCGTTAAGGCCGAATATAGAGGCTACCACTGGCCCGTTCAAAAATAGATTTCGAACACATCTCCACTCTTTCGCAATCAAGAAACTAAGACACTCCACTTCGCTCGCGAATTACATTACAGCATTAAAAGAATCAAACATCAGAATCTCCACACACTGGGAAATTGTCGACAGGGCAGCACCGTACAATTTCAAGAGGAAATGCGAGCTTTGCCTCATGGATATTTACCATATCATAACGGCACCCCACGAGCTCATCAACAGTAGAGCAGAAACGACGATAAACTGTACGCACCGCTTAAAAATCTATTACTCCAGATGGAATAAGAATAAGGCGTGAGAACCGTAAACCGGGAAACCCTGCACCAAACCTAAACACCCCGGAGGCAAAAAACATCCGCAAATTAACCATGCATCCTAGACCCGGCATGACTCGACCCGGGAGGGCAGGCGTAGCAAACAAACATCTGGAAACTAACATTGCATTCCTAACCCTGCGTGAATCACCAATAGTAAAGCAGTAATAACGGATACAAGTAGCCTGGGGAACATTGCTCTCACACCGGCTAGAGTTATCTCCCTTGACATACTGCAAAATCAATAAATGTTTTTTACGAAGAATGGACTGTGATGTGAACTTATCTATGAAACCCATTAGGGGTCATGTAAGGAACGCTTTTTAATTTGTTATGCCCTTGAGAAGACCAGTCGGATGAAACGTACGTAGGTGGTATTTTAAATAAACATGTTTTAAGGGTTTGTTCTTCTTTATATAGTTCTCCACGTATATATATATATACACATATATATGTGCGTGTGTGTGTTTGTATATAAATATGTATATATATATATATATATATATATATATATATATGTGTGTGTGTGTGTATGTATATATATATACATACATACGTTTCTGGTGGGTAGTTCTACAATACGGCGGGTAAAGAAGCATTGGATTGGCAGTATCAGTAGAGGGTCGGACGCCATGCTTTCCAGCATAGTTACGTCCCTTTACGATCTGAGTTCAAATCCCGCCGAGGTTGACTTTGCCTTTCATCCTTACGGGGTCGATAAAATAAAGTACCAGTAATGCACTGGGTATTTGCTGGCCTTGTGCCTAAAGTAGAAACAATTATGTATATTTTCTTACTTTGATAATTTGTAATATATTTTACATAGATCACTAATAGAATGAACATACTGACAACTACCCCCCAGAAACGATCGTAAAATAATGAGTTTTACTATAAATTCCCCGCATTTTGTTTAATTTCATTGTGTTCACTATTTGTATTATTTTGACTCTGCTTCCAATGAATTATATCGCTGAAATTTTGTATTTTAAACTGTGGTTTTTCTCACAGATGTGAGAAAAACCACAGACTCTCCATCTCAACTCACCTTTTGAAAAGCAGAAGAACTGCGAAACCGGTAAAGGAACCAAATAAATATATATATTTAAAAAAAAAATAAGACTCCAGTTGCATTTTCGATTTCATCTCTTTTTCTTTATACTTTCACTCGTGTAGGACACCTCGGTTATTTTTCATTTTGTAAAAAAAACCTCACTTTCTAATATATATATATATATATATATATATTTATGTATATATATATATATATATATATAAATGTATATATATATATATATATATATATATATGTATATATATATATAAATGTATATATATATATATATATATATATATATATATGTATATATACATATATATATATATATGTGTATATATATATGTGTATATATATATATATATATGTATATATATATATATATATACATATATATATATATATATATATATATATATTTATATATATATATATATATATGGCGTGACCTACTCAACCTTACGGGAGTATATATTAAATTATATACATATATATAATAAGACATAGTCATAGATACATATATGGTTTTGACTACCTTCCATGGTGTGGCTCAATGGAGAATTAATTAAGCAAATAATCATTAATCAGAGCTATATATAAAATTGCAAGTTTAGGTAGTATTCGGCTGCGCTTTCTAGCAACCAGCCTACTCGTTGAAATGCACCAATCACAAATCTTCTGCCTTGTCCGTTGGCCACGTGATAGTTCTTAGCCATTTTGAATTCATTTCTGGCGGAGATCATGGTAGAAAACTTAGTCCAGAATGGGGCGTCACCTGATTAGATCCAAGCCTCGTGTATAGATCCAAGTTCGGGTGTATCCAAAAAATGGAACGAAACTACCGGTAGACGGGACTAGAGGAATTTTGGTACAGTTTATGTACAAACTTCTATTTTGTACCCAACTCCGTGTAGTTGATTATTTGTGTGCTCAAATTCTACAGGCTAAAAGAAATAACTAGGTAAATTTTATATGGCTGAAAAATCGCGGAAGATAGTCTGTATCATTTATCTATTATTTCTTCATAGTTACATTTTAAACTTATAGCCTCGTTTAAATGTTTTTTATGTGGTTGATTTATACGGACTAGGGAGAGGAAATACTGTATATATTTTATCTAATAGTTCTTCAGACTTGCAATTTTATATATAGCTCTGATTAATGATTATTTGCTTAATCAATTCTTCATTGAGCCACACCGTGAAAGGTAGCCAAACTCATATATGTATCTGTGACTATGTCTAATTATATATACAAGCAGAAAAACCGCCCTTCGGCCGATTTTCTGCTAGCATATGTCGTGTGCATATTGGTATTATACGCAAATATATATGCATATAAATATATGTAAATTGAAAAGTAAATTGACAATATCTTCTTCACCCACTTATTTCTGAGAGGGTCGTGGGGGCAGAGACCTTCTCAAACACTCCTTCCAGCGAATCTGTCACTAGCAAACATCTCTAACTGATCCAGCTGGATTCAAAAGCGTTACCAGCCAAGCTCATGGATGTTATCCAACTATCTTGCTCCGGGTCTACCCCCGGGTCTCTTGCCGGTTGGTTTTGCCTGTAAAATGTGTCCAGCGATTATTTACTGAGACATTCTAACCACATGCTCATCATAATATCGGAATTGTGATCTCTCAATTCGGAGAAGTAGCGGCTCTACCAGGAGTGACTGTCTGGTATATGAGTTATGCACTTTATTGAGTAAAGTTACTACAATGACCCTTCGGAGGAATCCCATTTCTGCCACTTAATTTGCGATTGTATTCTTTTGGTCATTACTCAAGATTCATGATCCTCGGTAAGAGTTGGCAGGAATACCAGGAAGAGAGCGAGTTTGACTTTTACACCTACCCCCTTCATCTGATTGCTGAGGTTGGCGCTTTACTGATCAGCTTTTGTAATTCTTGTACTTAATTCAGCTTCCTGCATTCCATCACTCATGAACACGGCTCCAAGATACTTGAACTTCTCTAACTGCTTCAGTAGAACTCCATGCACATGTATATAAATGTGAGAAACTTCTGTCCTCCAGTCCATCACGCAATGTGTATGTGTGTTTGTGTGAATGTATGTGTGTGTAAAAGGAAGGAAAGGGATAGACAAATATGTCTCTAACTTAAAAACAGTGACACACACGTTTCTCTAATTTAAGAACGCCGACAAACTCACGCACGTGCACACATACACAAACTGTCCTATTACCACTCAGGAGCTTTGGCCCGGGCAAACATCCCCTCAATTGTGGAACCGTCTGGGTTGTCCTGAATTGATGAGAATATTGACGGTCTTACTCTGTGCTGCTGGTCAAGAGGCAGGCAGAGCCTTACCTGGGACGTCACTCTATTGCCACATCCTGGATGCAGCGGTAAGGGCCAGAGCTACAGCATCCGCAGCTGAACGGAACAAAATCCTAAAATACCGTGTTCTGTCAGCTAACTACATTATCCAGCCTGTGGCGTTAGAGACGTTTGTGGGAGTCGGGCTACTGACAGCGAGGTTCTTATCTTCACTGGCGGCTCGCCAAACAAAGGTAGCTGATGATGCTCGTGAGGGCACTTGGTTGTTCCAGCACCTCAGCCTCGCCATCACCCCAGATAAGCCTGCGAGCGTGTTGGCCTGCCTCAAAAATTATTAGAGAGGTTTCCTAGTGCTCCTCGCCATATTGCTATCTTTTGTTCTGGTAGCGGCTCGTTTTTCCACCCTTTCATCTTCATTTTGTTCTATGGGGTCTAAGATGTGTGTATTACCTTCTTGTGAATTTTCTCTTTCTTTTTTTCCCTTCCCTTTCCTTTGTATATATTATATTTGTTAGTGTCTTCGTTCTGTAACCATTATATTAAATGAGTTAAAAAAAAAAGAGTTAATAAATAAATAAAACGTTATACTTGTTTTACCCTCCCATCTCCAATTAAACCGAACGCTATCATGAATGTATGTGTGTGTTTGTGTAAATGTATATGTGTGAATGTATGTATGTTTGTGTAAATATATATATAGATATACACATACACACACACATATATACACACACACATATGTATATATATATATATATATACACACACATACATAAATATACATATATATACATATATACATATATATATATATATATATATATATATATACATATATATATAATATAAGATCAAAATATGGTTAAAAGAGTTCCATGTATTTTATTATGCGTATTTAAAAAACTAATATCATCGTGGGATGATATTTGCGTTCTCAATAGATAAAATAGGGAGACATGATATGAAGCTTAAAAAACACTTGCGAGCAGTGAGGTGTTAAATCAAGATATGAAAAATAAAATAAGATGGATATATTAGATTGGGAAACAAACTTGGACCCTAAATAATTCCTCTAAGTTCATAATTCATTTAACCTTTTCTTCATTCACCTTATCTCCTTAATATTTTTTTAATTTTAATAATACTTATTAATTAATTCCTTTTCGCACATAATAAACCATTCAATATATAAAACTTAAATAAATACTATTCTTAATTCCTTTTTCTTTAATCATAAACATCACCATTCATAAACGTCATTAACTTTTAATTTCAAAATTTTTTTAAAATTTATATATTATCTTACAACGGTTTTTTATTTCTCTCTGTGAGACAGTGTTTCTCAGTATTAAAGGTTATCTCTCTCTCCCTCTCACTCATTTCTCCTCCTCTCTCATCCTTCCTTCTTATACTCCTCCTCCGTCATCCTTTCCTTATTATTATATTTTTCTTTTCTTATTATTTTCTTTCTTCCTCTTCCTTAACTTTTCCTTCCCCTTCTTTCTTTTTTTTGTTAAGATACCAGATATGTATGTATATTTTTGTGAAAGTATGTGTGAATGCATGTTTGTGTAAATGTATATGTGTGAATGTATGTATATTTGTGTGAACGTATGTGTGAATGCCTGTATATTTGTGTGAAATTATGTGTGAATGTATGTGTGAATGTATGTATATTTGTGTGAAAATATGTGTAATTGTGAGAATTATGTCCGTGAGAGTGTATTTTTATAAGTTTGTGTTTGTGCGATTATAGTTATATACTCATACATATAGATGTATGTATGTGCACAATCATACGCGTCAGGTTTAGAAAGTCGTAATCTCTCTATCTCCCTCAACACAAAATCTCGTAGTATATATATGTATGTATATATATGTATATATATATATATATATATATATATATATATATATATATATATATATATATATATATATATATATATATATACACATACATGTATATATACACACACCCACACATATATATATATATATATATATATATATGGTGGCTGCCAACTCGTTTTCGAGTACGGCCACTACTTTATATCCGTGTAGGAGAACCCCTACCGATGCGCTGAACGAGTGTGACTTTTTAGTCCAGCCAGTGACTTGAAAACTATGGTACAAACACTACACTTGTGACAATTATTGACACATAGTGCTGGGCCCATGGTACCATGTGACGACAAGTGCAGAGAGATCTCCAGATATAAAGCAATGCCTGTGCCGTGAAGCTTTGATAGTGAGCAAAGGCACTGTACAAAGCCAGTCCCACTCTCTTAACCAAGATGATATTTACCAAAAAGAAGAACAAGTCAACATCATTGGATACCATCAGGGTTGCAGGTGTTATATCATATATATATGTGTATATACATACATATATATATACACATACATATATATACTACCATATATATATATATATATATATATATATATATATATATATATATATATATATATATATATATATATATACATACATATATATACACACACACACACACACACATATATATATATATATATATATATATATATATATATATATAGTAATAATAATAAATTTGAAGACTAAAATCCAAAGAGGGCTCGATAAGGATTACTATATATATCAAATATATAAGAACCGTAGGTCAAATATTTATTAAAATAACAGATTAAAGTTTAAGCAAAGAATGGCTGCTTTCACCCTTAACGGGATCTTCAGAAGATCCCGTTAAAGCTGAAAGCAGCGATCATTGCTTAAACTTTAATCTGTTATTTTAATATATATATATATATATATATATATATATATAATGTAGGAGGTGAGTTTTATTGTAGTACAATAAAGCAATGCAGATATCGGATAAGAAGCACTCTACAGTTTGTAGGACTGGAGTATGCATAATATAAGATCAAAAGATGGTTAAAGGAGTTCCATGTATTTTATTATGCGCATTATTATGACGTTAGAATATTTATCCGCAATCATTATTTTTTTCTCTCTCTCATAAATCTTTTTAATCTCAATTTCATCCTTAATTTATTTTTTCTCCCCATCAACGAACTCATTCTTAATACATATTAACTCTATTCGCATATATTATCAATTCCTCCAATATACAAACTTTAACTTCACATTATTTTTCTCAAATCCTTCTACACACAAACCTTAATAATTTTTCTCTTCGTTAATTTTGAAATTGCCACAACATACCCTTTTTTTGACGTTAGAATATTCATCCACAATTATTATTTCTTCTCTCTATCTTCATACATAAATTCCCTTCGTTAATTTTCAAATTCCTTTAATTTATACATTATCTTCCAACGGTTTCTCAACCTCTCTGTGTAAGACAATGTATCTTTCTCTCAGTTATAAAAACTATCTCTTTCTCTCTATCGCCCATCTCTCCCTCTCCACCTTCACTCTCATCTCCTCCCCCTTTTTTTCATCCTTTCCAGCCCCCCTCCTTAAATAAAATACTTTTTCCTCGCACATATCCTCCTTTCGTTGATTTTCAAAAATTTTTTTGGGGTTTATACATTATCTTCCAACGGTTTTCAACCTCTCTGTGTGGGACAGTATATCTCCTCTCAGTTATAAAAGCTATCTCTTTCTCTCTATCACCCATCTCTCCCTCTCATCTCCTCCCCCTTTTTCATCCTTTCCCCTCCTCTCTAAATAAAATATTTTTCCCAATATCACACATCAATCTAAAACCACTTTTCATATGTAGATTTAAAACTGCACTATCCACAAGTGTTTTTTAGCCTTCATATCATGTTCTCCTGTTTTATCTCATGAAAACACAAATATTATTGCATGATGATGTTTGTTTTTGAAATGCGCATAATAAAATACATGGAACTCCTTTAACCATCTTTTGATCTTATATTATATATATATATATGTGTGTGTGTATATACATATATAGGGGAAAAATGTCAGGACCCCGTCGACGCGGCATCGGCCATTTCGACAGCTAAGTCCGTACTGTGCCAGCAGGCTATTACCCACTCTACCACCTTAAGTATCGAATACTCTTGTGTGTCATGGTCCACCTGGTATCTTACACACCTTCTTTGTTGATATCTATCTATCTATCTATCTCTCTCTCTCTCTCTCTCTCTCTCTCTCTCTCTATATATATATATATATATATATATATATATATATATATATATCAATTAGCTTGTGATATACAGCATCATTATATGCTATATATTCTCTTTTTGTAGGTTTGTGTAGATTTACATCTATCTATCTGTTACATGTAGTGAGTCTACTATTATATATAATGTTTTAGTGTACCTCTTGCACTAACAGGACAACGTTTCTTTTTCCTGTGGGCCAGATTACATATCGCAAAACATTTCATCACATCTCTAATGCTTCACAAACTCACTGATTTCGTTTATTGTCTTCAATATCGAAAATAACAGATGACAATGACTGGAATCCATTTCATCTTAGTACCAATTAGTCAGTGCTGATGTCGAATTTAACAAATATAAACAAGAAAAAAAGCAAACCAAAACCAACAATAAAGCATATATAAGCAGTGGTTATGTCCAGTAATTATTTGGTTTTATATATTCTTTTTCACACATATAATTATACGGCGTGTGATGCCATCCATATGCTTAGAAAGCCCTAGGGAAAGGAACACATTTGTTCTGTAATATCGTCATTACAATGACTATATATTATTTAAAGTCGGAAAAAGAGAAAATATCATTTATTGATATATTTTTCCGACTAACAATCCATCCTTTCATTCACCCATTCATACTTACATGCATCTGTCCACCCTCATTCTATACATTTAATCTTCTTTTCATTTCCCTATACATTTAACATTTTACATATCAAAACATTCTTTATTTCACACACCAATCATTCGTTCTTTCGTTTATTATGACTCCACATTCACTAATATATCCATTCTGTCAATAAAGTATTTCTTCAACTACTCACTCAATCATCCACCCATTCAATTAACCAAGTATTTCAATCATTCAAACACTGAGTTTCGTTCATATACTCCTTTATTCATTCATTCGTCTACTCTTCATTTCAACTTGCTAATCTTCATTCAAACATCAGTGTGAGAAATTTATTGATGCAATGTATATCATCCAAAATCACCTCATCCATCAAAGCTTCTTCGCCTTTTCCTTGTCTAGAGAAAACAGTCATTTGGAGATGCTACTCACCATTCATATTTCAGGGATAATTATCCAATTAATTTAATTATTTAGTAACATTAACGAGTAAAATAATCGAGAACCTTGAATAGATATACATTGCAATAATGATTAATCTCCTTTGTATATATTCCGCTAAAAAATATATATTTCATCATTAATCTGTGAATTACAGATAGATCTTGGATCGTCAGCAAAGGAGAAATGTTAACCTTCTGTGATTACACACTAAGAACAAAACAGGAATATTTTACAGAATTATTTTACAGGTGATATGTGGCATGTTTCTCAGACATGAGATCTTTAATTTAATTTTGTTAGTATTTTCGGCTCCTTAATATTCTGTTAGTAGAGCTTTTTCTGTTGAAAGGACTCGGCTGCTATTTCTAGCTGTCGATAAGACTTATCACGCCATTGGCATGACGATGGAGCGATGTCTATTTTTTGAAACCACATGTGCATTTCGTCGTTTATTCCTGATTTGTTCTTAGTGTGTAATCACAGCTAGTTAAATCTTCTCCTTTGCCGACCATCGAATATGTAATATCTGTGATTCAACTATTAATGGTGAAATATATTCCTTTAATGGAATATATAAAAAGGAGATTAATCATTATTGTAAGGAGATTAATCTATATTCAAGGTTCTCGTTAAATTTTTTATATGTTACCTCCATAATTATGTAGGATTAGACTCTTTACAAATGATCCCCTGTCAATGTTTCATCTGTCTATTCTATATACATTATATCTACAAATATAAATATAAATTAACGAGAATCGTATTTCGGCTTTGGAAATTAGCGAAAAACAACTTCCGAGATGTGTGGCAAGCGCTCAATAGATTCTAACGAACCAGAGCTACAACATACGTTAAAAGGCCAAACACACTGAGACGATGGTTAAACCATTATCCGCACAGCCATAGAAACGACCAAGTAATTCGGGTCAAACAAATAAAAAAAATATGATTGAAAAATTTACCCGGACCACTGGATGGGTTTCTGCGACTCCTAAATCAAGTACTGTCCGCTTAGACAAATAATGTTAAGCTTCTTGTAGAATGATTGAACAAGGAAGTCACTTTCTCAACAGGCTTTTAGTTCAAGTGCCAGGCCAAGAATTGACCGTTACCAATACCCACGTGGGCTCGGCAAGGGAGGCAACCCTTATTTTTGGCTGATGAATTCAGTATGTGTATATTATTGCAAAATTGCAAAATATCACAAAACGAATTAGGTTCTCAACAGAATGGTTTTAAAGTCAACAAAAGGTATTCATCAGTCAATAGAATCAACTAACAAAATCAAGAAAATTAACTGGTCAATAGCTAGACTGGAGATTAATACAAATATAAATTATATCTATATATATCAATCGACTTTTAATTTAATGTGAATAAAGGCTCGGATTTATTCCTTAGAATCTTTGAACTTATTCTTCAGGTAATATCGCGCATGTTTCTCATATTCTTAGACATGACATTTTTAATTCAATTTTGTTTGTACACTCACACAGACACCCATATATATACATATATATATATATATATATATTTATTTAGTTATGTAATAAACAACATAAGGCAATTATTTCATTTACCAGTGGTTTCTTAAAAGCAAAAAAAATTTGCTTTCAATCATCAGAATGAAAAAATCCTGGCGTATTTATTGACTTTGGATTTTAAAATCTAAAATTTTTAAAATTCAAAGTCAATAAATACGCCAGGATTTTTTCATTCTGATGATTGAAAGCAAATTTGTTTTGCTTTTAAGAAACCACTGGCAAATGAAATAATTGCCTTATGTTGTTTATTATATAACTATTAAGCTCTGTTACCTACATAGAGCACTCTTTTTTCCTGAACTTTTCCGACGGAATTACTTCATTTATATATATATATATATATATATATATATATATATATATATATATATATATATAGAGAGAGAGAGAGAGAGAGAGAGATACAGCGTGAGATAAAGACATTCCCTGATTATAAACTTTTATTAATCAAAACATAAACAAGATAGAAAAACACTTTTTGTCACAGTTATTGCATATGTCTGGAAGTTATCTTTCCCAGATGAACTTCTGTGAACATGAACATGGGCCCCACTCTTCACTCGGAGCACATCTGAGTGATATATTCAATTTCACGCCTTGTGTTCTGAAACATCAACTGTTTACAGATGCTGTTTCTTCAGATATCCTTGCCTCACGATCGCATGATACCCCCTCACGTACGTCCATTCAGTCAAGCTATTGATTGAATTGAGGTACGTGAGGGGGCAACGTGTATCAAAGTGTGCCAGATATCACTCAGTCAAGCTGAGTATTATCTGGCAAACATGCATGGAGGCCATAGTTTTGGACCACCCTTCCTAATCTAGCTGCTTGGAAAGGTTGCATTCAAAACTGACGGACACGTAGGCTCCAATGTGGAGGAGCCCCATATTGTTGGAAGACTATCTGTGGCTGAAACTCTGCCAAACGCGTATAGCATAATGCTCCTGTATGTCCAGGTAATTGTTTGCTGAAATGGTAGATTCAGCAAAGAAGAATGGTCCAATGACTATGTTATGCATCAGACAGCACCAACCATTTACTTTACCATTGTCTCCATTTGCATATTGTGTCTAATACATTTTCCTGATATCTGAAAAGTAGACTCATCAGAAAAAGCAACGTGCTTAAGGTAATCCTTGTCCTTATCAATTCGA
>OZ024742.1:215317661-215365161 GCA_964016885.1 Eledone cirrhosa | reverse complement strand
ACGAAAGAGCTTTGGCAATATATAAACAACCTCGCGGTCATCGAACCAGCCAACCAACCGGAAATTCATCCACTCATATTTAAAGTTCTGGTATCTCAAATTAGAAACATGGAACAACCACTATTATAGACACCATATATATTTCCGTGGGTACTTAGTACCTTCTGGGATATCTATATCATTTATCTGAATTCTCCTTAATGTTGAGAAAAAATGTTGTATCATGTTGCTATTTCTAGTAGTAACATGAAATATCAACTAGTCTATTATTCCCTCTCTTTCTAACAGCCCACTTGTGTGCTGGTCATTTTAACGGCTTCATTCATTCACCGGGCAGAAAGCGACACATCCACATCTAAAGGGATTTATATCTAGTAGGTTTAGAAAAGCTATCTGAAGAGCGATATTTCCATTTGAAAATCTCTGAATTTCAAATCTTTTGATTAGCGAAACCGTCGGTCATGTCGATAGAAGAGGTAAATATTT
Source organism: Eledone cirrhosa (assembly GCA_964016885.1). NCBI lineage: Eukaryota > Metazoa > Mollusca > Cephalopoda > Octopoda > Eledonidae > Eledone > Eledone cirrhosa. Next base: position 215,364,675 of record OZ024742.1, on the reverse strand, counting down.
AAATCGTATTTTAATTTATTTAAAAGATTGTTTAATGTTTACTTATTCCGCTCATATATATATATATATATATATATATATATATATATATATATATATATATATATATATATATATATATATATATATATATATATATATATAAATATATATATATATATATATATATATATATATATATATATATATATATATATATATATATATATATATATATATATATATATATATATAAATGAAATAACAGGAGGCTGGACTGGTGTAAATCCTTGAAAGGTTTATTATACTCTGATTATTTCAATGACCGGGTTCCATATGAATCCGGTGATATCATCAGGTATTGGAATATAACAAAGGAATATGTAAAAAGCCATAGGTCCGAAAAATCAAAGACCGAGAGGACGGCTGACCAACTAGCCTCCCAACCAGCCGCCCTCAAAGTGTTGGCGACTGAAAACTACCAATAAATATCTGGTGAGGGGGCGAAGGCTTATAATGCGCTACCACCACTCCGTCAAAGATGAAGGGGAAGAATGAAAGAAAGGGACAAAGAAGTGTAGTGTAAGGGGCAAACTACATTCGTGTTAGAATATGCCGCGAAAAAAATGCTATTCGCACCACCAACTACACAGACGGAGATGGGTGAACTGCACTGCGTTGAGTACTCTTCACAATATTACACCAGGATTGACCATACGGAATGACCAATTCTATCCAGTGGTGAACCATCAAACCTAAAGAAATAATGCTCCTATAATGTTGAGCACTTTAAAATGTAATATTGAACAGCGGCACTGACTTCAGTGTACAGCTATTAACAGCATGGGATTAACTGATCTACTTACCATTCGGATTTTGGCTGCTCTGCGCCTTATCTCCCGCCCCCTGATACTACTTCCTTGTCGGGATGATTCCGATTCCGACAAAACTCTATGTATTATACTAAAACATGTATTGTATTGACTGAATTCTCTACTCTATACCTCAGGACTTTTTGTGAATCGCATTGAACTTTACACTAGGTACAACATGTTACCATTCCATCTCCTCCATACTCTATATCTATATCTATATGTACAACTTGTATTATCTAACTACAACTTGATCTATATTGATTCTTATTTACCTTTATTAATTCTTTTACTATCTCATTAATGTATATATATATTTTTTTATTATTTTATTAATGTATTTTTATCAATGTATTCTATCTTTATATTGGTATTTTATCTTTGTATGCTGCTTTCATTATTTTTTCATTTTTTCGTATTTGTTCGTATTTTTTTTGTAACTTTTCCTTACTCAGGTCATTATGCACCTTTCATAGCCCCCTACCTACCTAAGAACCACACTACCTATAACCCGGACAAACTGGGACTTTAAAATAATTTTGGTCTATTTGCACTTTTCATTGGGTTGTTACCTTCGACTTGTGTGGTGGCTTTTCCCGGCTGCGCGCTGGGCACTCGGAAAGTTCAGCCTTCCTTGAGTGCTCAGAAAAATAAATTTCTCCTCTTTCGGTAAATGAAATTACTCGGAGCGGATTGCTTTGCCCCGGTCCCACCGCGCCGCCTCTTTTGGCCGCCACATTGTACTTGTACCTACAAACTCCAGGTTTGGGCATGACTATTAGCTGTGTCATGCTTCTACTGACACGTAAATAAACCCCTAATGTGTGATGTAATAGTATTCGTGGTATAGACGATGGCCTGTCGAAATTGTGGAGTTCCCGCTAGGGGTCTCGGGGCCAAAGTTATCTACGTTCCTAGAGTACTCTGAAAAATTAATTTCCATTTCTTTCTCTGGACAATACCACTCAAGACTGGCTGACTCATGGTGGTGGGTGTGCTGGCGGGGTCTCCCAATCGAATTCTTTACTCTATATTCCATCCTAATATCTTATCGAGTTAAACATTTTGTTCATATAAGACTCTCTCCCTAAGTTCATTAAATAAATAAATCTCGCTACTTCAATTTACCATTTTGCAATTAAATATTTTTAATTTAATTTAAATTCATCCTATAACTCGCAACATAAGTTTAACGTTCCAATCTTCGGTTCACACATTAGACCATACAAACACTCATTATAGATTCTTTGGGTAGCATTTTTTTCGCGGCATTTTCTAACATGAATGGAGTTTGACCCTTACACTTCACTTCTTTTCTCCCTTTCTTTCTTCCCCTTCTTCTTTGACGGAGTGGTGGTAGTTTTCAGTCTCCAACACTTTGAGGGCGGCTGGTTAGGTGGCTAGTTGGTCAGCCGTCCTCTCTGTCTCTGATTTTTCGGACCCATGGCTTTTTACATATTCCTTTGTTATATTCCAATACCTGATGATATCACCGGATTCATATGGAACCCGGTCATTGAAATGATCATAGTATAATAAACCTTTCAAGGATTTACACCAATCCAGCCACCTGTTATTTCATTTATAATTAACTCCGTATTCGCACCCCCAGCTATACAAACGAAGATGGGTGAACTGCACTGCGTTGAGTACTCTTCACAATATTACATCAGGGTTGACCATACAGAATGACCAGTTCTATCCAGTGGTGAACCAACAAACCTAAATATATATATATATATATATATGTAGGAGGTGAGTTTTATTGTAGTACAATAAAGCAATGCAGATATCGGATAAGAAGCACTCTACAGTTTGTAGGACTGGAGTATACATAATATATAAGATCAAAAGATGGTTAAAAGAGTTCCATGTATTTTATTATGCGCATTTCAAAAACAAAAATCATCATGCAATATTTGTTTTTTCATCAGATAAAATAGGAAGACATGATATGAAGGTTAAAAAACACTTGTGAATAGTGCAGTTTTGAATCAACATATGAAAAATAGTTTTAGATTGATGTGTGATATTGAGGAAAAAAAAAATTGATGGGGGGTGGGGGTGGGGGGGTGGAAAGGATGAAAAAGAGGAGGAGATGAGAGTAAAAAGTGGAGGGGGAGGAGTATAATGAGGAAGGATGAGATAGGAGGAGAGATGGGTGACAGAGAGAGAGAGAGAGAGAGAGATAGCTTTTATAACTGAGAAAAATATATTGTTTTACATAGAGAGGTTGAAAAACCGTTGGAAGATAATGTATAAATTAAAAGAATTTGAAAATTAACGAAGAGAAAAATAATGTAAAGTTAAGGTTTGTATATTGAAGAGTTTAATAATATGTGCGATGAAAAGAAAATGTTAATATGTATTAAGAATAATATTTAAGGGTTTAATAATATGTGCGATGGAAAGAAAATGTTAATATGTATTAAGAATAATATTTAAGGGTTTAATAATATGTGCGATGGGAAGAAAATGTTGATATGTATTATTAAAAAAACAAAAGTAATGTAAGTAAGTATATATTGTGAGATGAGCATGAATAAGTTAGCATTAAATATATTTGTATTAGAAGATAGGTTAGATATTCTTTTTCCAATATTACTAACTATAGCATTCTTAATATTAGTGGGGTGGTTAGATCTAAAATTAACATAATTTAGGTTCTCATTGTTTTTATGGTAAGGGTAATATAGGCCAGTGTCAAGATTAAGAGATACATCCAAGAAATTAGCTAGTTTGATGCTGTTATCAAATTCAATTTTTAAGTTATGTTGGTTAAAGAAATTACGTATATTGTTCTTAATAATATTAATGTTAACTATGTTGCAATTTAAGATAGTAAAGAGTCCATCGTCACGATAAATTCCACCGCGAAGTTATCAAGTTATTAAGAATATCACACATCAATCTAAAACTACTTTTCATATGTTGATTAAAAACTGCACTATTCACAATTGTTTTTTAACCTTCACATCATGTCTTCCTATTTTATCTAATGAAAACACAAATATTATTGCATGATGATATTTGTTTTTGAAATGCGTATAATAAAATACATGGAACTCTTTTAACCATCATTTGATCTTATATATTATATATATATATATATATATATATATATATATATATATATATATATATATATATATATATAATTTTGTAATTCACATTTTTACCTGTAGTTTCTCTTTCGATGTTGACCTTAGTTTTCTCACCATTAATAGTGGGAATAGCAGGTGAGAATCAGGTCCTTCTGTTGAAGCTGTTGGCCTCGACTCTACTGGTTGTCATAGGTAAGGTCAACACCAAGAGAGAAAGGCAGATAACTTCAGACAAATATGTGAATTTTTCTATATATGTATATGTATGTAAAAATAAATTATTCCCATATTCTTTTAAAATGCAACTTAATTGCATTATGCCCTTCCGAAATTATTCCCATATTCTTTTAATATGCAACTTAATTGCATTATGCACTTCCGTCGCATGAAGAGACCTAGGAGTTGAAACCGGTACGAATAACGCGGAACTTCCTGTTTTGTAAATAAATGTTTTTCTGCTATTCTGAGAGAACATCCCTTTAACACTTTCTTCTATATTTTTCTTTTTTACTATCATATATATATATATATATATACGTGTGTGTGTGTGTGTGTGTGTGTGTGTGTGTGTGTGTGTGTGTGTGTGTGTGTGTGTTTGTTTGTTTGTTTGTTTGTGTGTGTGTGCGTGCATGTGTATGTGTGTATATATACAACATATATATATATATATATATATATGTGTGTGTGTGTGTGTGTGTGTACGTATGTATGTATGTATATATAGATATATAGATATATATATATACAATAATTATAACGAGCCAGAATATTGGATATATCGTTTCCCTGAATGATTATACAGAAATCGTATGTTGCATAAAGGAACCTGCATCGTAGCGGACACAATACGTGTGATAGTGGATAAACGGATTTGCATAAGAACACATAATATCGCTCCGAACTGTGTACAGCTTCATTGCCTCGACGTATTTATTCTGACTCTTTCTGAGTTCAAGTTCAACCGAGGTCAACATTGATTGTCATCCTTCCGAGATCAATGAAATAATGCACCTGTCAAATACTGAGGATGATGCCATCAAGATCCACACCGCTAAAATTATTGGACTTGTGCCTAAATCAGAAGCCATTATATGTGAGGCCGTTTGATTGGCAGTACAATATACTTTCTGGCATAAAGTTACGCCCATTGACATTCTCATCTCAAATCCCACCGATGTTAATTTAGCCTTTCATTTTTACGGTTCGATAAAATAAATTACAAATAATGCACTGAGTCGCATTGACTTTCGCTTCCCCAGAAAACTATTGGCAGAACTCCTTATAATATATTGTTTTATCCTAACTCATCTTGCTAGTTTCAGCGGCGACAAAGTTTTGCTGATTAAATAGTAATCATAATATATATATTTGTCAGTACGTTGATTAAACCCTATTGTACAGCCGATCCCTGTTATTCTTCACTCATTTATTATATATATATATATATATATATATATATATATATTTATTAAAATAACAGATTAAAGTTTAAGCAAAGAATCGCTGCTTTCACCCTTAACGGGGGTTCTTATATATTTGATATATAGTTATCCTTATCGAGCCCTCTTTGGATTTTAGTCTTCAAATTTATTATTATTACTATATATATATATATATATATATATATATATATATATATATATATATATATATATAAGTAGGGACCGACACACGCGCAAATATAACGTATATATGCATGCAATAAAGACACATTATTCTCCGCTGAAATAAGGACCTATTAATTTTCTAGAAATTATCTTGCACAGATTTTCATCTTCAAAGAAGTGTTGCTTTCATTCATAGTAAATTATTACAATTATTTTCCATTAACACATTTTTCTTCACTTATACAAATAATAAAGGACATAGTGCTTTCCTGTCCGTGCATTATTTACTAGATGTTCCTGTTACTTATTACAAGGTGACAAACATTTTAATAATTTGATCCGCTTATTTACTTTCAGTAATAAATCTAAATAGGTTAGAGATGATAGCAATTTGATGAATATAAATGAGTGGTTGAGATTGTGTTAAAACGCTTCGCATTAGTTAAATGGGTTTTGTCGCTTTTTAATATTACTTTGACAAGTTCCACTGCACTCGATGAAATTTTACATTTTTCTTTTATATCTTGCAACAATATGTCTGGCACTCACATCAATAATGCATTTGGCTAAACATTCTACTTTAGTGGTTTCATACAAATGTGAAGCGTGAAAAAGTATGAAATGGCGAAGTGTATAAACTGAGAAAGTGACGTTTCATGCATTTGCGTAAAAAGTTTCAAAATATTTTTATTCTCTATATCTAATGGGACTTGCCTTTTAAAAAGTTGCTATTCGTGCAGATTACCCTGTAAGGTTAGATGATATGATGCCATATGTTCTATTCCTGACATATCCACCTTATATTTTGGGCAAAAGTCTTTTTTTAAATATGGCAATCTGTTATTTGAGATGTAGTTTATGCTGCTATTAGCGGGTGAATCGATCATACAGTGGCTCTTTCATTTGCTATTGCTGCTAATATTTTTTGATGTTGCAGTTGTTAGGGGTGTTAATTTCATGTGTGACGGTGTTTTTAATAAAGCTACCGCCATTTCCAAATTGGAAGTACATAGTTGCTGATGTGTAGTTCCGGGTCATTTCTCTCGGAAGATGTTCATCTAGACCAAATCAATAAAAAAAAAACAATTCTGATCAAATGTTTTGTAGCGTTAACCATGCTGATGCTCATATATGTACTTACGTATTACGTTTGCATGTCATGTGCTTATTTCTAATTTCATATTAATTTTCCGTTCGAACCTGTATCCTTTCATATGTGCTTATGTTTTGTGTGTTTGTGTGTGTATGTGTATATAAGTATGTATATGCATGTGTGTGTGTTTTGCATGTATGTGAGTGTGTGCTTAATATTGAATATGTATCTTATAAATGTGTCTATGTATTGTTTGCAAGTAAATTTTTATCCGTCGTCTTATATTTTCAATATTAGTTTACTGCACATCAGTGTTCTGATGTGTTTCGTTGATACCTATGTGTCAAAGCCTTGCGTTATAATCTGTATGTGTCTGTGTGTTTAAACACGTGTTTCTATTTTATCGCTTCTATTAATGGCTGACAAATGACTTACGAGTGTTGAAATATTTGTAATAAAATATGCTCTTTAATTTTCAAGAGTGTATTTTAAGTCACTAGTGTAAAGTAATTTTCGGTGGAAAGCCCTGCATTTAGGTCAACATTAGATGAAATATGTTTACGGTACAATGGAATTTTGCAGCATAAGCTCACACACAAAGAGAAATTAGGATTCAGCGTTTTAGTACACAATAGATTAGTTGTTATTGAAACATCTCTCATACTATTAATATTAATATTAATATCAGTACATGTTTTAATGTATGTCATACGATAAATATCCGTAGCTTTTGCGAGATTAATAATTCTCTTAGGTACCATTGAAATATTTTAAATTTAATCAGTAATAATAACATATATATTGATGTATAGTTTATGACAAAGTCATTAGGAAGTTTGTTATATCTCTGATTGCTTATTATTAATATTTGAAATTACTGTGCTACTTTTTATGTGATGGAAGGAGTAGATATGCAGTTAGCTTTCATTCCTTTTATTATTTTATTTTGTTATTTAGCTATATTTCACTAAAATAATGTTAGCAACACTCGTTATTCAGCTCTTCATTTTTAGATTAGTTTTCATTATACCTGTCTACTAGTAAAAACAATATAGACATTTTAATTAACAAACCCATTTTTAGATATTTTAAGACATCTGCTCATACTGTATCTGTAGAAAATACGCCAGTCTTGAACTGCTTTACATAGGTCTATAATAGCTATAAGTAAGAGGAAAATGTGTTGAAAAGCAAGGACTCTAGGGCCGCAGAAGAAACGGAAGGGAAAGGAGAGAGGAAATTTGGACTCAGAGCTTAGTGTGTGGTGGTGTTGGGGCTGCGCTCCGCGGGCCTATCTGCAGAAATATTTTCGCAGAAAATGGTCAGCGACACCCGCTGCAATAGCTACCCCATAACGCCGAGCTCCTACCTCAGTCGGGCTGCTGAACTTCCGTTTTGCGGAAGAACTCTGCAGTACGGGGTCAGATGACGAATGAGGTCTCGACGGTGATCGGGGCGAAAAGGAAACGAACGTACGTACAATTCCCGGTATTTGTTTCTCTTCCTTTCCTCTGGGTTGCGGGCCGGAGTACCGGTGTTTGGGGCCAAAACGACAATGTTGCAGACGGAAAACAGAATGTGGTGTCCCATATTAGGGATCTACGTCCTTAGTATGGGAAAGTGGTAGTTGCGTCTCTGCGGTCAAGGCTTGTTGGCCCCAGTTGTGATGGGAAGCCAGCGAAATCCAGGCTCTTTATCAATATGTTATGAGAGCGACATGCCAGGTGTCTGGTGGTATGATAGTGGTTACAGGCCAAACGACAACCCCACAAAGCCATATATGTGGCTCACACATGTGGTGGCCGAGACGTTTGGCCACGCTTCATCAACAAGCGTACGTTTTAATGAGGAGGGCCTTGAATTGAGCTACGTACCACTGTTTGGCTGTGAAGCGGAACGGAGGCAAGTGAGCTGGTGTTGGTCCAACCCAGACTCAATCCGACGGTAAAGCTACCGAACATTGCTTGGAGCTTCAGCAGTTGCCAACTGGCGCTGTCAAAACTGATAATTGAAATGAGTTATGCAGAGCTTCGGATGGTGGCGTCGAGTTTCCTGAGATTATCTGCGCAGCGTGAAGTAGAATTAGGGGAGGACGAAGCAGTTCCTCAACAGGAAGAGCAACGGGTCAATGAGTCACAGCCTCTCTGCCATTCCAGACAGGACTGCGTGCTTGGTATCCAGATACAGTCTTATGGCTTTCAAGAGAATTGGAGAGCCGAGAATGCAGGCGGAGTCTTTGGTCTTTCCCGGATAAGACGGGATGTGTTCAGAGTACGGGGTCATGGAATTCCGCCTCTCCGTAGGTAACGTTTTTCACTTCGGACTTGGATGGGTTGATCCCGAGTTCGAAGAGATTAAGACGAAGGTCCTCATCTACCGACTCAATCGAGCTACCCAGTGTCACGTCGTCCAAGTACCAAACGTTGAAGGACGACTGGGCCGAGTGGGCAATGTCTTCAACTGCCAGGACAAAGAAGAGCATGCTGAGTGGTCTCCTTGCAAGACACACGTAAAGAAGCAACCATGTTTTTCAGCGGAAATAAGTAAGTTGGGTCTTCCGTATGATATAAGCTATGGGGTAAATGGAGGGGTCTCGTCTGAGCCACGTCTCTAGAAAGTGATCCTGCCCAAAGTTTTTGAAGGCATCTGTTATATCCAGCTTCTCAAGGAAGTGTGGAGTCGAAGGAGGCTCGTGTTCCATGAAATGACTGGCCGTAAAGGCTGTAACCGCACATCCGCACTTGATTCCCACACCCAGCTTGCCAGGGCTTAGCACCTCTCTCAGGTCATTTTTGACTGAGTTGCAAGCTTGCACTATTAGTATTTGAAGTTCAGGAGCTATGATGCGTGATTTATTCTGTTCTGCAGGAATAGGGAATAATGTACATCTTCTTGCCTTTAAACCACTTTACGCATGCCCTAATATTTGTGTTCGAAAAATGAGGTTAAGTTATAGCCATTCAATGTTGGTATTAAACAAGGCTAGTCTTGCCTATTGTCTCTTCACCTGGTTATAATCTTCATGAACAGGACTGATATGCTTATCTGGGGTGGCAATTGTATCAAATACGGTGGATGATATTTATAGACATGCTACTACTTTTAACACGTTGGGGCGTGAACTCCGGTATGCACGTGATATGTTTGCTACCGGATGCTGCAAGACAGGAATGAAATTCATTGCCATGAAATACTGAGTCATTCTCGCGAAAGCCTACCCAGGATACTTTGCATATAAATGATGTTACATCACTAAAACAGGTGGATAATATAGGCGACAGAATTAAATGCAACGATTGCTGTAGCTGGTGCAATAATCACCACCTTCAACACAACGTTATCGGAAGAAGGAAGGTAAGTGCAAAAGCTAAACCATTTTTCTTCAATTTAAAATTTCTTACCACCCATACCCTAGGTTATGAATCTTAGGATAATGAAAGAAAGAATGCAACGATAAATACATGCGGCCCAAATGGGGTAGAGTCGAAGAACTTTTAGAGTAACGTTACGCATTATCGTACATAGCTCGCTCAGTGTGCTGTTCTATAACTAAAAGAGACAACACCGTTACTACGGACATCTGGTTACAATTTCCGGCGAAGAAATAGTAGGCTACATTTTATGGGCAAAGCAGATTACCCAAAGTTAAACATCAGGTAAGATGGCTGGATGACGTTCATATGCTTAGTTGGTCTCGCGTGGGAATCCAGCCTTATTACTTAGGAAATGTATGCTATTTATAGGTCCTCCTGGAACGTGTGTCCAAACATCTGCGCCCGCTACCCTCTCATGAATAATTGAGCAAAAAGGACGAGGAAAAAGAAGAAGAAGAAGAAGAAGAAGAAGAAGAAGAAGAAGAAGAAGAAGAAGAAGAAGAAGAAGAAGAAGAAGAAAAACAACAACAACAACAGCAACAATACATTTTATATTATTACCATGAATTTTTGTTGTTTGTCTTTTTGCTTTGATCTGTCGCAACATATGCGCATTAGAACTTTTAATTGTTAACTAACCTTCATTGCGTTAAACATGAAATCTTATTATCTAGAGTAACACTGTGTTGACACTGACAGAGTTGTTGACTAAAGAATACCAATGCAGTAATGCAGTAATAGCCAGATTATCAGACGAAGATGTATAGTACTTCACTTGCCTAATCTCTTTGAGATCTGATTTTCAGCTGATATTTCTCAAAAGTTTTCAGATTTGCATAATATTAGTATCATCAGTAATATCTGAGATTTGTATGATAATTAATATTTATGACTGTTTCGTTTATGTGTCGAGTGCCCGACTTCTTAGTTATTGATAAGTGTCTGTAGAGTATTCAATTACTCCCTTGTGCCCTTTGATAATTAGTAAATCTGCTTAATTTCTATAGGTTATTTATGCAAAATAGCCATTAAGATATTATTGCAGATTACATTAGATTACTCATTAATAGATGATATAAATAAAAAGAGAATGATCCAAAATATTACATGCCAGTAAAGGGAAGGAACAGCCTTTTATATAGCTCACATGTTTCAATTCAATCAGCTAGAGCGAATAGATGTGTTATGGATACATAGTTATATAGTTATGATTAAATCAGCTTCAAGGAGCAGTTGGCATAAATATCAGTCATGTACCAAGAGCCATATAATCAGCTATGCATTTTCCACAAATGCATGACATTGAATTTAAAATAAAAATACTTATGTGTCTTGGACGGAATATTCAACGGAATATATATATTGGACGGAATATTTGCGGCATTTCATTACTTCTCTGTACGATTTGTTTTCAGGACAGGTCGATTCGACATTCAATTTCATCCTTTCATGATCGAATACGAAGTAATATGGAACATATAATTATTTTGTGGTGATGCGACTGCGTAAGACACCAATATTTACAATGAGCTGTAGTATCTCTAAAATATTGGCTATTATTTGTAATTGAAATTTTCTAATCAGTCAGTGAGCGAGAACCCTGTCGATATTTTGGTGTAAAATAAGTACTACGTCCACAACCCCAATGCCAATAAGATGTGAGTGTACTGTAATAATGTTCAGCACATTATCAATGCCTGTCTGATGTGTGTAAATGAAATAATCTGAATGCCCCCGAGCTTTATGGAACACATAAATATGTACGTTTCATAGTCTATATGTCTTTTCAATGATGGAACATTTTGTTACCTCTTCAAGTCAAATATTACAATCCGACATGCTTGACACACATACTAAAGACTAGTATTCTATTGCCAGATTGAAAAGGATATAAAAGCAATTTATATAATATACAATAACAAGCAAACATGCAAAACTTATATAGAAATAAATACCTGAAAAAAATAGTGAGTTGTTTACTGCGAACCCAAAAGTTTAGGTTCGGAAAATGAAACAGGAATATTTCGCTCGATTATTACAGTAATCTGTATGAAGGATTCGATGTAGAATATGTGTTTAAATCAGTCTACTAAGATCCGACTTCGATATTACTTGCAAAACTTGAATTTTTAAGGCGTTTTACCTATAGCTGTATACAGTACTAAAAGGAAAACACATCAAAACGAAAGCGCAACAGCTGCAAATTTTATTGACGAAACCTACTGTTCTTTATATTTGATCTTTATCAGTAAACTACAGAGTTGAACCTTTTATGTAGAAAAATATATATATATAGTTGGTTGTCAAAAATGTCTAAAACTAAAGCATTTTATTCCCCCTAAAGGAAATATGTTTGTTGTTATCAAAATTTGATAAATCTACGTGTCACACGTTATTGAAATTAAATAGAATAAAAGTTGAAAATGCTGAATGTTTGAGTAAGAAAAACACATGTTATTAGTCCTGCTCATGTTTCCAAATTTAAAGCTACAATTGTAAATGGCGGTGGCAATATTGAATTTTAACATCTATTCTATAGATGTAAAAAAAGCATTACACAACGTGAATCAATTGTTCTAAACTACATCACCACCATCCATCGTATCCTTGTGGTTGCCATTTTTCTCTTGCGCATTTCTTATTTCTATTGCTTAACCTTTTTATTTCTCCTTCATAGACTTATATTATTCCTTATTCGTAACGTTAGCATTTTCTTCTATACTATATTCTTATACTTCAAGGAAGATTTCACGACTCCCTGCTGGCAACTATTATGGTCTCGTATTCCATCATCCATGATACTTTCAGTAACTTCACATATGACAAACAATCTTATCAAAATTAAAACAATTAGGAAATAAATAGCTCTTAAATCTCATTAGCCTTTACTATGTTTCCTGTTGCAAATTTCATAATGGATATTCATGAAACATATCTAGGAAATTCATTTATTTCACTCCCAGTAGTTAAGGCTCGGAATATAATTAGATTAATAGAATATTGAACGGTTGTCATGTCTTAAGTTGCTTGAGTGAATAAAGTGCTCTGTTAAAAGTAATTGAGTATAGAGTTTTGTCGCCTTTTGTTGTGAGTTGAATTAGTTTCCGGTTATACTTAGTAATTCATATGGGAAAGAAAATTGAAATATTCCAGCGTCGATACAGATTCCGTGTACAAGGGTTTAAGAAAGTTCCATGCATTCTGGAAAATTTGATGATAAATATACAAATGTACATTAATGAGCAAGTTGCGTCCTTATAGATGTCTGACTTTCTATCAGATATAAGCTAAAGAAGTGTTGTAGCAGGAACCGTAAATTGAAATATAAAATGATTGACACGATTTCATTTGATTTCGCATCTCAACTCCTTCATTATATCCATCGTTTTCAATAACATTTCTACTTTTGGCACAAGGCCAGAAATTATCCCAGTGCATTACTTTAGTTCATAGACGCACATAAGAATGAAAGGCAGAGCTAACCTCGGCGGAATTTTAATACAGAACATAAAGGACAATAACTCTATGCTGAAAAGCATGTTGTCTGGTGCTCTAATAATACTGCCAGTCTGCTATCAATAAAATAATTGTTTCTACTTGTGGCACAAGGCCAGCAATTACCCAGTGCATTACTGGTACTTTATTTTATCGACCCCGTAAGGAGGAAAGGCAAAGTTAACCCCGGCGGGATTTGAACTCAGAATGGCAAGGGCCGTAACACTATGTTTCAAAGTATGGCGTCCGACCCTTTACCGATACTGCCAATCCACCGCCCTTGCTATCAATAAAATAAAATATGACCAGTTTTCTCTTTTACTCAATTTATTTGAGTATTCCATTAACAATGGTTATGGGTCTCGTGCCAATACCCCAAAGCATTTTGTTCACTCCGTCAAAATTACTGTAACACACCGATCCTGTAATATAACTGACATAGTTCTATTATTTTGACGACGGGGCTTTGTTAATATAACTAAATTTATCAATCGGGAATATTGAAATATAATTTCGACTGAGGTTAGTTTTGAATTTATAAGGCAGTGTAAATGAACGCCAATATAAATTAAGATTGTGGCTCTACCAATTGTGTCATTCATCGCACATATAAATATCAATGATAAATATAATATAAATAATATAAATAACAATAGTAACGATCATCATTATCGTTCTATTTAATTACAGGGACTAGGAGATTAAAAACCAGCGAATTTTGTAACGGAAACCACTATCAAAATATATCTCCTGGAAGATTCTAATAGCATGATAGACTTAAGTGTATAATCCATCTAAGTAATATTGGTTACTTTAACTCCAAATGTTACCATTCTTTTATAGGCCCTGGCTAGCAGACAAATGTTTAGTTTAGACTATAATCTTCACTCTCACGAAAAGTTCAGGGAATTTGCTGGATTGCATATTTCTCAACTCAGTTTCTTTCTGAGTGATATTGGTTCAATATGTTTTCTCTTCATCTGCGGTATACAATTGTAGAAACGTTGAAAACCATTTACGAATACAAATTCGTCTGATATATACATACAAACATAATACAGCAGTCATAAAATGCCAAGTCAGAAAACATTCAATCAACTGAGTCTCTCCTAGTATTTACTAAACACCCATTTAGAACGTTCAGGTGATGCAAAGCAAGAAAAGAACATTCCTGGGTTTTGGCTTATCTAATTCTTCTGGAACATATTTTGAAAATAAAATAAGTGTTTATGTTTCTATAAACCTAATTGGTGAATCCAAAGGGCTTGTTTTGGTAATATTAGGTATTTTCAGCGGCGCGTATTCACGTAACAAATCAAGCTAGACTAAAATAGTATTAAGATATTCGAAAGAGGAAACATATTGCAATGATTATGTGTGTCCCAAAAATGATCAGGGGAAACATCTGTGGAATGGCTCCGCAAAAACGTTATGCATACAAATAAAGTCTGGAAATTTATTAAAAGCTTCATGACCGAATCTCTTTTTACTGGTGTTCGCTCGATGGAAGGCAACGCGTCTCATTTTCGTAAGAATAAAACTATGTAGTATAAAGAGAAAGTTTCCTATGATGGAACAATCATTCGTCTTCCTTTGAAGATGAGAGCGAAAGTGACGTGGTTTTAGTACTTTTACCAAATATCGATTATCGACATCATTGTATGGTTTCAATTGATCTACATTTGACAGTATATACCCGAAAATGGCTTCAGCGTATAATATCAATCGACGATTTTAGAGTTTAAATTTCTTTTGAAGGTCACTAAATTTAGTTTAAACATAGTTCCTTCCCGACAACAGTTTGCGTCTTGCAAAGAATGGTTATTTTAATCTATTATAAAGATCTGCTTCGATCTTAGCATTTTCTCTTCTCGGCACAATGTTCTAAACATTTTTATCTTTATTATTCTTCGTGATACAAGTATAAATACTACCATACGCATCAGTAAAATGAAAGTTCTGAATTCGTGATGTAATTATGACGCGTGTACAAGATCGTTAACGTTGTGCTGAGCAAAGGGAAGCTGGTAATGTTTATTTATTTATGGCTTCGTCAAAAATAGTAAAGTAGTCCATAACACTTTTTAGGAAACCCTATATTAGTGGATAGGGAATGAAATGAGCAAGGTATCTTCAAACTGGAGACCTAGTTGAGAGGATGTTAACAGATTATACTTCGCTAAAGTATCTATGCGCAGTGTGGTGGTGTTAAAATGGATACATTTAGCCATCATTCTCCCAGCAAGAAATATCTATCTTATGTTATCTTTGAAAACGCCGAATGTTTTTCGTGTAGCTTTATTGAAAATAATTTATTAGGAATGCAAGAAGATAAAAAATAAGAATAATAGATGTATATCCCTACATATAGGGGACATGCAGGAGATATTATGCGATACTATTTCTTCGTATAATAGCAACAAAACATAGTAACATCAACAAATCTTACTTTCAGCAGAAAGAAATGTTATGGTAAATGAATTAAAATGCATGGAAGCATTATAAATAAATAACCAGAACGATTATTAAAAAGGCAGACTTCATAAGGTAGCTACCACGTTGCACTGGAGCTTGTGTAAAATGTTTGGAGTTCCATGTGCAGAAAATAAGCTATGAAACATGATGTCACAAATGAGATGAAAGTTCTAGATAAATTAATATACAGGGTAAAACATTCATTTGTTTAGTTTTATTCGTCTTCCTTTGCCCTTTATATATTTCTATCGAATTGTACAGGCTTTAGAATATCCCCTCACCCTTGAATGTACAGTCGTATGTATATCCCCTCAACCTTCCAACTCCACCCTTATTCACCTAGCCGAATTGGTCTTTTCTCTCAACTATTTCTCCTTCTCGGATGAGATTTACCAGCAGATGTTGTATGTGGTCATAGGTACAAAAATGGGCCCCAGCTACACCAACATATTTTTCAGCTATCTTGCGACACGTCTTTTCTTAATACCCCGGCCAACCCTCCAGCTCTACGGTCGTTACAATGATGACTGTTCTGGCACCAGGTCTCTCACCTAAACCCAGCTCGACTCCTTTTTGTCGATCTCGATTCCTATCTCGACTCCTTTTTTTCTATTATTTCTGTTGTCAACTTCCTCACATCTCTGTATCCATTGAACAATCCAATCAATCACTCATAACTTCCACCTTCTTAAAGCCCTCGGACTCCCATGCCTACATCGACTTCACCTCTTCCCACACCACCCACACCAGACACTCTATCCCATATTCCCTATTCCTCCATCTACGTCGCCTGTGTAATCGAACTGATGATTTTGTGTTTCACTATCATTACATGGTCAGACTTTCACTAGACATGGACATGCCTTACCTTGATCCAAGCCGCCATCACCCTTGTCACACATACACTCACACATACTATCAACACAAATACATACACATTTCACTTAGAGTTCCAATTTACATTGCCAAGAGCACCTAATGGTTTCTCTTGCTTACTCTCTATCGGTAGATGGTCGGACACCATTATCATCTGAGTTCAAATAAGTGCAAAGGTTAACTCTGCCTTTCATCCTTATGGGGTCGATAAAATAAATCACCAGTAATGCACTGTGATTATTGCTGGCCTTGTGTCAAATGTAGAAACAATTATTTTCTATTTTTTTCATTTCTATTTACCTTTAATTTTATGCACCTATCCTTTGTGATCCTGTCTCTATTTTTGTACTCCTGAAGAAGGGCTAAAGCCCGACACGTCGAACTATCTTATCCCTCTTCCATATAAGGTGTGAAACTAATAATACTTTTTGTATCACTGTTTCGTCGTTTCTTTGAACTATATAGAAAAAAACATTATGTGTGAAGCCCAAATTTTCGAACGTACTAAATGCCGAAGAAAATATATTTATAAAATGTAGGAAACTCACACCTAGAACATATCTGCTTTTATAGTAACTGAATATAATTGCACTTATTTTTACGTCTGAACTTCCTTCATTATATATTGTCTAAGTTCAAATCCCATCGAGGTTAACTTTGCCTTTCATACTTATGGGGTCGATAAAATAAAGTACCAGTAATGTACTGGTAATTGCTGGCCTTGTGCCAAAAGTAGAAACAATTATATGTATATATATATATACGTGTGTGAGGGTCTGTGTGTGTGTGTGTGTGTGTGTATAGGGAGAGATGGAAAGAGTAGGACTAGATAGAGTGAAATATAGTACGCAAATTCCTTTTTAAAAATAATTATTTGCATCGTTTGCATTCATTTTTGTTATGATATTTGCCTTTTATTTCACATTTCTATAATTTATTCGTCGCTAAACTTAGTGTAATAAACAATTATGTTATCATTATTGTACTAATTTCTTTATAAAAACAATAGTTGGCTTTCGACTAATTTAGACTAATTCATATTAAACATTATTAAACATTAGAACGGACGTGCAAAAATATTTGCTTCGTTCTGACGAAAGATTGTTTGGTCTAATACGTGCTTGTTAATATGGTTTTGGCAGCATTCAATCCAGTACTTTTGTCTCTGACTTGGCTGCTACGTGACAATTGCCACTTTATTTAACATCACGACCAGTCAAGCGCTAGTGTACCCAGCTGGAGAAAATATTAACTCATAAATCAGTTATACAAAATTTAATCTGTAGATTTACACTGCTATATTTATCTTTTTGTAGGTACACAAGAAATACATTTTCTGTAATTTATTTTGTGAGGCTGCTTCTTTCTTTTTTTTTGTTCAGGAAATTAGCTTAAAGGAGAAAAAATTATATGATTATCAATCCACGAATCCAGTAAGCTGTCTATTCCACACATGAATATATGTATATAAACCTAACGCACTCTTGATTATAGACAAGCCTATATATACATATATATATATTATAGACAAGTCTCTCTCTATATATATATATACACCACTATATATATATGTGCATGTATATATGTGTGTGTGTGTGTGCGTGTGTGTGTATGTGTTCGTGTGTGTGTGTCTGTGTGTGTTTATGTATGTAAAAGGTAAACAGAAATACCAACACAATCGGTAGAGTATAGGGAAGGAATGCATTAGGTTAACGCTTAAAATGGCAGGAAGAAGTTCATGAAGTTTCGGATGTCAGTCCTTCATCAGAAGAAAGAATGAGAAATAAGATAGATTGAAGGGACGGGCAGGTTGCAATTCGAAAAAATGTCTTTAGATAAAAATAACAGGCCTATTCATGTTGACATTATATATATATATATATATATATATATATATATATATATATATATAGGAGTTGTATTTAATTTGTTGGAATTCCGACAAACATAAATGTTTATAACTGATATAAAGCACTCAACAAGTTACTGGAGTAAATATTCCAAGATAATAATAAATGGAAACTATATTTATTATTATCTTGGAGTATATATATAATGTCAACATGAATAGGCCTGTTATACCAAAACATACACTCTATTAGAGGATGCGGATTGTATATACCAAAACATACACTATTTACAATTGAATCGATACACGTATACCAGAACATTGAACTGAATTTACTTGCATGTGTATAGGGTTGCGGTTGACCCAATTTCTCCGATTTACATTGTCAAACTGAGAATGGACCAATATAACATTTGTTGTTTTGTAAACTAACTTTCGGTGAATACTATGTAGGTATATTTATTTATTTTTTTCTTCAACCTCGTGTCGGTATGTGTGAGTGTGTGTGTAATCACTCACACTAACTGTGACCGACTGTCATTCTAAAGCTTTGATGTTGAGATTAGACCCGTCCAGCGTCTTTTACAGCTATTGAGAGATAGAGATTTGATAGTTTTATGACCCTAACTAAGGCCGATAGCAGTCGGCGTGTTTTGGCTGCTTAATCTTCATATGGCAGACAAAACTCTAGTGAGTGAATATCGTTAAGTTTTCTCCCTCATATCAAGGATTTAAAGACAATTCATTTTCACCTGACGAGATCAGTGATAATCGATCATGGCCGCACGATCAATCTATCTCTTATTGAAACGTGTCGTGATTAAAATGATTGGAAATTTATACCATGCCTTCGGATCTTTATTTTGATATCTATATATATATGTATATATATATATATATATATATATATATATATATATATATATATATATATATATATATATATATATATATATATATATATATATATAATTGTATATAGAGATAGTCTATAATTAGAGATAGTCTATAATTGTATGTGTGTGATCTATAGATTGTACAGCTTACGACATATATATATATATATATATATATGTGTTAATGCAGTGGTATATGTACACTAATATGATTGCATTATTGAAGAAATGCTCGTAATATTTTCATACTAACATAGGAAATATGTACTCGCCTCCAGTAAAATCGGAAGGACAAATGTGACTAGATAATCTGTCACATTTTCTGCAGTATTATAAAGATATGCAGGAGTATTTCTTTCTCTGTGAGTGAGTGTGAGAAACCTTTTCGTATAAAGATTCTGTTGAACAATACATTCAAATTTGAATATATTCGATTCATATCAGGTTTTTGTCTAGTCATTGGGCTGATTCAAACTAAACTTAAAATATATCAACAGCTACATCACTACAGTTTTGAGTAATATGTTGAATGGTTTACACACAATTTATGTGCCTGTGTGTACATTCCGCCTATTCCATAACTAATGTGAAAGGATAAACCTGAAAACGAAATTAAAATGTAAAATTGTTCACTCAAATGTTTACACACTGCACTGCACTGCACTGCATTGCACTGCACATTTAATATGTTAAATAGAATATATCATTTGTTCTATCAGTAATAATTATTTCCAATTATGACACAAAGACAATAATGTTTTCCGAGACGGGCAGTGGTTTAATTCGACTCCAAGAATTGATTGGTACTTTCATTTTGTTATCCAG
Source organism: Eledone cirrhosa (assembly GCA_964016885.1). Lineage (NCBI taxonomy): Eukaryota > Metazoa > Mollusca > Cephalopoda > Octopoda > Eledonidae > Eledone > Eledone cirrhosa. The sequence continues at coordinate 215,344,230 of OZ024742.1, read as the reverse complement.
GAAGACTAATTTGAATGTAGCGGAATTTGAACTCAAAATGCAGAGAGCTAGATTGTATATTACAAATCATTTTTCCCGATACGCAAACACTTCTGCCAATCTGCCAGTCTTATTTTCTAAGCTATAATGGAAATTATGAATAAATATTCAAAATTAGACGTTACTTAATATCGTTGCAATTTCCAAGCAAACATATATGAACATCAGATCGTCTTTGATGAAATAATATTTTGAGCTGTCTACAACTTTATTTTTAAGCAAAGTGAGAGAGGTGACGGTATAGATGCCAATTAAATTATGAGGAAATCTGCTTCTGATGTTTCAATAAAATAGTCCCTTAGATTGACTTCCACATAGTAACAGTCTACGAAAGAAAGCAACAGACATATCTTGCTGCGCATTGAGTTCGAAACCAAATCACAGTGAGAAATAAATAAATCTTTGAGAAAAATTATTTTCTTCTATCCAAGGGTTATTCTTAAACATATTTTAGGTTTTGATGAAACATAGCCTGAAGTTGAGTTCAGAATGTTTGAAGATACTCCGGCTGTGAATATCAATTGCATTTACGCAAAACAAATTGACCATTCATTGCTTAATTTTTTAAATAACAAATCATATTGTTGTTAAATGAAAGCTTCACTACCAGCTGTGTTATAAAAATCAGTTAAATATATATACATACAGACACACACACACGCATACATGTGCGCACACCCAGACACATCCAGACACATCCAGACACACAGACACACACACACGCACACACACACACACACACACACACACACACACACACACACACACACACACACACACACACACACACACACACACACACACACACACACACACGCGCGAACGTACACATACACACACACATATATATATATATATATATATATATATATGCATACATACATAATTAACTTTGGATAGGCTTTTTTATATATCGACATATGCACTCAGACAAATATATAAATACCTGTATGAAGGTGTGTGTGATAGTGCAAATGGGCCGTTCATCTATTTGTACGCGTGTGAATGAGCGTCTTGACAGACACACATTGCATAGGTAGAACCCTGTCCTAATCATAATAATATCGATTTAAAATATCCAATTATCTCTATATTAGATTTGTCATTAAACAAAAATATATTATCGAAACAAGTATAATTAGAAAACATGAATTTCTCAACACCAAACTATTGAATATGGTTGGTTTGATTTTTACGCCAGCTGATGTACTATTTTTTTTGTTATCTCGTTAAACATACACGTTCAACAACAAAGCAGATATGACTACAAATGAAAATTGAATTATATTTGAGTAAAATTGGACGATATATCATTAACCTACACCTAAACACGGATAGTCGCTTAAAACCAGGTAAATTTGACTACGCACACACATAAATTTGCATACAGTCACACAGACACACACATATATGTATGTATGAAGTAGTAACTCAAGAGAGTCGACGACCATCCAATAAAGTATTGTGGAGCGGGATACTCATAGTCTTCATTAAGATATCTCTCTAGGAGAAGGTCACTCTTATATAAAACCTGAAACCCCATTTGCAACCAATGATGTAGACCAGTTTTTCTTTGGGGTCAAATATATTTGATGTTCAAAGAGTAGGATTGGCTCCGTGCAAAGCCTTTCATTACACTTAAAAAAGCTTCAAGCACACATCTTGATATATGATATTTTTGCAATACATGGTATTGCTGGCCATAGGTAATTCCATCGAAGCACTAAAACGCCACTATATATATTTGTGTGTGTGTTTATGTGTGTGTGTGTGTTTATGTGTGTGTGTGTGTTTATGTGTGTGTGTGTGTGATAGACATAACAGTCTTATATCGGTGTGTGAGGCTTCAACAGTGTTCTCAGGTCAATATTGATGCTTATGGCTGAAGTGGCACTTTAGTCCAGCTGCTGATTTACACAACAAACAATATTTAGTGCAGAGAAAAGGATTTGAAAGAAACAGGATGGAATGTTTGATCGGATCTTAGTATATGAAAATCGACGAGGCGAGATTCTTTAAAGATTTATTCCTTCATTGCAGACAGTTTGTCATTTTCTACTGCCAACAGCAAGGCACTTAAAAGAAGTAAGAGGTATGTTCACAGATTTAAGATTTTATTTTAGATTTCTTCATAACTGAGTAATGATCTGCCTACATTACGTGTAGTATTATGAAGTTGATTGACCAGCTCATCTACCATCTCATCTGAGTTATGATTGCATTAGATGTTGCACTTTGTGAAGCGATCGGCATTGAACATTCTGTCAGAAAGTGCATAACCACAGATAGAGAGAAGACAATGTTTGTGGAAGGCTTCAAGCTTATGAATATGGGTGCGATAAACTGTCCATGGATCCGAGCTTTATAAGTAACACTGTACCACTGCACACTAAACTGCAACTTTCGTTTTCAGCGATATACATTTGACACCTCATAGATGATGGTGTAGTTTGCAAAGTTTTCAGTTGCTTTAGAGTTGCAATTAACTCTCAATATACAATGATGCAGAACGGTTCAGTTTGATGCCAAGGTAAATAAAAAAAATGTAATACTTCAGATCCTTGCAATCAGACTTTTCTACGTGTACAACCCCACTCCTCTCAATGCTGATCATTATGCTTAATGCTTTACAGGTGGTTCGCTATCTTGTACCTCCTAAGCTGATGTGGCAACAAGTGCACCATTATCAGCAAACGATACCGTTTAATCGTGTAACTATTTTAGCTCTGAAGCGTTGACGGTTGAGGAACCCACCTGATGTACGGAATCCAAATCTGACACCAGTGTCTAAGTCGCCAAATGTACATTGGATCCTTGCAGAGAAGAACAAAGCAAACAGAACATGAACCTTGACAACTCCCTGCTTCGTACTGTTATGATACCAAAAGGTTCAGATCATTCACCATTTGACATAACTGATGCCATCATGCCTTCATGAAAATATATGATAACATTCAGCATATTATCACGTATGCCATGCGTTTTGAGGATTTTCCTGAGAGATTTGCGATTGACAGTGTCAAAGGCTTTGGTTATGTCGACAAAAACAATCAACAGTTCCCGATTCTTTTCACGAACCTTCTTTGCAACCTGCGCAGGGACAAAATCATGTGAGTAGTACACCGGCATGTGCGGAAAGCACATTCATTTTCAGGGTAGGTATAATCAACAAATATGGATGTAATTCTGTTGAGAAAGTCACGACCAAGTACCTTGCCAGCAATACAAAGTCGGGAGATGCTGCGAGAATTGTCAGAGACAAACTTTTTACCTTTACTCTTTAAGAGATGGATTATCGATGCATCACTGAAGTTTTCAGGGACATGTTCGACCTTCCAGATTTTAAGGAAGAGCGGAAGAATCTCAAACACCAGTTTTGAATTACCATATTTGAACATTTTATATGGGATGCCATCTTTACCAGGAGATTTATTAAGTGGCAGTTGCTTGATAGCGGCTTGAACTTGATCCAATCAGGGTATCTCCGACCTTCCAGGAATAGATGATATTACATCTTCATTAACTCTATTAAACGGAAGGACGTCATGGAGTTAAGCTGCTTTCACTCTGCAAAAAAATTAATCTTAACATCAATAATAGCTTTTTAAAACAACCTGCATTCTACATGGACGAATGCTAGATCCAAGGATTGGTCCTACTACAGAGAGGAAATTTGGGAATTACATATTATTATTGTTTATCGGTAGAGGGTTGTACGCCATGCCTTGCAGCATGGAGTTACGGGCCTTTACGATCTGAGTTCAAATCCCGCCGAGGTTAACTTTGCCTTCCATCCTTACGGGGGTCAATAAAACGTTTTTAAAAAGAAAATGGCTGAAGCAATAGCAGCTTCTTCACCAACATTCGAAGGCGGAAAGGGGAAGCTATGCTTACAGCTTCCCCCTTCCACTGTCATAGTAGCAGATGTCTCAGACAAAGGTCAGCCAGAGGAAGGATTTTGTCCAACAACTTGACGTTGCTATGGCAACAAACCAAAACCCAAAGTGTGAAACAATGAACAAAAACAACACACCCAGCGGCACCAGCAAAACAACAACAACAGCAACAATTAGGACAACAACACCAACAACAGCAACAATGATGACAACAACACCAACAAGAACAACTCCAGAAAAAAAGAAACAATTTCGTTCTCACAAACTGTCCAAAAGACGGAACAATATACACAGATTGACATCTCTAATGCCGGAGAATTGCTAAGAGATGCCAAGCAATACATAACTTTTGAGGAGGATGGCGCGTTTAGCATCACTTCTCCCCAAGAATTGCGTGGAAAAACTGTCCTGAAAACTATAGTTTTCAGGACGATCTCAAATACCACCAGAAAACTATCTCAATTAACTCAAAATGAAACTGAGCTGGTTCTAAGAAACTCCATGAAGGACATTACCCTCATACAGAAGGGAAAACTCTTCGGGAGTTTATCGGTAATAATGAAAAACCAATTGACGGCACAGAAATATTCCCTTTTCCCCACATATATGGAAAAAAGGACTCCCAAAATAAAGGTAACGAGTATCACACCACATGTAAATATCTGGTGGATATTGAGTGGCTTTATCAATATTTAACGTTATTAACTTAGAAGTTCTGGTCCAAATGAGGCCAAAACGAATAGATAGAATCCCACAACGTGTGCCTCTGGATGGAGTTTCCTACATAAACATTTCTGTTGAGGGTAGGCGGCCTTCATGTTACCACTGTTTAAGCAGTGGTCACCTGAGGGCTTCCTGTCCTCAATTAACTGCGATAAAAAAAGGCACTACTGCCGACACCCAACACAACAACACAACCACCACTACCAACACCAACACAACAACAACAACAACACACACACATGACCAAAACAAACCAAACCGCAAACACATTCCCACCCAACCCCTCCCCACCTAAAACAACTCCAAAAATACCCTCAAGCACAACAGCTCCCCAAAACGTACTCCTCCCCAATCACACAGACACCACAACGGACGAGGCCCCCCCTCATCATCACTCAGTGATTATGAGGGAGAACCCCTCCGCTCCAAAAGGAAAAAAAAAGACATAACACGAACAAAAAGGCAACAAACACACAACCACCAACACAAACAACACAAACATTACAAACAAAAATCCCCCCTTCTGAAAACAAAACAACGACAACACTCCAAACACAAACACCCTACAACAAAACGAAAACACACACAAGCAAAACAGACAAAAACCAACAAAACACAACAAGAACATTACACATACATAAACAGTGAAAACAAAACCTTAACGGACGTCATGTCACCGAAGGGACCACCTTTTCGAGCTGTGTAGACAGACCCAATTTAAAGATGATTAGGGTCTCTACGGACACCTATAAGTCTTTAAAGAAAAACTTTCCTAAGGACGTGGGTAATCCTTGCGTTAAACCCATTAACCGCGTCCTTTAAAAATGTTTCCCCACCTAGACACCCCGTCCCATGCTGACGATAGCTAATAAGCTTGAAACTAGTTCAGCGTTCCTTTGTCAGTGTTGAACAAAAGAGCAACGATGGTTGCTAGACACTGTACGGCTTAATACGGGATGTTTGTTTACAAACACACCGAGCATTATAATAAATGTTCGGTGAATCCATACGTACATATGTATATGTGTGCATGTATGTATATGCTACTGTACGTATGTATACATATATGTATGTACGTGTACATACTTATATATATATATATATACATACATACATATATATATATATATATATATATATATATATATATATATATATATATATATATATATATATATATATGCATTCATGTACATATCAATGGCTATTTTGTATTAGCCTGTACCTACAATAATAATCGTGTCAGAAATTCCAAAGATTAATATATCTCCATGACTTTCCCATTCGTCTGAATGCTGCAGGCATGAGTGTGGTCATTGAATTCATTTATACATACATTCCTAAGTATTTATATACGCACACACACACACACTTATATATATATATATATATATATATATATATATATATATATATATATATATATATATATATATATAAGTATATGTATGTGTGTGTGAGTGTGTGTGTGTATGTGTATTTAATATAATTTTCTCTAGCGAACAACAGCAACGGTAATTGTGATTGAGAGAGTTGTAATTGGCTGGGCTGGGAATGACTTGTTGTAGGTTTAGAGGATGGGTGGGTTGGTAATTAGAAAGGAGTGCCAGAGGTATATGTGGTTATGTGTGTGATTGATTGCCTTGTTTTAGGAGTGGTGGGAGGTTTGTAGATATTTAGATAGACAAGCATTTCGATAACAAAGTTGTGCGGTCAAGTAATAAAGCGCATCGGCAAATATTGAAGTACCGATGAATATTGGGATGGCGACAGAGACGTTAATTGAACGGGCACTAATTGATAAAACGTGGATAAAAAAATGCTTATATATATGAATAAACATAGAGATAAAAGAGAAAAGTAAAACTGAATATAAATAGGAATAAATAATTCAAAATAACAGTTAGAATTATAGAGTTTGATGTCGATGGTATTATCTATTTGTTAATTAGTAAACAAGAACAACTGGTTATTTCTGAGTGGGTGTCACTGAGATAATGCTGTCTGTGTGTGTATGTATGTATGTGTGTATAAGCGTTTAAGCATGAAGTATGTAAATAAGGGGATTCGCACACAAGCACGCACCTGCAGACATTCACGAACGCCCACACTCTCACACACACAAACACACATATATGCGGGAAAATGTGAGAGTCCCTAGAGGTGAAAATAACTGTAATAATAGTTGAACAACCCTATATCTCTCGAATAACGTGCATCATTCGAAAGATTCAGCGTTTGATTCCTTGCAGTCGCATAGTGCATTATTTCCGAATCTATGTTTAATTTATTCAATTTTCTCAACTATTATGTCTAGTGATCGGCTGTTGTGACAATTATGTTTTGCTTTCGGAATTCTCATATTTACAAATTCCAAACGCGTGTTTGCGTTTCGATAGTTCATTCAGTTTATTTTTTTAACAAGGCTACATTCACACTCCCAGAAACCGCATATTATGACACTATACACAGGTGGGATGAAGTACCTGTCGCTACTTAACTTAATCTTGACGCATCACATGGTATTCGAGAGATAGGAATTCAATAACTCGTAGGGATCGCTGCAGGTAATTTTTGCGTCCTTATGTATAAAAACACTTTCTCAACTAGTGCCTGTCACGCTCCTCTATTATTACACATATGGACGGTGGATTGGCAGTATCGGTAGAGGTTCGGACGCCATGCTTTGACGTATAGTGTTACGGCCCTTGCCATTCTGTGTTCAAATCCGCCGAGGTTAACTTTGCCTTTCATCCTTACGGGGTCGATAAAATAAAGAACCAATAATGCACTGTGTAATTGCTGGCCTTGTGTCAAAAGTAGAAACAATTATTACACATATTTTCTGTCCCGAAGTGCCATTTTCTTCTATATCTTGTCACATTTGCTTTCACTTTGCCGACTGGTTGTTTTAACACTGGACGCGGTTTACATGGAGGTGAGATCAAACAGGATTGGCAGTTGTTAAGTAGTCTACGCTCCAATAGATCTATTTATGTGACAGCTAGTAGACCTGATAGACACAACTTCGATAGTACCGACATTTACGAGTAGCTGGAGCCTATAAAGTCACATGGTCAATTATTTAGTCGCTATTTTGTCGTTGTTTGAGAGGGGAATGAAGTTACGGGGAGACAACGTCTAAGCTGAATAAGACCATATTTTCAGTTTATATATATTTATTAAAATAACAGATTAAAGTATGTGCGTGTGTGTGTGTGTGTGTGTGTGTGCGTGTGTGTGTGTGTGTGTGTGTGTGTGTGTGTGTGTGTGCGTGCGTGTGTGTGTGTGTGTGTGTGTATGTATGTGTGTGTGTGTGTGTGTGTGTGTGTGTGTGTGTGTGTGTGTGTGTGGATGTGTGGGTGTCTGTGTGTGTGTGTGTCTGTGCGTGTGTCTGTGTGTCTGTGTTTCTGTGTGTGTTTGTTAAGGAGCAAATTAATTGCGTCGCTAGGCGATATGCCGGATGAGCACTCGATGCTCTTCGGGAGCAGATTATCATTTGTCTTAATATATAAGGGAACAAAGGATCCGTGTTGCATCATATACATATTTAATAACATATTACATATGTTTCACTGTCGATCAGCTCGAGGAACGATCAATTAATAATCGAACCTCACTCTGGAATCGGAAGCTCCTCAGATTTGTTTTAACATGTAGACTCTGGACTGAGAGTTGTTAAATATTATCCCAACTCCTTCTTATATGCTACTTTAAATTCTACCATAGGGGTGTGTCACCACATTCACTTGTTGGTTTGTTGTCGGTCATAATTTAGTGGCTTACCTCCATCCCGGTCAAGTTGTCGGGCGTATCCATACGTGCCGACCCGTATCCCTGGATCTCACTGGCGCATTGTTTGAAGACAATACAAGAATGCAATGGTGATGAAAAATAAGGGGTAAGGGAATTAAAATACAAAATACAAAATATAAGCCAATGTTGACTTCGATATAGCCGATAAAAAAATAAAATTAGAAAAATGAAAAAATATATTTTAGGCATAATAGAAACAAAATCTATACAAATATACATGTAGATATAAATAAACACAAACATATACATACGTACCTATACATTACATATATATATAAACGCCCCCATATATATATATAGAACTACACATACATACATAGACGCACATATATATATACACACACACACAACTACACATTAGACACATATTCCCTATCCTTCCCACATGCATACCCACCCAGCACGACATTTAAATACACAGATACCCTCATACATACATACACGCACCCACGTGCATGAGCACATACATATAAACAAATAAGGATACCTACACACATCTACAAATGTCCGCCTTTATATATATATATATATATATATATATATATATATATATATATATATATATATATATTTATATATATACATATACACACACACGTATATATATATTTATATATACACATATACATATACAAACACAAATATACGCATATATATATACACACACAAAGACACGCACACACACACGCACACACACATGCACACACGCATACACACACACACACACACACACACATATATATATATAAGATAGAGACAGACATTCTGCCGTATTTTTGACTAAGTACATTACCTTAATAGTTGCAGTCTAAAACCCCACAGAATGGAAAAAATGAAGATCATTGAGGTACATGTGACACGAACCCACATCTCTGACTATCATGACCAATGTGTTACACCAATAATGTCACCCACCCAATTATAGTTTTACGCTTGATATATTAGGAAAATAGAATTATCTTCTCGGACGTTAGTCTTTCATTAGAAAATTGTGAATTAGCAAAGAGAAATATTGAGGAGACTGGCAGTGGCAGCAGTGAAAAAAAAAATAATAGGGATAACGAAGGTCTATTCACGGCACCATCTCTCTATATATAAAGATAGATAGATAGTAGATAGATAGATAGATAGATAGAGAGAGAGAGAAAGAGAGAGAGAGAGAGTGAGACAGATAGGAAGAGAGAAGAGTGTGTGAGTGAGTGAGAGGAAGAGAAAGATGGAGAAGGTGGTGTGTGTGTGTGTATGTGTATACATATATAATTTCAAAGGTTTCGGCTATGATTATGTTCGTAAATATTCATCAGTTTTAAATAATTTCCATGTAACTACTAAATGTCGTCTAAGTTCATTGTTTCTATTTACCTTTGTTTTCTATTTCATGCATTTGACTAACTATTGTCAAATTTTGCAGACAACATTTATGGTGGGAATCGTTGTTATATCGCTCATTCTTGCTGATACATTGTTGTTAGTTTTATGATGTGTGATTTAGGTTTACAATGAATAATCCGCCCTATCGATTTATCTAGGGTGTTTTAGATTTGCTCATTACAATACACATTCTGTTGAAGAGAATTTCACTTTGTTTGGTAAATACTGTTTATTAGATTTTTTGTTTGAGTTTAGGTTGGTAACCATGACAGTGGAATTGTTTTCATGGAGGTCTTTACTTTCGAAACTGTATTGAAATATGCCATGCTGCAAAGTTTGCTACTGTTGTTTGTTTAATCGGGTAAAACATAGAATTAAAAAAAACAACAACATATTTAGCAATTATTTTTTTCTAAGTTTACCAGGTTAGTGTAGTCATAATTGATGCAGCAACCATATTGGCTACTTTAAACATTTTAAGCTATTTGTTTCAGTGTAAGCTCTTCGTATCTGAATGTAATATGATAAATGTTAACAGCATGGGTGGAGCACTTGTATGGGTTTTACAATTACATATTATTCAGTGTTTTCGATCTATGCAGTGGGTGCTGCAAATGTATTTGTAATACTTTGTACAGGCAAAACGTTTCTAATATATAATATTGTTTCTACTTTTTTTTCATTGTTTCTAATATATAATATTAAAACAGATAAGCCATTCCACATGACACAGTAAACAATGAGCTGTTTTATAACGCCATATACATGGTTAGTTTATTTATTGTCTGGTTTAGATAATGAAGACATCAAGTTAGATAGCGGGTTTCTGTATAGTAAATAATCTACAAAAAGAAATGCTACAAACAATTGGCTACGGTGTGTTATAATTGAGCACTGAAAACAAAATTAGCTGTAATGTCCTGTTATATTTTAGTTGCCACGTTATCAATAAATTCATAACTATTATTTTAATTAGCCAAATTTTGCCAAGTACAATTATATACACTGTCGGAGTTTAGAAGTGAAGTCGTGCATTAAACAATAATTCTGGCATTTTCCCAATATCTATGAAATTATAAAAGCGGTGTTACAATATGCTACACTGAGTGATGTCACATCAAGTAAAATTATGTTTTAAAGGACTAAGTATTCTTTTGATGTATGTTCCACACACACACACACAAAAACACACACATACACACACGCAAAAACACACATACACACACACACATATACACATATGTATATATATATATATATATATATATATATATATATATATATATATATATATATATATATACAAGTTATACATTAATATATATGATAAACACAAAACGTGTTTGTATTGTAACAGACAAAGTAGCTAGCAATGAAATAAACTAATTAAAGTGAATACAATTTGTCTGTCTCGATATAAGTCAATAAAGACAAGCTTATATTGGCAAAAGCCGTGATTCCTGGACAAATTTAAATTTCAAAATCCAAACCCGCTCCGTAGATGAATTTGAACTTGGAAACCCAAATATGTCTCGCAACGATGGTACATGAATTGAAAAATAAAGAGAATCGAAATGGAATTGAAATAAAAAGTGAAATATCCAAATCTTCTGTGCTTATCAACAGGAATCCAGTAAAATTAGTACATTCCACCTTCAAAAATTTTGCAGGTCTGACTACTGTACACGTGCGTGTAGCCAGCCAAACTAGCCGTCCCGCATTCCCGTGCTAGAAATAACTGCCGTTTATACGGGATTAACTGTAGAGCTGATCTTTAATCCCGTATAAATGGCTGTTATTTCTAGCACCGGGACTGCGGGATGGCTAGTTTGGCTGGCTAGACGCACGTGTAGTCAGACCTGCAAAATTTTTGAAGGGTTTGGATTTTGAAATTCAAATTTGTCCAGGAATCACGGCTTTTGCCAATATAAGCTTGTCTTTATTGACTTATATCGAGACAGACAAATTGTATTCACTTTAATTAGTTTATTTCATTGCTAGCTACTTTGTCTCTTACAATACAAACACGTTTTGTGTTTATCATATATATTAATGTATAACTTGTATTTCACTGCTCAGAAATGCCCTTTCTTGGAGCTGATTAATTGTAAACGACTAAGAGTTTAATCTCAAAATATAATATAGTATATATATATATATATATATATATATATATATATATATATATATATATATATATTATTGTTTGGAATGGTCATGCCTCCAATAAAATCACACGCAAGTGTTGGTTTTCACTTCAATTTATTACAAATTTCCTACTCGTTGTGTGTTTCGATAACAGGATGGTTGTTTATAAATTGGCAAAGCTCTTTTCTCACGCATCGTGTGACTTCCTCAGTGAATAGGTGTTTATTTTGTGTCTCTCCTTTGTTCTGTCCCACACCATCTTGTTTTTGTGTGTTGACACAACACATAAAATAAGATGGTCTAGGACACAACAAAGGGGATGCACTATATAAATACCTAGGCACTGAGGAGGTCACAGAATGTGTGAAATATATATATATAAATATATATATATATATATATATATATATATATATATATATATATATATATATATATATATATGCACGAGGTTTGTCCCGGGCGTAAGAATATCGATGTTTTATTTAAATCTATATTAGACGTATATGTCATTACAAGTTAACTTCCTTCAGAATACGACACTCAGATGTCACGTATTTGTTCCAACCATTTTTCCATTCATCATATCAGTGTCGGATGCCCTTTTCTGTGACCATCCTAAGCCCGTAGGTTGCAAATTTTGTATGATTTCCATAGTCCCAAAATTACCCTTCCACTTCGATTTCAAAATAGGGAAGAAGTATAAGCCCCATGGTGCTATATCTGGATTGTAGGGAGGATGTGGAAGAGAGAAAATATTTTTCCCACCAGAAATTCTCTAATCCAAAAGGTTTTATGAGCAGGCACCTTATCGAGGTGCCTTATCCTATTTCTTGCAATTTCTTCTTGGACTCCCTTACCCGGTTTCAAAATCGTTCACGTAAGCACAGAGCCCGGATATACTATTTAATCAGGAAAGGAAATTTTCCTATCCGTCTAACACTTCACATAGTATGTGTTTTAAAAACTATGATACCATTCAATAAAAAGAATAAATACAAAATCATTAGTTTTGTCGAACCTCCTTACTTAAAAAATAAGTAGTTGTTTTGTTTAAATTGCATGGGTATTTGAGCAATAAATGTTATATTCTCTGAGGTTTCAAACTACCAAATATATCAAAGGAAAGCCACAAATAGCTAAATTGTTTACGACAAATATGTAATCACTAAGTACGATATATGTAGTATTGAAAGCTTGTAAAGCTAAATGAACCAATTCATTCTCTTTATAATCAACACATTTCCTGATAGTAATTAACTAAATTAGTGCGCTATTTTCCCAAACTCTCTGTATAAAATTGATGCTAATATATGAACTTACATTAGGGTCAGAAGTCTATTCAAATTAATATAGCACAACTTGTCTGAAATACTGCTTTAATTGGAGAGTTAATATCTTCTCGCTCTACGTATTGAATGTTGAACAAACATACACTTTCATATTAATGATTTGAACTATTCACTTTTGGCGAGTATTTAATCTCACATAAAATAAGTCTTGCTATCCGAGCAGTCAATTAGATATTTTATTTCTCTGTGAAGCTAGATCTATAGAGTTCACAGATCACATATTTTCTGCACTGTAAAGACTCAACTATTAGCAAATCTTTACCAATACAGTTTGTTAAAAATGACATATACAATATCGGCGTATTACTTGAGGATTACACATGGTTTAATTTTGATCAATTTTCTCTGCTGTCAGAACATTAAGAATAGTCAAGTTAGGATTTATGTCAAAATGTTGTTTGTCTTAATTGATGGGACAATCAGCACGTACCTTCAGTGAATTACACGTGTATCTCTGTTTGTTTATTCTACTCAATAAATTATATCTATAATGTGTTTCACATGCACGTTGCGATGTAGGATGACATAAATATATAAATCATTGAATACACTAAACCTGAAATGAATCGCAGCAGTTTGGCCCTTCAATTTACTTCACTGCAGATCTGTTCATGGTTTCAATTCTGATACAATTAATACAATGATTTTACTACGCTGTAGCAGTTATTTCATCTGAAAATAATAGAAAACATGATTAACATACATATCTCTCTTTGATGTAAATATCTATGATTCTATTTGATGATAGAATATTTCTTTAGATAATACGGCGTTGCTCGGGGTTTGAAATTATGCTAAGAATATACAGCTAGGAAGTAAAAGAAGAACATTATTTGTCCCCAACCTGTCAAAATAATCAGAAGTCTTCAATAATTAATGCAAACGAATATATTTGGTGAACAGATTATATCCCTTTTTTATAAGGATTGTCAATAAAGTTTGTTATCTCCTTTACATCAATTTTTCTACCGGTAATTTTGATATCGATTATTTATTGCTCAACATGGGTCGATTTGAAAAATGTTTGGGATGTAACAATCTTATCGACCTGTGCAACGTGCACAGCAAATGTGGTCAAATTCAGTTGGTAATTGTGAAAGCCTTGTGCATGCCAAGTTGTACACAGACACACACACATCCTCGCTTTTATATATATAAAGATAATAAGTAAGAATGCATTTCTAAGCTAAGAGAAATCAAACTAGGGTATTCTTCAGCTCCTACAACTTGTTATCTGACATTGCCAAGTGTTTTGGTTAGCTGTACGTTTTAAACCATATATATAGCAGTCATTATTATGTTAATTCTTGTATTTGTCGATGGCTAAAGCCAAGCGAAATATTAGTAAATAAGGCATGTTGAAATTTATTAATTTATTTATACAATGTAATTCAAATAATTGGTTCGGTAAATTGTCAATAAAAGTTTACAATTTGTGTTGAATTATTGTATATCTTCATTCGTGTAAATTTACTCCGTCAAATGTTTCTCTGTTATCAATAACAACATCTTTCTCAGGGGAAATGTATTAAAATATTTTAATTTAGAATCGCTTCATTAGGAATTCGTGTACATTATATTAATCAAACGATTCCCTATGAAGAAAAAAATTTGTTATTTGGGCCACCCTTTTCTCGTCAAATCATTATGTTAGTATTAAAACAAAAACGATTCGTCAGTGCATAAGCGTATCGTTATGTCCTATATCACCACCCTGAAACCAAATCGGTTTCTAATACAAACTTTGTGCAAGGATGACGTTAGACAAATATTTCTAATAATATTTAATCAAAATATTGTTAAGCTGAAATCAAGCAATATTTATTAATCAATCCACTGTACCGAAAGCGTTTTTTTTCATAAACGGAATAATTTGATATTATTCCAACAACAAAGCAGTTCTCTAAAGAAATTAGAAACGCAATGCTCTGATTTTTACTATCATATGAAGTGTATACAGTTCTGTTTATTAATAGCATTCGTGATAAAAACTGGTTTGATAAATGTTCTTTTGCACTACGTAATGATAAACGGGATGATCAAACAATAGAAATTGTGATGTATCTTAATGCAGATACCAAGATTTGCTTTGTTGTCCTGAGTGAAGTTTATGTGGAAGGGATAATGATTACTACACTGGGAGAAGTATCATTGAAATTTGGCAGTCGTTGTTTCATTCGGCTTCATAACTATGAATGGCTAAATAAATCCTGCAGTAGCAGGATTTAATTAAATAAATCAGCAGCAGCAAGAGCAGGAACAACAGCAGCAACAGCAACAATAAAAACAACGGCAACATTAACATCAACATCAACAAAAATAAAAATAAAAATAAAAATAATTTCTTTATTGGCCACTAGGGTCGAACACATGAGGAGAACGCAATAAGTATGGACACATAAGGATTTATATATGGACATGGAAACAGAGAACAAAATAACAAAATAAATGTAAAACGGGATTCTGCAATAGGATGGAGCACTACAACGACGTAATGAAGTTATCCCACATATCCGTGATGACAACGATCATTTAGAGCACCATAGGTCTGTTCCCCCTCTCCTATATTGTCAACATTTTATAGGCACATTGAATATATTTTAATAAATATACCACGGTGGAGGGTAATTTCCTTTCCACCCTCACCGCCCTTTCCAAGTGAAATAAAGTAATTAATGCGGGCTTCAGCTAAGAAGAATGTGTCTGTGTTGAGACATTTCAGACATATCTACTTTATTTTTGAGAGACAGATTTCTTCTAAACGTGACAAAACCCTAAGATAAAATGACGCAAGTCAGCAATGCACGGATACCAGGAGAGTGCATGCAGAACGATTTCATCGATCTGCACACATCTCATCTCGTTCTCGATTCAGGACTAGATTTTGCTAAATAGTGCACCTGTCTAAGGAATTCCATTAGCTAATTATAGTCTGTTGTATACATGTATGATGGGTCTCGAATTTCAAGATGCACCCAATTTCCATCTTTCTAAGTAGCTCCGAAAGCTGAAAATGATCATCAGCGCTTTCCCTATCTAGTAAAAAATTTTTTAATGAATTAAGATTATATTCAATGATCCTTTATACAGTATTGTGAGATTTTTAACTCGGCATTATCATTTTATATATATACACAGAGTGTACGCCCGGCATTCGCGGAATTTTCCTTAGAACCTAATAATTGGAGACAACCACATATTCACGGAAGCGTAAATATTTTCTTGTATTTTACGTTATGTTGTGACATTTAAAGGTATTTTTATGGACCACGTTTAAAATTCGTGGCTTTTCACTTGTCGTGAGTGCTCTAGGAACATAACCCTCGCGAGTACTGGGTGGCAACTGTATATATATATATATATACACATATATTTATATATATATATATATATATATATATATATAGTTGCAATAAAATGAAAACGAAATTTCACTTCTCACTCCTAGTACGGCACTTACTTAAATGCAAGTATGTATGTATACGTACATACATATATGTATACAGACGTACAGCAGCATGCATATATATATATATATATATATATATATATATATATATATATATATATATATATATATATACATACAGGTACACATACATATATGCACGTATCAGTATGTGTACCTGTATATATGATATGTATATATATATATATATATATATATATATATATATAATATATATATATATATATATATATATATATATATACAATATATATATATATATATATATATGCATGCTGCTGTACGTCTGTATACATATATGTATGTACGTATACATACATACTTGCATATATATATATATATATATATATATATATATATATATATATATATATATATATATATATATATATATATTATATATATATATATATATATATATACATAGCATATGTATATATCTATGCACACATTCGAACACAACATAAGAGTATATTCCCATCTACTGTATGCGTGTTAGTTTTCGATGTATCACACACTAACCCCTAATTCATAATCAGATTTTACAGCTTTAATGAAATGAACTTTACATTCCTATATTAAATTTATTACGAAATCCGCACTTACACCTTATAATTTGCCTTCTTAGAATATTATTGGAGTATTGTTGAAATAAAAATTATGTAGAGAGGTGCAAAACCTCAAATGTATTGCGAAATATAAATGAGATTATCTAACTTCAATAATTCCCAAAGGCATTATCGATAAAAGTATAATGAAATGATTTCAACAATGCTTGATTTGATGTGGTCTTGTTTCAAAATTACAATACTCAACATCTATAGTCTAGCTATTGATTTTTGTGGCACAAAGCCAAATATCTATGAAATATTCTATCGACAAAATGTGAATTCCATACCATGTGGAAGGGTGTTACTGAAGGCGGAATAACTGAAACTGGAATTCGTAATCCAATCATAGATTAGACACGCTCGAGGGATACTGACCAACCAATGAGGAAACGCTATACATTCGCTCGTGTTGCAAGACATAGTAGCCAAATCTACATATCAAGAAAAATAGTATTCGATAATGTAGTAGTAGATATTCGTAAATAATTTGATGCTCATATCAGGAATGCCTTTGATCATAGTTATATTTGATCAATGAAAACTTACTTGTAGCTAAACAACAACAACAATATACTGAAATTCTACGCGCACACACAGTTAAGCACATTTGCTCTTTGACTAAGCAAACGTACTATATTCCTAATTGAGCTACACAATCGATTAAATATATCTACTATATTGCGTATAATTATGATATCGATCCCAATGGGATGAAAGACATATTCAACCCTAGTCGTAATGTATAACTTCTTTCCTCCTTATGTACTGCACTAACTTCCAAAGGTAAAGGCAAAAATCCAATTAATTGCCCAAACCATTATATTTGTAATGACATCAGAAAGTACAGATTTCCCTGTGATCGTCTTTAAACGTTATATTCCCAAGGTACATGAAATGGACACTGTTAATTTATTTTTGTCTGTTAGATAAATTAGATATACTCTTTTAAAATTGGCAGGTGTATTTGAAGAAAATAATAGAATAGTGGTTTCAATGTTTACATAAATACACAATTACCCTTTCTTTATAACAATTATTTTCTAGTAAATAGAACATAAAGACCTAAATATTCATGCCATTTTCTAATACATTTATATATTTTATGCGTTTGTATGAATGTGCTATCTACGTTACATATGGCAATGTATTTTAGATTGTGTTTTTTAGCTTCCTTCAAACCTGATCACACAGAATAATAATCATAAACATAAACTCTGTGTCCTTGAATTTACAGAAAAAAAAGGTATACGTCTACGTTACCAGAAGTGTCTTTCCTTTGTATAAATTATTAATCTGTGATATGAGAATTTGACTGCTATTTCTAGCAGATTGAGTGTCAGTATATAGAGTTTCCAAGTTTGCTCGTTATACTTGATTATTTGAAAAGAAAGACCTAAGATAATATTTAAGGCCGACTCTTAATTTTCAATTGATATATCAGTATTTAAGTACATTACTGAATTCGAATTGGAAAGGCATCTATACAATCGTGAGCTATATTCATCAAACGATACATTTATCAGTTACTAGCAGTAAAGCCCGGCGTTGCTCGGGGTCGCTCAGTAGCTGTGTTAAAGTTACAATGTTAAGTTTCTTTCTTGGCTTAAAAACTGTAGTGTCTACTGTGAAGACTTGCATGTGGTGTTTTTGATTAATATTCCCTCAACCAACAATATGCCTTATGAAGTTAAGAAAACATAACGATAACCCGAATGTTATAACAAAAGAGGATGCTGGGGATAGAAACTGCACTGGTTATTTATTAACAAAGATCGAACATGTAAACACTGCAACGCAGAGAAAAACATTAGCGTAACCAAATTATCAGTTATGTCTGTCTGCACGCCTATATCACCTCTCTGCACGACTGTCCGTCTGCACGTCTATATCACCTCTCTGCACGACTGTCTGTCTACACGCCTATATCACCTCTCTGCACGACTGTCTGTCTGCACGCCTAACGACGAAATATCTGCTTGTTTTACGTAGTCTTTAAATAGACTTGTATTCAAGTAAAAATATTGTTTTAAAATGCTTTTAAATTGAAATGAAGCAAAACGGAAGCTTAGTGTTCGAACTGATGAATTTTGCAGGTCAATATTTTGCTGGCTCGACAACTGTTCGTGTATTGTGTTAATGTCATTTTAAACGCTGAGAAAGCCAGCGTAATTTTTTACGTAAGACGCTCAATGTAAACAGAACAAAGGAAAATAACTGATAACTTACGCTCAAAAATCGATACATTATATTCGATTTCGTCACATAGGGTGGGTCAATTTGAAATATTTTTTTTCCGATGTCTTCGCTAGGGCTCAATGTACAAGTATAGCAGTTTAGTGCAATTCCGTCAGAGATTCTAAGAGGAGATGTGTGCCAAAAATCGATAGACAGACAGACAACCACAGTTTTATATATATAGATGATAGTGTTTTCCGTCACGTTTTGTTTTCGGCTGTGTTGCATTAAATGTTCTTGTTGGAGAGGCCGGTGCATATCAATAAACAGTATTGTGCAAGAGTATTGTACTGACCGGATACATAGCTCCATATCTCCAGATTGATAGGGAGTTGGATCAGGTAACAAGCAAGCTCGCCAGTCTCAGCTAGAAATGGACCTGGATGAAGCTAACGGTGAAATGTCAGACAGATATAGTGAACAGATATCTGTTACAACATCGTGCTTTCTCTCTTCAGCTCTGACCATATTGGGGTGCCGGAACTTTCGCTTGTCGTAGAAGGGTCGTATTTCACCGAGTGGGCGCAACATTAGGTGCCATCACAACATTTTATGGAGAACTAGAATCGCTATACCTGATGATGTATAACTATTAACTCATACTGCAACCTCTCCAGATTTTCATTGATTGTTTGTCAGGTAAGTCTTCCACTATTAAAATCGAGCAATATAATCGGTGGACGTTATACTTTTGCGTTTTATAGAGTGTTTGTACCAGGGAAAGTCGATGTTGTTTTCAGGAAAACTACGGACATCAACGAAAATATACTGGATCACCCTGTTCTGGGGGCCACATACTATTTCTAGAAATCTCTGGCCTGTTTTGACTATCAGGGTGCATCGCCAGTTTAGTATAAACGCATTAGGCACTGAAGTGCCGTTAGCTGGGCCTGTCTGAAAGGTGCACAGGGTGTAGAAAACACCCTGCATGCATTCGTTCACTCCCTACTCAGCATTATTGTATAATGGCTATTTAGTATTTTCTCTTAACAGGGAATTCTGAAAATGTTTACAATTTATATATTATCCTTTTCCCCACTCAAGATGTTTCTGACTTTTTCCCATTCTCTTCAAAAATATCTGTCAATTCAGCTTCTGGTTTGCCTTCAGGAGTATTTGCATTAACTCTCCATTATCTTTTATTAGTAACGTGGATTGGCAGTATCGGTAGAGGGTCGGACACCATGCTTTGCAGCAAAGAGTTACGGCCCTTTATGGTCTGAGTTCAATTCCCGCCGAGGTTAACTTTGCCTTTCATCCCTATGGGGTCGATAAAATAAAGTACCAGTAATACACTGGGATAATTGCTGGCCTTGTGCCAAAAGTTGAAACAATTATTTTTTATTAGAAACTTTTGTAATCCTACAATCGTTACTTTAAAAGAGGTTTCTAGTTGTATACGGTCCATGGGTGCATAACAGGTATATTCTATATCTGACTTTCATTTGAATGTTTGTTTGTACTATTCTGAATCATTTTTTGCTGTTATTTCTTCTTTGTTTTGATGTTCATTTAGTCGATCTAGATATGTAAATTCTATATTGATGTCCTAATTTCTCAATGTTTCGATTTGTGTTAGATATTTTCTTTTCATTATTAACTTTCTTTTGGTGGTGAATTGGCAGTATCGGTAAAAGGTCGGACGCCATGCTTTGCAGCACAGTTACGTCCCTTTACGGACTGAGTTCAAATCCCGCCGAGGTTATCTTTACCTTTCATCCTTACGGGGTCGATAAAATAAAGTACCTTTAATGCACTGGGTAATTGCTGGCCTTGTGCCATAAGTAGAAACAATTATTAACTTTTTTTAACTTTCTTTCAATTTCTGTTATTTCTTCGTGCTAATATTTATCATTTAGGATAACTAGTCTGTGGTGGTTTACTAGTCTGTGGTGTCGAGTTTAAAATTGGAAAGGAGTTGTTTCGTCTAACAATTATATAAATGTATAACAAAATACTGGTGTGTATGAATACAACAAAGATGCTCAGTTGATGTATATAACGTTTAATTAACAAGTTGAAGTTATGTAGAACAGAATGGTTGACAAGTCAATGAAAGTAGATGAAAGAATGAAGTAAAGTTATTTGTTACCGTTTTGAAGTTAGCTCGCAAGAGGCCATGTTAGGGTTATCAGACGAACGCGCCTGGCCGAAGGGCCACACAGGTTAGAACGCCAGGATCCGAAAGGCAAATGAGAGGTAGAGAGCTGAAAGTTATTTCCCTTTATAGGTCCTGAGACGGAAGTGACAAAAGGGCTTTGCCACCCCAACGGTAAGCAAATCGAGCTACTTCCTGTCTAGAGAGCGTTACTCTATTGGTGATGTGATCGGTACAACAAGGGAGGCAACTCTTGCTACATTATCCCCCGCCAGATTTTTAAAACATAAACATCGAATGAAACATATATGGAGTAAGATGGCGAGCATATAACAGGCATGAAACTTACGAAAAAAATAATGTTTGCAATAGAAGCAAAACAGCAAAATATATGCATGCAAAAATCATTGATAGATATCAAGGTAGCCAACCGCTCTTGGCCAGAGAACGACTGGACATCTATCTATCCATCACTCAAAGATACAATGTAATCAAAGTAAAAGAAGAGGTCAACGTTCAAATGTTCAAAATACAGTTCACATGTGTGCAATCACATGACAGCAGGAAAGAAAGTGCGTCCTCCAGAGAATGTATGCAGCTGGTTTCTGGCCTGTGGTATAACGTGAAATTGGGTGGGATTTTCTCACAGGAAGAGTGCTGCAAAAATAAATTCTCTGGCTTGTTCTGCTGGTTTTGGTTGTTGATGAAGCTGTGTTGTTGTTGTTGATGTTGTTGTCGTCTCGCGGAGTGAGCGTATTCGATGTTTAAATTCACAGTAAACATTTTCCCAGAAAAAGTGAGTTGCGCAAAGGGCTAGAAATAACAGCCAACGTTGATGGTCGATGTTGAGAATGTGTTGACCTGGAAGGGTCAAGAGGCCAGCGACTAAAGAAATAAGCATTCTGAATAAATGCGCATTTTCAACGGCAAATTTACGTGGTAAATTTTTAAACCGGCAAATAGGAGAATATAGCTTAAGGCTGGAGAATCCTTGCCGAGAAAATTATCCATGGCGTGTGCTATCTCAATGAGTCGAGATGTGTGCTGCCTACACGTGCCGAAACAAGGTTAAGTTGAAAAGAAAAATGGCGAGAATATGATAGTGCAACAGGTCGTTGGCAGCAATTTTGAAAAATGTGTGCGTGAAGGTGACAATATGATGAAAAAGAAAGAAAGGCTTCACAAATATGGCGAGTTCAATTTTTTTGTGAACGATGAAAAAAAAACTTGGTTGAAAGAATAAGCAATAGTTGAGATTCAGCAAAAATAAATGTTCATGTTGAAAAGTGTAAAAAAAAATCAAATTTCTTTTTTTTTTTAAAGTGTTCGTTGTAAGAAGAAACGAAAAACATATATATACATCCAGTGAAATGCGACACATAGGTGATGTGCGTGAAAGGCAAAAATATCTGTTTATTTTGCTTGTTTAGAAAAAAATTTTTTCTGATGTGTTCGTTATAAGACAGCGCATGCGGAGAGAAACCCCTTTCGAAGGAGGTCGGAGGAACCTCCCAGTCCGAAAAAAATGTATCACGTTAGGTGAGAGAAGAAGAGTCTGTTTGAACGAGAATTTCACATGTGCGTGTGTTCGTTTCTGTGTCTGAGTATTTTTCCTAGTTCGTTAATAAAGTTTCTGCGTATTCGAAATGTTGGTCGACACATTCCAACGAAAATGGGGTACTGCTAATTAATTTTCGTATATATATTCACACAACACCAGATTCTATCATTTTTCTTTTTTCGGGGTCACCACTTATAACAGATTACTGGATTGTATGAATACAACAAAGATGCTCAGTTGATGTATATAACGTTTAATTAACAAGTTGCAGTTATGTAGAACAGAATGGTTGACAAGTCAATGAAAGTAGATGAAAGAATGAAGTAAAGTTATTTGTTACCGTTTTGAAGTTAGCTCGCTAGAGGCCATTTTAGGGTTGCCAGACGAACGCGCCTGGCCGAAGGGCCACACAGGTTAGAAGGCCAGGAGCCGAAAGGCAAATGAGAGGTAGAGAGCTGAAAGTTATTCCCTTTATAGGTCCTGAGACGGAAGGGACAAAAAGGGCTCTGCTACTCCAACGGGAAGCAACTCCAGCTACTTCCTGTCTAGAGAGCGTTAATCTATTGGTGATGTGATTGTCACAACAAGGGAGGCAACTGTTGCTACAAATGTATTGCTGTATAATCGTTATCCTTTTTATCAAACGTAGAAACAATTATTCTTATTATTTTATTCATATCCATTTGCACAGTGATGATCGACTCCGTATTAAGTTATGTTATCGCAGATAAACCGTAATTTCCACAGGTTGTTTGATGTTAGTAAAAGGAGTGTTCCAATCACAAATACTACCTCGCTTGCTATTATATTCCAGATTCTGTTGACATCTATTCACAATGCTGCATAGTTTCAATTTTCTCGTTGCCTTAACTCTTGATATAACGGTCTTCCAGGGAAGATGCATCGCTCAAATAACACCTCCTTTCACTACCTCTCTTCACAAAACTTAATGCCTGGCCTATCTGTCTGGATTGTACAATCCCACAAGAGTTTGACAGTCTGATTTTTTTCTTGGGTTTTCTCTGGCTTCTGCTGATACTTGTCTCAGTGGTTACAAACCAATATTTTACATGATTTTACAGCCCATTGGGAGTTGTGCAAAAACATACTCCATAGAAACTCAATGTCAGTGGTACGAACATGGTCTTCTTGACTCTTGCCTATCAGGTGAGGAAGTGTAGTCGTTTTAGTTGCGTGCGATCAAGTTCACAAACGAGATCCAAAACCACCACACTGATATTGTTGTAAAAGCAAACAACCCTCCAAAATGGACTCTAATTATATATTGTGATCCCCCAAGTCTACAATGTAGAAGTGATCACCATCTAGAAGCAAACGACAAGTCAATTGTCATTGGGGCACTAGGCGCAGTGTCTAAACATCTTAGCTCTGTTATCAAACGGCTTGAAATTCCCAACTTCATAAGCAGTGCCGAAATGTCTACCGACATTAGCACTGCCAGAATCCTACGCAATATATTGAACCTCTGAGATCAGGGACTGATCTGTGGCTAACTAAGATGCTGCACCTAGACACCGATTGTTAGAGAAACCATACAAAGTGAGACAAATATTAATATCATTATTTTTATTGGGGGTGGATTGGCGAAATACGATAGAGCGCCGAACAGCATGCTTAATGGTATAGAGTGACGGACCTTCACGTTCGCATTTCAAATCCATTCAAGGTTAGCTTTCTCTTTCATCCTTACGGTGTCGATAAAATAATGGAGCGGTAATGCACTGGGATCAATTCCATGGACTTCCCTCTCCGACCAAAATTGTTGGCCTTGTACCTAAAGCGGAATCCATTACTATTATTATGATACCAGCCTATATGTTTATAAAATAATAACAGTAAGAATATAATGGTATAACATATCTTTAAGTAGCACACTAGAATATAAAGATCAATAATAGTAATAAACTGAAATATCGATAAAATTATTTGTGTTTTACACGCTGAATTAACAAAAGAATTTCAATAACGAAAGATTCCGCAAGATCACTAGAGGCAGTAACACAATAATTTTCTTACTAATTCTTATATGCAGACAAGTGTATATGCTACCTATGTATATTGAAAAAAGATCAAAGTGAAAATGCATGTTGTGGATGCTTTCACTTGTATATTAAATGCCTGTGCTAGTAGATTGTCAAAAGGATATATATGACTAACATGCTAAATTTCAGCATTCCAAGGAATATTCTCCACTTGATTGTTAATTCACATATGCAAACACACATTGGCACACGAATTATATGTAAATTTTGTAACGGAATGGGAAAGAATATAATAGTTGATCGATCATCGATTAGTCGCAAATATAATGATCCCCTTCATGTTTATATATATATATATATATATATATATATAGTTCAAGAAGGCAATAAACAGAGGAACAAAACGTTATATATATATATATATATATATATATATATATATAACATAAACATGAAAAGGATCTATATTTTCTCCAGTTAGGTTAAGAAATTTACATATAATGCATGTGCCAATGTGTGTTTGGGTATGTGAATTAACAATCATGTGGGGGATATATTTTAGTATGCTGAAACTTAACATGTTAGTCATATAGGTATATATATATATATATATATATATATATATATATATATATATATATATATATATATATATGTATATATATATATATATATACATACATACATATATAAAATATATATATACATACATACAATACATACATGCATATATACATATGTATATATACATACATGCAAAGATACATATGTACTTATATATGCACATATACATATAAGCATATGTCTGTGTGTATTATTTTATATATCCTAGACATGCATATCTTTACACACACACACACACAAATACATATGTATATATGTAGGCAGAATTTTTTATAAAATATCTATAAAATCTTAAAAAAATTTTCTATTTTCTATAAATTCGGATGTACATTGATAGGGAATTCTTAGTTGCCGACAACAACGTATGCTCCCTATTGCAGGTGGAGTTATGATAGATGTGTCTAACATGGATGTGTGGAGATGCTCTGTCCAGAATGCGCTATATACTTTTGAAGATGTGATCATTGACATGAAGCCTCAATATTATCCGAGACAGTGTGTTAAAATTCTCCCTGTCCCACACCTAAAGATGGGTAAATCAAATCTAGAACTCATTGGCTATTAGGCATGTAGATTTCCTCTGGAAACCGACAGGGTGAAAGTGACAATGCTGACCAGGGCCT
>OZ024742.1:215297661-215312661 GCA_964016885.1 Eledone cirrhosa | reverse complement strand
TTCGTATAGTACTGACCCGTTTTTTCGTCCTTTTAGTTCCCCCCAGTGTTGGTCTATCCTTTCACCTATGCTACGAGCTGTCTCACCTATGTATGTTGTTGTCGTGTTTCTGCAAGTACCCTCTGTACATCTTATGCTATAGACTACGTTTCTAGTTTTACAGTTTATCCGGGGGTTCACCTTACATATGATACATTTCCTATTGGTACAGTGGGTTTTCTTAAAAGGGTAGGTTTTTCTGATCAGGGATTTTATGGTGGTTCCTGGCTTTTCTACCACCTTTATTTTTAAGTGAGTCTTTCTCAGGGCCTTTCTACACTGGTTAGCTAATTTCCCTCCAGGGGTGGCGTCCACAAACATGACACTCTGATATCTCTGGTTGTCGTACCATGATGTGGCCTTCCCTATCTTATGTCTAGCCCTATCTAAGCTATTCCATGATTTGCTCCTGTATAGTGGGCAAATTCCTTTCATGTCCAGTTCTATGAGGGTCTTATACTTTTCCATGGCTCCTTCGTATACTCTGACTCTGTCTCTTTGGTTGTAGCCAGAGAACTGCATGCGGTTGATGAAGTGTTGGATGTGTCCTTCCATTTCTGTTGGGTCGCACATGCTGGACACATTCTTCATCACTCGTACCAAATCTGCGATCAGAATATTAAACTTAGCACTACTGGACATTGCTGAGTTTTTGAGTATCAGGTATTTGGAGGCCATGGGTTTAGCATAGTGTGAGTGGAGAATTTGGGCTCTCTCGTCTATAGTGTTAATCCAGAGTTCTGTGTCTAATACAGGTAGTCTATTGTTAGGGTGTTTGGAAGGGAAGTCTATAGTTACAGTTATACTCTGGTGTATGGAATTAGCTATCTGCTGGATGCTTTCCATCGTGCTATATTCTAAATCAAACTTGTTAGTGCTCTCTAGTGGGGGTGTTCTTATAACTATATTGATATCGTCTACATAACGAGAGTACATGATGAGGTCTATGGAGCTTTCATTAAGGAGATCTTTAAGTCTCCTTTCCCACCATACCATGAAAAGGTTGGCAACATCACCAGCTATGCTGACGCCGATGGCTGCTCCCTCATTTTGGGTGTAGATTTTCTCATTGAACTTAAATATGTGGCCCTTTAGGGTAGTTTTGATACTAGCCCCTATTGCATGTGCGACCATTTTTCTTACCTGATCAGTGTTTTGGGGGGTCCGTATAGCTTTGGTCCACCCAATCCACCTTCCTATGGGAGTCTTTTTAGCCATTGAGGTTATGGTGGGGGGTCTACCTCTTATAGGTCTACTAGGGCAGAAACATCTAAGGTCATGGCTGTCTAGGTAGTCAGTGTCGTAGGTAAGTCTAAGTAGGAGGCCCAGTTCGTCTGTGTCGACGTCGCAGAACTCCACCTCACTCTCAATGATCATCTCCACACATCTTTTCACAGCAAAATCAATGTTAATGGATGGGTACAGTGACACCACATCCATGCTGCCTATTATGCAGTTGGATAGGCTTCTGTTTTTGTTGCACTCACTGATTCTGCTGAGGAGGTCCTCTGTACTTTCACATACATCTGGGGACATCTTGATTATGGGGCGTATAACCATTGAGAGGAAGTAGGAGATCCTGTAGTTGCTAGCTATATTAGCTCCGCATACGGGTCTTGTTGGTGGTCCTGTTGTCGGGTCGTCGACTGTCTTGTGGTCTTTGCGGAGCCCATACAAGGGTGGTATGCCATTGTTAGACGCCTGGAAGTTGTTGGCAGTGCGTCTGCTTGGCTTTAGGATGTCAGTCCACATGATCATGTGAGCGTTGAGGATTTTTTCTCTCCCATCGTGTGTTAGTTGTGCAACTTCGCTCGTGTTGGTGATGTGGGGTTGCATTGCCTCGATGTAGTTCGGCATGCTATCTATTGACATCCTACCAGACTTATCTGTGGGTAGGCACACTACCTCACCATCCCTTGTGCGCTGCTTGTTTCTGCCCTAGTAGACCTATAAGAGGTAGACCCCCCACCATAACCTCAATGGCTAAAAAGACTCCCATAGGAAGGTGGATTGGGTGGACCAAAGCTATACGGACCCCCCAAAACACTGATCAGGTAAGAAAAATGGTCGCACATGCAATAGGGGCTAGTATCAAAACTACCCTAAAGGGCCACATATTTAAGTTCAATGAGAAAATCTACACCCAAAATGAGGGAGCAGCCATCGGCGTCAGCATAGCTGGTGATGTTGCCAACCTTTTCATGGTATGGTGGGAAAGGAGACTTAAAGATCTCCTTAATGAAAGCTCCATAGACCTCATCATGTACTCTCGTTATGTAGACGATATCAATATAGTTATAAGAACACCCCCACTAGAGAGCACTAACAAGTTTGATTTAGAATATAGCACGATGGAAAGCATCCAGCAGATAGCTAATTCCATACACCAGAGTATAACTGTAACTATAGACTTCCCTTCCAAACACCCTAACAATAGACTACCTGTATTAGACACAGAACTCTGGATTAACACTATAGACGAGAGAGCCCAAATTCTCCACTCACACTATGCTAAACCCATGGCCTCCAAATACCTGATACTCAAAAACTCAGCAATGTCCAGTAGTGCTAAGTTTAATATTCTGATCGCAGATTTGGTACGAGTGATGAAGAATGTGTCCAGCATGTGCGACCCAACAGAAATGGAAGGACACATCCAACACTTCATCAACCGCATGCAGTTCTCTGGCTACAACCAAAGAGACAGAGTCAGAGTATACGAAGGAGCCATGGAAAAGTATAAGACCCTCATAGAACTGGACATGAAAGGAATTTGCCCACTATACAGGAGCAAATCATGGAATAGCTTAGATAGGGCTAGACATAAGATAGGGAAGGCCACATCATGGTACGACAACCAGAGATATCAGAGTGTCATGTTTGTGGACGCCACCCCTGGAGGGAAATTAGCTAACCAGTGTAGAAAGGCCCTGAGAAAGACCCACTTAAAAATAAAGGTGGTAGAAAAGCCAGGAACCACCATAAAATCCCTGATCAGCAAAACCTACCCTTTTAAGAAAACCCACTGTACCAATAGGAAATGTATCATATGTAAGGTGAACCCCCGGATAAACTGTAAAACTAGAAACGTAGTCTATAGCATAAGATGTACAGAGGGTACTTGCAGAAACACGACAACAACATACATAGGTGAGACAGCTCGTAGCATAGGTGAAAGGATAGACCAACACTGGGGGGAACTAAAAGGACGAAAAAACGGGTCAGTACTATACGAACATGCTAGACAACAACATGACGGTAACATAGACAACATAGAAATTAGAATAATATCTAAACATAGGAATGACCCAGCAGATAGGCAAATCAGAGAGGCCAGTGAAATAGAAATTAGAAGACCAAAGCTAAACAGAAAGAATGAGTGGAACAACAACAACACCCAAACAAACAACACTGACCTAAGAGAAGTATAAATAAATAAGTAAATTAAATTAAATAAAATAAGATAAATAAATACATACACAAGCACATAAACACACACTAGTCACCCAGCAGACACAACACTATACACACTAGTCACACATCACACATAACACTATACACACACGCAAACGCATGCGCAAAGAAGACAAAATAAAATAAGATAAACAAACAAGCAAATAAATAAATAAATATATAGACAGACTGAACAAAAAAAATGGCGTAGACATACAACACAACAGGAGGAACAATGAATATAACACCACTGACGATGTTGCAGATGTGCAACGAAAGATTTATGTAAATTATGTAAACTATATATATATGTGTTTGTCTATATTGTATCTGTATTATTTTTGACCGCCGGTCAGTCAATGGCAACATTGAGGACCGAGTATGTTAGATCGCAGATATATATATATAAAAGACAGCGAGAAGCGAAAACCAACCAAACAGTGAGTGTGTTCTGTTATTAATTCTGGCAATATTACGCAAATATGACCCTCCCCAAATATAACAATATATATATATATATATATATATATATATATATATATATATATATATATATATATATATATTTATTTGTTGAGATTCCAACAAGACTGGTTGCATTTTTTCAGGGTATGTCAATATTTATTTATAAAACTAACCTATATATATTTTATCTGATGAAAGCGCACCATAATTTGCCTTGGTGACTCTTGACATATGTATAATGAAATAAATATGGTTTTATAAATATAGTTTCCATTTGTTAATACATTGTATATATATATATATATATATATATATGTGTGTGTGTGTGTGTGTGTGTGTGTGTGTGTGTGTGTGTGTGTGTGTGTGTGTGTGTGTGTGTGTTCGGAAAAGATTGTATTGGTAAAAACAGGAGTAAGAAGGAGAAAGATCTCAACAATCGTTGTTGTAGTTACGATAGAGAATTTAATAAAAATAATATAAGATGCTGAGGTTACATATATCGTTTAATCATAATAAATATTTCTACGGTTCTCCATGCAATCGAGATGTTCTTCATGCATTTGCTGTTGATTATGAGAACGGTTGCCTCAGATGAGCAGCGATATATTTGATATGTTGCTGCCAGGAAAATACACAACCTAATGCCTGTGCGCCCAGCATAGATATGAGTTCCTTGAAGGGTTTGCCAGCCGTCGCGTTTGTTAGAAAAAGTCATCAACGAAAAAAGACGAAAAGAACGAAGAACCGTGTGCAACCAAAACCGAGTAGACAGTTGAAGCAACGCATGGAGTTTTAAGAGAGGTGGGGTATATATTTAGTTGATGACCCCTTATAGACAACAACAACAACAACAACAACAACAACAACAGCAACAGCAACAACAACAACAACGACAACTACAACAACAACAATGACAATAACATCAAACCGCCGACCAAAGTTATCCACACTGGTCGCAATAGTCGTGCTGATACCATCACCCTATTGACCACAACAACTAAAACAACAGCTACAGTAAAAACACTTACAACGACAACAGCAACAAACGATAACAACAGCAAAAACACGGACTAGCGTCGTGTATACAGGTCGTAGGGGTCGCAGTGACGGTACCACCATGTTGACCGTAAACAACCATAAAGCCAAAGCAATAAAAAGGAATTTAGACGTAGGTAGGTACACAGAGTTGGTGGTATCTATTACCATGACCATAACAGTAACAACAACAATGACAACGACAACAAACACCAACACCGCCCATCACCCATCCCGTTCGTCGCAGTAGTGGTGGTATCATCTATGTTAGTATTAAGCCATTGTAACACCAATAACAACAACAAACCAGCGATAACCCCACTACGGCGACGGCCGCTGCAACAGGAAAAAAAGCCACGGTTCCATGAAAATTAAACTAACCACAATAGTAGTCCGTTGAAACAAGGAGGTGAAAATGCGATAGAAAACATAGATGGGTATTTATATAAATAAAAACATTCCCAGTTAATACAATCCTCCTCTATCACTGGAAGGCACAAGGCCAGCAATGATCATAGCATTCAGTCCCAACCACAGTGGCAACAATAATATCAAAAGGGCTGTTAGGCCATGGAAGAGAGTTACAGGAAGCGAAAGTAGGAACAGGAACAAATAGAAGAAACGAGAACACATATATAGAACACAATAATAAAGGAACGGGGCAAAACACATAAAAAACAGCAGTAGGTATATAAACAGAGGAATAGGGAACAAAGCACAAGAAACAAGTACACATTAGACTCCAGGTGTGCAAACAAGATAGCCAAGGTTCGCGTGACGCTGGGGTTGCCGCGAGGCTATACCCAGCCTCCACGGACAATATTGCAAAAGTGTTCAACTAGCACCACTACGTTGCTAGTCCGTACAGTTTGAGGAAGTTTCCAGAAGATATGGAGCAGGTGCTGAAGAAGTTACTCCTTTTATTGATAACTCGAGCTCCCCTCTTGATTATTTCTATAATCTCGGTAGAACACAAATCGCACGAGTCATGTCCACCCTCTCTGTAGGGTTGAGCCAATGCTACCTTGGACCACGACATGGTGAATTCTACGTTATCCGGTTTGAGACGCCACACTAGTTCCGAGATGGCGGTGCTGTGCTTCTTATCCGCCCTCCTAAAGGTGTGGCAGTGATTGTACCAGCGTTCCTGCAGCGACATATCAAATATATCGATTTTCATCTGAGGAAATCGTTCTCATAATCAACAGCAAATGCATGAAAGGACATCTCGACTGCATTGAGAACCGTAGAAATAATTATTATGATTAAACCATATATGCAACCTCAGTATCTTATTTTATTATATATATATATAAATAAATAAATATATATATATATATATATATATATATATATATATATATATATATATAATCAGTCTCGATTATATTTATCTTGTATATATTCAGATATCATTTCATCATATACTCCTGCTGCTGAGCACACAATTCACAGCTAGAACGATTGCTGTTGATATGTCAATTAGTACGTCCATTTCAGTAAGTGGTTGGGTATATAATAACTGGGTTACGTTTTATCTTATAGCTGCTTGAATCATATACATATCTTCTGATGAGAATCCACTCTGATTCAAAAACTGATGAATGATAATTATCATATTTTCAGTTTACAGAGAATTACACTTAATTAAAGGACGCAAATTCTACATTTTTTTCGGACTTCGTTACATAGTTATGGAATTTATGACACATGTGATGCCAGTATATGCAATGTTACACTCGGATATGCTGATATGTTCCTAAACCCTTTCAATGTACAATCTATGCGTAGTAAATACTAAATCATGGATATTATTCAAAATTATGATTCTGGTACATAAGCCTTACTATATTTATTAACATTTCCCATTCAAACATCTTCCAGGCGTAACATGTTTAGTGTAGTAGTGTGAATCAGAAAATATATTGTATGTGGATGATATAGACGATAGCTGCTCAGCGAATATTAACATTAAAAAAATAGTATGGTTACTCGATAAAGTCCGTAGTTCGGAGATCAGAGAGTCCCTACAGGTATATCCGCTACTTCTCTGAATTGAGAGATCACTGCTCCGATACTATGGATATGTGGTTAGAATGTCTCAGGAACGAATAGCTCCACAGATTTTACGGGCAAAACTAATCGGTAGGAGACCCAGGTGTAGACCCCGAGCAAGATGGATGGACAACATCCATGAGCATTGTGGTCTCGGTTGGGGATCCAGATGGATGAGTTAGAGACGTTAGCTCGTAACAGGACCCACTGGAAGGAGTGTTTTTAGGACTCTGCCCCACGACCCTCTCACAAAGAAGAAGGAGAAGGGTAACAAAACTAATATTTATCGACAATAATGTCGAAGCCAACTCCTTCTCTATAGAAATGACACACACACACACACATATACAAAAATGCACATGCACGCACACAGACATACGGACACGGAGATACATATTCACAGACACAAATGCGCGCACATACACACACATACACCAGGACACACATACTCAGGCACACACATGCACACACGCATATATATAAGTATATATAATTAATAAGTATGGACGAGGTGAAAAATAATTATCATTTCGTTTATTCAGGTGTGACGCGCGTTTCGCGATTGATCAGCTCAACTTTTGATACCTAATCGATCGGTCCTTACTCTAGGATCAAAAGATCATCAGACTTCTATTTACTTAATGATTAAATGTTTCGCGTATAGCTTTAACACATATGGGTTGTCAGTTTCATCCCCAATCGATAGAGATCTGCACAAGCAGAGCAGCGTATATTGAGAGCTGGGAAGACCATATTTCTGTTACCGTGCGTTATCTTCCTTGGTTAGGCATCCCTTCTTACAAATTCCATTACCCGATATATGTTCATCCATCTCCTAAGTACGTGTAGCACTCATCGTCAGATACTGGAGTAACATTCAGGCTATTGATAGAGACGTTGCTAGATTAACCTGTAGATGTTCCTTGCTTTATCATCATATAGAAACATTTATCCTCGCCATTATCCCACGTGATATCTTTGGAGAATTTTGCAACATAGTCAATCTTTTTGTTCATGCCATTATGTTTTTGAGATACACTTACAGTTCGTCAATTTATAAGTGAGAATATCGTTCTACAGCATTAAACTTTCGAATCGAGGCCCAGGAAGAAGGTGCGTTTTCTTTAGCTCTGATTATGATATGTTAGATTGAGCAAGTGGAAAGGCCTCGGGCGTCCAATAAAATGAAGCAGTATCGAATGTTTTATTATAATTCACTCATTACCCTCCTATATTGCTGTAGTTTTATCATAGATTATCGTTCTTTAATACTATTTTGGAAATATACGATGCTGTTTTTTGTTGTTTTCTTCGTGTCAGCCGCTCTAGTACCATCAGGATAATGTTTAACCCGCGTTTTAATTCATATAGGTAACGTTAAATTAACAAAATATAGAGGTTTTAATTTCTCGTAAATTTTCACCTGAGATTTTATTGTTAACACGAGAACATTCTTTATTCGGGATCTTGTTTAATATTGTCATTTTCAGTCACATTTTGAAAGTAAAATTCACTATGGGAGCCTTTCAATTGTTTGTACTCTATATATTCCCAGCTAATCATACACTTACTATCATTGACGGTATTTGATACTGACGGTCAGACAGACTGCGAGGTAATGTAGTTGAGCAATGTGTTGATTGCGTGTATGAACTAGGAAAATGTACATTTAGTATTGTTATTTATAGTAGTTTCACATCTAGGATATTACATTACATTCCCAGTTCAAATCCCACCGAGGTTAACTTTGCCTTTCATCCTTATGGGGTCGATAAAATAAAGTACCAGTAATGCACTGGATAATTGCTGGCCTTGTGCCAAAAGTAGAAACAATTATTATATGGATTAGCAGTATCGGTAGGGGGTCGAACACCATGCTTTGCAACATAGAGTTACGCTCCTTTACCGTCTGAGTTCAAATCCCGCTGAGGTTAACTTTGCCTTTCGTCCTTACGGGGAGTAATGCACTGGAATAATTGCTGGCCTTGTGCCAAAAGTAGAAACAATTATTATTTTGAATAAATAGGGCGGTGAATTGGCAGTATCGGTAGAGCGTCAGACAACATTCTTTTTCGGAATATATTTTCGGTTCTTTACGTTCTAATGTCAAATCCCGCCGAGGTTGGTTTTAGACATCACCCTAACGGGGTCGATAAAATAAAGTACCAGTAACGCACTAGGGTCGTTATAATCAACTTTTTCCTTCCTCAAAATTGTTGGTCTTCTTCCAAAATTAAAAATCATGGATTGGCAGTATCGGTAGAGGGTTGGACGCTATGTTTTGACGCATAGAGTTACGGCCCTTGTCATTCTGAGTTCGAATCCCGCTGAGGTTAACTTTGCCTTTCATCCTTACGGGATCGATAAAATAAAGTACTAGTAATGTACTGGATAAGTGCTGGCCTTGTGCCAAAAAAGTAGAAACAATTATTATTTTGAATGGGCGGTGGATTGGCAGTAGCGGTAGAGTGTCGGACGTTATGCTTTGTAGCACAGAGTTACTCCCCTTTATGATCTGAGTTCAAATTCCGCCGAGGTTAACTTTGCCTTTCATCCTTACGGGGCCGATAAAATAAAGTACCAGTAATGCACTGAGATAATTGCTGGCCTTGTGCCAAATGTAGAAATAATTATTATTTAGAATATGTTTTGCTATTATAACATTCGGCAAACGTTGCTTGTGGCCATAGCTTTATGGCTGTGAAATAATTTAACTATGGGTGAAGTTTTTTCCACTTTAGCTTCATTCTGTTCGTATAGCCAACAAAGGAATGATTTT
The DNA here is from genome assembly GCA_964016885.1 of Eledone cirrhosa. Taxonomy (NCBI): domain Eukaryota; kingdom Metazoa; phylum Mollusca; class Cephalopoda; order Octopoda; family Eledonidae; genus Eledone; species Eledone cirrhosa. The sequence goes on along the minus strand of OZ024742.1, from coordinate 215,302,835 downwards.
TATGCCATGTTATAATAATTAAATAGATAGTTATTGAGATCGCACAAAGGAATATGCGATTTACAATTTTTGTTCTTTCTGTAACAACAACTAAACATATTCCGTTTAATTTTCTCGTTGGTGTTTTTCTTCGTTTCTTCACTGCTGTTGGTGATGTTTACGTTATTGTGTCCAGCCATGTTGTTTGTTGCAGATCATTGTAAGGTGATTTCAAATTGTAAACGGATATAAAAAAAACTTCGAATTAAAGTTGCTTTCAATAAATCCACAAAAATAACAGTTATTTTACAAGGCTCATTATAGGGCGGAGATAATATTTATCTCACATTTGCGGTATGTATGCATACATTTATGTGTGGGAAAATGTACTTTTGTGTGTATTGTTATATGCATGGTAGTATATATGCCTCTATCTTTTGTTGGATGTAAATGAGTAGGCTTGTATGTATTTAAGTAAGTATGTATGCACATATGGTTGTATACAAAATTATACGAAATTCGTGCCGTAAGGAGCATTCATAGTCACGCCTTTCCGTCAGAAGGAGAACAGCCAATTATATTTCGGGGGTATGTGAATGGGGTTTCCCTTGTTAATGAATTTCCCGAGGGGATTTTCATAGTGAAGTATTAGAGATCGCAAGCTCTGAGCACCACTTCGAGCTTAGACATTTGTAAACGCATGCAACATATGCATATATATATATACACACACATACACACACACGCACACACACATACATACACACGCACACACACACACACACATACATATATACATATATATATATATATATATTTATATATATATATATATATATATATATATATATATATATATATATATATATATATATAAAAATATATATACGTTATTCCGGGTTGAATCGGAGGTAACCACAGTAAGTAAGGTACTCAATACATAGCAGAGTATAACAGTTTTAATATAGATGAGATTCTACAGGACTAGAACTGTTTCATTCATTAGAAATCATCATATTTATATATATATATATTCTTCTGAAGATCCCGTTAAGGGTGAAAGCAGCGATTCTTAGCTTAAACTTTAATCTGTTTTTTTAATAAATAAATATATATATATATATATATATATATATATATATATATATATATATATATATATATATATATATATATGTGTGTGTGTGTGTGTGTAGAAGGTGATTAATATTGTAGAACAATAAAACTATGCATATATCAGATAAGTAGCACTCAACTGTTGGTAGAACTGGAGTATATATAATGAAGAGGAATTAAAAGATCGTTAAAAGAGTTCCATATATTTCATTATGCGCATTTCGAATACAAAATCATACCGGGACAAAAATTGTTTTCTCATCAGATACAATAAGGTAACACGATAAGCTATTATATACATACTACTGTGCGTCTGTACACATATATGTATGTACGTATACATACTTATATATATAATAAAGAGGATTTAAAAGATGGTTAAAAGCGGTCCATATATTTTATTATGCGCATAATTTCGAATACAAAATCATCCTGGGAGAAAAATTGTGTTCTCATCAGATAAAATAAGGTAACATGGTAAGATGCTTAATAGCACTTGTTTACAGGAAAGTGCTAAGTCTACATATGACAGAAATAGTGCTGAAACTATAGTAAGAAATAGATAGGAAAATAGAAGAAAGGAAAGAAGGGGAGAAAAGGAAAAGGAAAAAGTATCTTTCTCTCTCTCTCTCTCTCTCTCTCTCTCTCTCTCTCTCTCTCTCTCTCTCTCCCTCCCTCTTCTTTTTTTTCTTCTTTTTTTCCTTTCTTTTCTTCTCTTCATTTACCTTTTCTCCTCTTCTTTCCTTTTTTTCTATTTTCCGGTCTATTTCTTACTATAGTTTTAGCACTTATATTTCTGTCATATGTAGACTTAGCACTTTCCTGTAAACAAGTGCTATTATGCCTCTTATCATGTTACCTGATTTTATCTGAAGAGAACACAATTTTTATCCCAGGATGATTTTGTATTCGAAATTATGCGCATAATAAAATATATGGACCGCTTTTAACCATCTTTTAAATCCTCTTTATTATATATATAAGTGTGTATACGTACATACATATATGTGTACAGACGCACAGTAGTATGTATATAATAGCTAATAATATTGAAACTAGTACACCGTTCCTGTGTCAGTGTTGAACAAAAGGGCGACGATGGTTGCCGAGCAGTCTGCGGCGTAATTCGGGCTGTTTGTTTGTTTACAAACAAACCGAACATTATAATAAATGTGCGGTAAACTCATACGTACATATATATATATGTGCATGTATGCATATATATACATACTACTGTGCGTCTGTACACATATATGTATGTACGTATACATACTTATATTTAAGTATCAGCCATACTACGAGTGAGAAATGAAATTTCGTTTCATTCTTTTCCATTTATCGTTTTCGGTATGCCCGGCCGACTAACGCACTCAATATGCAAATTAGGCTGCTCAGCCGTTAATATGCATAAGGAAAGTATATACTTTCAGACGATCAATCATCTGACAGAAAGGTATACGATGCTGACGATAGCTAATAAGCTTGAAACCAGTACATCGTTCCTGCGCCAGTGTTGAACAAAAGGGCGACGATGGTTGCCGAGCACTGTACCGCGTAATTCGGGCTGTTTGTTTACAAACAGCCAGAACATTATAATAAATGTTCGCTAAACCCATACGTACATATATATATATATATATATATATGTGTGCATGTATATATATATATACATACTACTGTGTGTCTGTACACATATATGTATGTACGTATACATACTTATATTTCAGTATCAGCCGTAATAAGCGTGAGAAATGAAATTTCGTTTCATTCTTTCCTCTCTCTCTATATATATAGTATAACAAAACGAAACATCAGTGATGCATCTCGAGTCAGTTTATTGCGTGTTACAATTGATAAGCCGGCAGGTAGCTCCAGACATGATCACTGTATGGATCTGGCTGATTCTACGGCTGCAAATTCCTTCGGACACGGGTATTTCGTTCCGAGAAAATTTTCTCCGAACGAACTGAGAAAATTTGCTCAGAGCGAACTTCCCGTGTCCGATGGAACCTGCAGCCGTAGAATCAGCCAGATCCATACAGTGATCATGTCTCGAGCTACCTACCGGCGAAACAATTGTAACACGCAATAAACTGAGTCTAAATGAATCACTGATTTTTCGTTGTTTTATAAATAAACATTGACGTACCCTTTCAAAATGCAACCGTTACTTTTGGAAGACATCGAGTGCTTTATATCAGTTATAAAGATATTTGCTTGTTGTATCCCAACAATTTAAATAGAACTTTTGCATATATATATATATATGAAAATAAAATAAATTTGAAAATCAATATAAATTCAAAGAGTTTACAACGAAAGGTGTGAGTGTGTGTGTGTGTATGTGGGGGGGGGATAAATAAAAACAACTTAAGAATTAACAAATACACACGATATGCATATATATATATATATATATATATATATATATATATATATATACATGTATATATATACCTATACTCAGATACAAACACATACACATATATGTATATATATATAAAATAAATATACATACATATATATATGCATGCATATATATATATATATCCACATACACGCACACATATATATACACTTACATCCATACAGATACACACACATCCACATACATACACATTCTACAATAAATTAGATAAATGAATCTCAAAGGTACATAACCCACGTACATACGTATATTTACGCGCGCGCACAAACGCACGCAATAAAAAATCAACTCACGCATACATATAAACGTAAATGCATACACACATACACATAGATACAAAAACATACATACACACACACACACACACACACACACACACATATATATATACATATACATATATATATATATATATATATATATATATATATATATATATATATATATATATATATAAATGTAGGAGGTGAGTTTTATTGTAGTACAATAAAGCAATGCAGATATCGGATAAGAAGCACTCTACAGTTTGTGGGACTGGAGTATGCATAATATAAGATCAAAAGATGGTTAAAGGAGTTCAATATATTTTATTATGCGCATTTCAAAAACAAACATCATCAAACAATAATATTTGTGTTTTCATCAGATAAAACAGGAGAACATGATATGAAGGCTAAAAAAACACTTGTTGATAGTGCAGTTTTAAATCAACATATGTTGATTTAAAACTGCACTATCAACAAAGGTTTTTTTAGCCTTCATATCATGTTCTCCTGTTTTATCTGATGAAAACACAAATATTATTGTTTGATGATGTTTGTTTTTGAAATGCGCATAATAAAATATATTGAACTCCTTTAACCATCTTTTGATCTTATATTATATATATATATATATATATAGGAACGAGTAGGACCCCGACGGCTGAGCTCAAGCCGTTTCGACGGCTAATTCTGTCCAGAATTAGCCGTCGAAACGGCTTGAGCTCAGCCGTCGGGGTCCTACTCGTTCCTATTACCCACTCTACTACCCTAAGTTTTGAGTACTTTGGTGCGTTATGGTCCACCTGGTTCCTTACCACATTTCCTTCGTTATATATATATATATATATATATATAATATAATATAATATAAGATCAAAAGATGCTTAAAAGAGTTCCAGGTATTTTATTATTCGCATTTCAAAAACAAATATCATCATGGGATGATATTTGCATTCTCATCAGATAAAATAGAGAGACATGATATGAAGCTTAAAAAACACTTGCGAGCAGTGAAGTGTTAAATCAACATATCCATATATATATATATATATATATATATATGTATATATATATATATATATATATGTATATATATATATATATATTCTATTCTATTCAAGTGCAGGTAAAATTCCCGAGTTCCACGGACGAGTTCTCTCCAGCGGTCTCTGTCCCTCATTATCGCTGCCATGTCCTGCGTCTCCAACAGACCAGTGTCTGTCCTTAGGGCATCAACATACGTTCATCTTGATTGCTGTAGTGGATTCTGTGCTGCTGTACGGGTCTGAGACTTGGACACTGACCAAGAAACTCACTCAGATGGTGGATGGGTGCTACAAGAGAATTGTGAGGATGGCTCTGAACATTAATCAGTATAAACTGAGGAT
>OZ024742.1:215277661-215292661 GCA_964016885.1 Eledone cirrhosa | reverse complement strand
TATTTTATCGACCCCGTAAGGATGAAAGGCAAAGTTAACCTCGGCAGGATTTGAACTCAGATCGTAAAGAGACGTAACTCTTAGGCATCAAAGCATGGCGTCCGACCCTCTACTGATACTGCCAATCCAATACGTAATTTAATATAAATAGTAAATCAAACAAAAGAACTAGAACTAGAAATATTATTTGGTACTCTCCCCTATTCTCATTAGTAGTTAAAGCACCTGTAGCAAACCTATTTTTCAAAGCATTAGATAAGTGTTTTCCTAAATCCCATAGATACCAATCTATTTTAAACAGATATACTATACAACTATCTTACTCTACTACTATAAACATAGCACAACATATTAATAGAATTAATAATAGAAACTTAAATTTAAACCTTAACCAAATAAACCAAAATAACAATATTAATATTACTACTAACAGTATTAATAATAATAATAATCGTACCGTTCCTATTGACAACAACTCTGGAAAATGTAACTGTAGAAACGAATTAAATTGCCCTTTACAGAATAATTGTCTGGATAACAACTTAGTATATAAATACATAGTAAAACCTAGAGATAAAATATATAACTATATAGGAGCCACTTCTACAAAATGTAAGGAACGCTGGTATAATCACATATATACATTTATTAGATCAGACAAAACATTTTCAACATCACTTTCACATCTAATTTGGTATTTAAAAGACAATAACATTGACTATTCAATCTGTTGGGGAACGATTTCGAAAGCGCCCGCATACAGAAATATGGCTCTCTCAAGAATTTGTCATTTGTGTATTGATGAAATATTTCATTTTCTTCCAGCCCAAACTCTATTAATAAAAAGAAAGATTTATTCAATTGCAGACATCAAAACGTTCAGAAGTATCTATAATCTATAGAAAATATTATCTATATCTCAATTGTTTACATTTTATATGGCTTCACTGTTTTTTTGATGTTTTGTGGTGACTTTTAGATGATATTTTTCTTTTTAAGTGATATTTTTGAAATGATATTCTTTTTAAATGATATTTTGAAATATATCTTTTTTGTGATAGATTTAATTATGTTTCTGAATATACTTTGGATGTTTCTAATATTTCTTCCTAATTGACTATATAGACATTATCATATGCATAGATGTAAGTAATGCTAACATTTTGCTACATATATTTTGAATATATCTTAATTGAATATTGTTTTTTAAATTAAATTCTAGTATAAACGACAAATGTAACTTAACTATTTTAACTAAGAAATATTGGAGTTAACTTTTACTTTATAATGTAACACGCTTAAATATTTCTTCTAACTAACAACTAAACTTTAAATAAATATTACATTTTCTGTATAATTTCGTTAACCTACTAAACTTTGTAAATGTATTCCTATCTTGATTGAACTATAGATTGTACAACATAATCTTCTCTAATAAAATTAGAACTACTTCCTTTTTCTTAACTATATATTGAAAATATAAACATGAAATTCATCGAGACCCTTAACATATATAAACATATTTAAATTATCTATCTATTGATAAAAACAACATTATATACTCACCAAAATTATTTATATAAATATTTATATAAATAACCTATTGTAATATAATAAAGTAAAATATACTTACAACCTTAATTCTTCATAAAATATACTTATAAATATTATCTATATAATATTAAAACTCACGATTAGTATAGATCCAATAATTAGTAGTATCTCTCAATAAACAAAAATTTAAATTGGTATTCTACCACTTCAACACATTTACAATTATCTTATTATTTTATAGATAGTGCCAAAATATATAATTATAATTAAATAAATAAATATAATTATATCAATCTCTTTACACCATCACTGATATGATCCAAACAGTTATATTTTAATAATAATAGAGTATTTCTAACTATAATATACTTTTTTTCATACTTATTATTAAATTTTCCGACAACCTATTATTAATATTAACCTCTCTCTTTTCTTCCCTTAAACATTTATCCAAATAATTATTTAAATTTATCTAGCGTCTAAATGTAACGATCTTTTTCAACTTTACATGTAGCCTCATTAACATATTCATTCTAAGATTTGAAATTTCATAAGGAAAGTATAATACTTTCAGACGTTCAACCATCTGGCAGGAAGGTATATGATGCTTACGATAGCTAATAAGCTTGAAACTAGTACATCGTTCCTGTGTCAGTGTTGAACAAAAGGTGATGTGGTTGCCTAAACACTGTACGGCGTAATTCGGGCTGTTTGTTTGTTTACTAACAAAAAAACCGAGCATTAGAATAAATGTTCGGTAAACCGATACGTGCATATATATATGTGTGCATGTATGTATATATATACATACTACTGTACGTCTGTATACATCTATGTATGTACGTATACATACATACATACTTATATATATATATATATATATATATATATATATATATATATACGCACATATACACATTTATTCACATATACAGACATATATATATATATATATATATATATATATATATACGTACACAAACACGTACACATGCACTCAAACACACAACCATACATATATCTATACGTATATACTAACAATCAAACGTTTGTACTTACTTTCTGCGTGTATAGACATGCACTTTTCCTTCGATATACTCACATATACTTAAAGATACACATATACACAGATATACATACATACACATATGTACACACGCACACACATAATACACATATATATATATATACACACACACATACACACATATACATATATATATATATATATATATATATATATATATATATATATATATATATATATATACACACACACATACATACACACTTATCTCCATGAATATAAATGTGCATACAGTAAATATTTTAAAAATAAAATAAAATAAAAGTGATGATATAATGTCACATCATACATATGTCTCTCCCCTCGTGTGTGTCTGTATATATATAGATGGAAGCAATAAGGAAAAATCAAAAAAATATATACAATTAAGTGAAATACGATAATATGCAGTTACAAAAATAAAAGAATAACACGATATAAACCTCGCACGTGTGGATGCATGGGTATGCGCGAATGATCACAGCCTCGTGACATGCTTCAAATAATATGCTCTAGTAATATTGATGTATATTCTATTACCATGTTGTCCTTAACCAGAAGATGTCGGACGACAGATAGACACAGCCTGAGCTTCGTGAGTAAACAAGAGGGGGGAAGCATAAACATTTCCCTCTATAGTACGCGCTCCGTCATGCGGCGTACTCCACTATTATCCGGGATTTCCAGTACAGAAAAGGTGCGATTCCGTTGGTGTCTGCATGCCTTGATGACTTCAGATTTTAGAGTGACCGCGTTATTTTTTAATCTGACTATCTCCATGGCTTCTGCCAGATATAGTTTACAGCGTCCTTCACCGGCGGAATATGCAGCTGCACGTTGTACTACACTCCAGTAAAGCTTGTATTCCCTGCCACTATCTTCCAACCACCTATTTAAGTCCACCAGTCTAGTGGAGCGTCTCTGAGCCCGGTCCTAGAAAGAATTCGTATGGTTGTAATCCGCGACTTAAAGGTCGTGGGTGTTGCACCGATGTAGAAGTGTCTGGTGTTGTGTGTCTCAACCACACATTTATACAAGATGTCTTTCGTTAGGCACTTCCTCTGAGAGGGTATTGTATGTTATTGGGGCAGTTACAGGTTCGGTGTGAGGTTGCCTGGTCTTGACGTGATGACGGCATCTCGTTTCGACCTGTACTCCTCTTCCTCCGTGGCCATCCGCGGGCGTAGTGGATTCCACGTTCAAGGTCAGCGTCAGCTGGTTTCCCAGGTCTCGGCCCACTGTGGGTCGAATGTCAGTGTGGGCGGGTCGCATGTTTTGCCTGTGTCTATAAGTGCTCTCCCGGCTACGCAGAAAATGTCATTCGTCTGGTGTTGGCGACGTTCGAACTTTTCATATTCACTAAATTGGTTTCGGCTATATAGTTGCCCAGGTTGGGTGCAGTAGAAAATGAGAACTTCACCTTGTGGCGATTGAAAAGTTTGTGGCATTTGTGTGTAGCCGAGAAACACTCATCTAATGCCCTAAAGAATATGCCGGGTATGTTAGTGCGCATGTGCTTAGAGTACGGTGCATTGAACAACATAATATCCCTAGATCTAATCCTATTGTGTCGTCTATGTGTTGCGGGTATAGGGCAATGCTGTTTACTCATGGCTTGCTTTTCTCCTCCTCCAACCCTCATATTCTCACTATTCCAAGATCTATTATATAGGTCCGATTTTCTGTGTTTATTTTCTAAATTATGGAGTGGATATTTGATGGCCATATATCCTTTCCTACTGGTATTTTCTGTTTGCGTTGCCAGTGCTGCAACGTTGTCATTAACCCGTAAGATATCCCTACTGCTGTCTCTCCTATCACTCGCTGTGCCGATGGAGAGGTTCTGTTTCCCCGTGTTATGAGCCCTACAATCTCCCGGCGTCGGAACCCGTTTAATTGTCTTGTCGATATCTATTTCCCGGGGCCTACTTTTGCGCATTTGTTCGGTTATTTGCGCGGTTATTGTACCTGTCTCTAACTATGTTATAGCTATCCGTGTAGCTGGGTTTCCCGCAGCTAGGTCTGCCCGTGTCTGGAGTGTATACATTGGCTTACGTATAACCGGCCGTTGACAGTGCCTCATTATAATATTCGGCGTGCTCTTTGATTACATCTGCGTTGGCCGACAAGGTAGAGACCCGGTTCGAAACCCCCTTAACTATAGATTTTTTTACTGACTGAGGTTGGTTCGAATGTCTGTTTACATATTGAAAGTTTCCGTTAGGCTTATGATAGGGCCGGTGAATGCTCCAGGGTTACATCCAGGAAATTCACCGTCCTTGTGCTAAGGTCTACCTCTATCGTTAATCCGTACTGCTTAAAAAATGTCTAATGCGTTTCCGCATACGTTCCAACTGGGTAAGGTTAAGCGAGTGGAATGTAAAAAGAGCGTCGTCCCATATAGACCACACACTACCCCAGGGATCCCCTCCGGCAGCCGTTCGAGGAGGAACATTCCCACTTGGTCTGTCACTTAGGTGGAGTCACCAGATCCCATAGTTATATCAACACTATCGGTATATCTTTCCGTTCACATAGTCTATCGTCGTATCGTATGAGTGTTTTTCTCGCTGCTACAACAATGCCTACTTCTCTTCTCGCGAGGCTAGATTTGCTCATAGCGTTCGTGAGGGCCTTATTAACAATTACTGGGAATATCGACGCGTAATGATTCGCCATGTCCATCTGTATCAACTTCACTTGTTATTTGTTTCCTAATAGCGAGAACCAAACTATTACCTCCATGATGGAGGTCCATAAGTTAAGTTTAGTTCTAGCCCGTAGTTCCGGTAATATCGTATCTATTATATTTTTACTGACTCTACCTATGTACGACTTAGAGGGTGCTAACCTAACCGGGAGATTTTTTCCTAAAGTCTGGCTTATGGTCCTTTACAGATACCCTGGTTTTCCTTAGTTACATGTGGCTCAGTTCTGCGTCTATTTCTAGTTCCCTCATTATTTTTGTAGTTGCTGCGTTAATGTTGTTACGGTTGTCTTCTACCGTGGTCCTATAAGTGTTCCTAATTTCCCAGCTAATGCAGTCATTATATGTTTTGTGGTGAAGCCTGTATAAGTTGGCCGTTTTATGCGATGGCACAAGTAAATCCGAGCACTGCTCCATGCGCTTATTTCGGGAGCTGAGTTTAGTGAGGTATGTATTGTTACGTGTTGTAATCCTTCGGAATTTAACGTTCCGGATCATATCAATATTTGGGTTTGCGAAATCTTCCAATAATCCGTTGTGTGGTGGTTGTCTCCTAGATTAAAAGTCCGTTTAAGGCAGGCACCAGAGCCATCATGTGTTTGTTAAGATGTCATTCTATGACTGATGATGATGATTAGATACTTGAACCAATAAACGGGCGTAGAATAACATGGTGCTAATATGTGCTGTAGATAGCTAATAGCTGAAGATTTGAACACACAGAATCGGAGACGAACTCATATACCAAGCATATCTGACGACCTTTCGATTACAGAGTAAGGTTTGATCTATAAGAGGTCTTGCCTTGAGCTTATCGATAGTGAAACATACGTAATATGTTATTAAATATTTATGATGCAACACTGAATCCTTGTTTCTTATCCTTATAATATATATATATATATATATATATATATATATATATATATATATATATATACAAGAAATAAAAAGATGGTTAGAAAAGTTCCATATATTTTATTATGCGCACTTCAAAAACAAATATCATCCCGGGACGATAATTGCGTTCTCATCAGATAAAATAAGGTAACATGATATGATGCCTAAAAACACTTGTATTTAATTGCATTTGAGCTGCATACCCATCGGCGAAACACCAGTTTTGAAGAAAAATTAGGTATATCGTTGACTATTACATGTATATATATATATATATATATATATATATATATATACATGTAATCATAAACATGAAAAGCAAATAGTCAACGAAATACCTAATTTTTCTTCAAAACTAGTGTTTCACCGACAGGTATGCAGCTCAAATGCAATTAAAGTGCACTCAAGCTGTGAGGTTATAGCTTTTCAATGGAGACCCTCAGTGCAACAAAATATTCCTCGAACTGATAGATACAAATGGAATTTTAGAAATAGAGAATAATCACTTGGTGTTACTGTCATGGGGAATATAGGGTTTGAAAAATGCAATGACTTAACTTTTGATTATTTGAAAGGTTCCTGTAATGTGTCAAGTAATTTGATGATTTGTTATATATACATTTTTTCCGTTTACCAAATTTCGATATCTTTCCATTTACCGGTGTGGGGAAATTTTCACTCAGGAAAATACGTTAATAAGGGAAATCTTTTCATAAGTAAATTCAAAATGAAACACACATTTTCACACACATAAACAATTCACAGGTTAAAAAAGAAATGTCCGTACACACATACATGTGAGGTATCCACATGGACTCCATTAGGCTGGTCTTGGGGAGTAAAATAAAATGCCTAAAATGTTAGCATCATTAAACTAAAGGAGAGTGGTTATAGGTGCAAAATGATGCTGACAATAGATCGGAATGATGTAGGAGATGAGTTAATGTTCCGTATTCGTATTAAGAAATCTGAGGGGGCTAGAACGTTTATGATTTAAGAATAGTGCAGAAGTAAGGGAGGAAAGAGTATAAAGATATGTAAAAGAAGAAGAAAAGCTAATATTCTCAGTTAGAGAACCAGCTTTGAAGTCAGGTAAAGGAACATACGATGCTTTGTCTTTATCTTGTACTTATATTTAGGTCAAACTTTGATGTTTTTTTTTGTCGTTGTCGTACTTATAGACCTTTAAAATAATAACACCGAAAGCACGTAAATATCAATAGCTTGAATGCTTTACCGAATTAAGACATGATACTTGTGGTTATAGTGTAAATTAATTTCCTAAGTTCAAAGGTGGCAAGGACTTCGAGGTGTCAGGTAGGACATCTCCTCTGGCATAGATGTGGTATTAACATTCCTTTTCAATGACTCTGATGTCAAAATAAAGAACATGTTATTATATATATATATATATATATATATATATATATATATATATATATATATATATATATATTAAAATATATATATACATATATATATATATGTATATATATATATATATATATATATATATATATATATATATATATATATATATATATATATATATATATATATATATATATATATATATATAAAGGCTTAATAGACCGTTTGCAAGTCTGTACTACATTGTGCTATTCATTTATATTCATCTGGTAATTTTGTAGAAACATGTCTTAGAGCAACACCCTTAATTAACTGTTTCATCTAGACTGTTTTTGTATTATTTTCCATGTATTCATATATTCAGGATCACTACTTTCATACGGTTCGTCGAATTTATTTAATTAATATTTGGTTCCCAAACACGTTTACAGATCATGCGTCTAATGAGAGGTTTCAGGTTACTCTCATCAATCTGAAAATACATTCAGCGTAAAACAGTTTTCTACCTAAAGATGTAACCTTGTGATTACATACACATATATATGTTTATATACACACACTCATACATAAACATACATACATATATATAGACATATATAAATATATATAGTTGCATATATATCTATATATCTATCTATCTATCTATATATATATATATATATATATATATATATATATATATATATATATATATATATATATATATATATATATATATATATATATTTATATTTATATATATGCATATATATATATAAAAATAATAAAATAAGATGCTGAGGTTACATATCGTTTAATCATAATCATAATTTCTACGGTTCACCGTGCAATCGAGATGTCCTTCATGCATTTGCTGTTGATTATGAGAACGGTTTCCTCAGATGTCGAGCGATATATTTGATGTGTCGCTGCCAGGAAAATACACAACCTAATGCCTGTACGCCCAGCATAGATATGACTTCCTTGAAGGGTTTGCCAGCCGTCGCGTTTGTTAAAAAAAGCTATCAACTTAAAAAGACGAAAAGAACGAAGAACCGTGTGCAACCAAAACCTAGTAGACAGTTGAAGCAACACAAGGAGCTCTGAAGGGGCTGGTGTATACATTTAGTTGACGACCGCCTATAGACAACAACAACAACAACGACAACTACAATAACAACAATGACAATGACATCAAACCGCCTCAAAATGTATCCACACTGGTCGCAATAGTCGTGCTGATACCATCACTTTATTGACAACAACAACTAAAACAACAGCTACAGTAAAAAACACTTACAACAACAACAGCAAAAACACAGACCAGCGTCGTGTATACAGGTCGTAGTCGTCGCAGTGACGGTACCACCATGTCGACCGTAAACAACGATAACGCCAAAGCAATAAATAGAACTTTAGACGTAGGTGGGTACACAGAGTTTGTGATATGAATTACCATGACCATAAACAGTAACAACAATGGCAACGACAACAAACACCAACACCGCCCATCACCCATCCCGTTCGTCGCTGTAGTGGTGGTATCAACAATGTCAGTATTAAGCCATTGGTAACACCAATGACAACAACAGAGAAGTGAAATGGGACAGAAACATAGATGGGTATTTATATAAATAAAAACATTCCCAGTTAATACAATCCTCCTCTATCATTGTAAGGCACAATGCCAACAATGATCATAGCATTCAGTCCCAACCACAGTGGCAACAATACTATCAACATGGCTGTTAGGCCATGGAAGAGAGTTACGGGAAGCGAAAGTAGGAACAGGAACAAATAGAAGAAACGAGAACACATATATAGAACACAATAATCGAGGAACGGGAAAAAATAAATAAAAAAACAAAAGTAGTTATATAAACAAAGGAATAGGGAACAAAGGACAAAAAACAAGTACACATAGAGACTCCAAGTGTGCAAACAAGATATCCAAGGTTCGCCTGATGCTGGGGTTGCCGCGTGGCCATGCCCGGCTTCCACGGACAAGTTTGCAAACGTCTTCAACTAGCACCACTACGTTGCTAGTCTGACTGTTTGAGGAAGATTCCTGAAGATCTGTGGAGGCAGGTGCCGAAGGAGTTACTCTTTTTATTGATAACTCGAGCTCGCCTCTTGATTATTTCCATAATCTCGGTGGCACACAAATCGCATGAGTCATGTCCACCCTCTTTGTAGGGTTGGGCCGATGCTACCTTGCACCACGTCAAGGTGAATTCTACGTTATTCGATTTGAGACGCCACACTAGTTCCGAGAGGGAGGTGCTGTGTTTCTTATCCGCCCTCCTAAAAGTGTGGCAGTGATTGTATCAGCGTTCTTTAAACTTATTAGCCGCGGCTCCGATATAGGTGAAGGCATGGTTGTTGGTATTCACCCTACATTCATATACTAAGCCACTGCCGAGGCACCTACCCTCCAGGGCGCAGCCACCAGGATTTCTACAATTACAGCCCGGAGGGGTGTTGCCGCCTGTATCATCGGAATGCCTTGTATGATTCCCCGGTCTTTCACGGTCCAAGACGTTACCAACAGGGGAAGAAGTATTTGCGTGGTCGTCTTCTCACGGTTGCTGTTTCCCCTGGAGTTACAGACGTTTTTTAATCTACTGCGGTTCAAGGCTTCTATGTTTTGTGGTAGGTTTCTGGTGGTGGAGTAGGACAATTTAATCGTGTGTCTATTGAAGATGGCGTGGTACCGGTGTTGCTTATGGAAGTGCTTATCCAAAGCCCTGAAGAAAGAGGCCGCTCTGTTGTTGCTTAAACCGGCGCAAAGGGGGGGGGGTAACCAAATGGCATTGCGGGAACGGGTTCGCTTCTTGTAGTCACCAGTCCCTGTA
This sequence comes from Eledone cirrhosa, assembly GCA_964016885.1. NCBI lineage: Eukaryota > Metazoa > Mollusca > Cephalopoda > Octopoda > Eledonidae > Eledone > Eledone cirrhosa. The sequence goes on along the minus strand of OZ024742.1, from coordinate 215,282,229 downwards.
CCCGTTCCGTCAGAGTACGTGTTATGTATACGCTGTGGACATCTGGAATAACCATGACCCCCAGATTCCTCGCGGTTGGTTACGCCGATCGGAGCACCCCGAACTGAGTGGTCCCCGCTCATAGCGAGGGAAGAGGTTTGTCCCATCCACGCTCACTCCCGGGCCCACACATGTCCCCCGTGGCTCCAGCGATTCGGCTTCACTGCTTTTCAAAGTAGGCGAGGTGCGGTCCCTTCCTGATAAGCCATGGTTAGCAGTTTCTCCAGGATTACTCTGTGGTGTTGTATCAGGGACGAGTAATGAAGTCCTAGTCGTGTTGATCCCATCGTTGATTCCCACTGATGTGTTACTGTCAGCGGTACCGTAATTCATTAGACATGGTATAAACTTAATTCCTCCCTTGTATCTAACATTACTAAGGGCACTATTATAGTAGCTAGCTACGCTATTGAGGTTTCCTGGCTAGCTGACAGAGAAGAAATCCTACGCGATACGGTATTAACTATGGCCCTCCTGACTGACCTGGTATGGTTGGAGTTGGCATTCACGTACTTGAGGCACTCGTTCGGTTGTGGTACGGGTAGTAGAAGCCGGACTCAAACTTGAGGGTAACATCTAGGAAGTTGACTACCTTTCTATTAATTACTATGTCTATGCTGAGGCCTAGGTTTTTGAAAAATTTAATCAAGTTCTTTCTGGTATTTATGTGGTCGAGTAGCGAAAACAACGCATCGTCGCTGTATATTCCACCGCCTAACGATGGGATCTCGCTTTTCAGGTCCCTGAGGATGAAGAGGCCCACCAGATCAGTAACCTGCGCCGAGTCGCTCGATCCCATCGTGATGTCAAAATTGTCCGGCCACTCTCTCCTAGTCCAGAGCTCACCGTCGAAACATATCAGTGTCTTCCTGTCAGTATGAATGCATGTCAGGTCAATCTTTAGTCCTACTGGTAACATGTAACCCTGAACAGCCTGTGCATGGTCGGGTCGTCGCTGACTAAATTGGCAAACCTACCAAGCTTGCTTGGTTAGGAGGGTTATTTTGGACACACTGCGGGATGAAATTCGAAACCCCATCAAAGGGCGGAAGAACTCAAGAGAGTCAACGGCCATCCAATATTTTTTTTTTTGTGAAGCGAGTGACTTCATTATTATATCTCTCCAGGAGAAGGTCACTATGGCATGAACTTTCTTTGCCTCCAAAGATGTAGACCTGTACATCTTTTTTGGTAAATGCATTTGCTGTTCAGAGATTGCGATTGGCTCTGTTCAATGTCTTTCCTCACATAAAAAAGTTTGAAGCACAGCCATGTCTTGATATGTGGCATGGTTTGCGATGCATGGTATTTAAATACATGTAACTGAATTACACTGAAATCGATATCTGTGACCAGAACGCAACATTTACTTTTTGAAGAAAACTGTGTCACTGATTATATATAGGCCTAATTATGGAAGATAACCGATAATTACCCATTTATCCAAGTCTCGCCACCCCATTTTATCGCATTTATCCAACGGTCCTTAAGGGACTGTCAGATCCGAGTTTAAAACAGAATCAAGTTATCTGATACAGTGCTAAGTATGTGAACAAATACAGCAAATTATCTCATTTCAAGCTTTAATACCTCCATTAATTCCACTCTTAATAACTTGGATATAATTACAGGATATAATCAGATATTCGGTAATTAAAATAAATAAATAATATCACAAATAATTTCCTACTGTCAGGTAGCATTGTCTATAATCTACCTGATATGCAGACTGGGAAAATTTAAATTCCCAAATATAGCATACACCTTCTGGCATTAACACATGAAGAGTTGTTGAGAAATGAAATTTGATTACGTATGTTCGGCTGTTTGTTTGTAGCAAATATAGAGCATTTAAAAAAAAAAATCAAGCAAAAATCAAACAAACAAATCGAAACGAAAATATTGCTGACAAAATGTAAAGCAATCATTAATGAAAATTCAATGAGTATTTTTATAATTTATGTACACAATCTTATATATATATATATATATATATATATATATATATATATATATATATATATATATATATATATATATATGAGACTTGTAAGCGGACAGACCAGGCTAGAAATTGCTAAATGTTTGGCCGTCTTCTTGTTTCTCTATCTTTTCAGCCCCATGGATTGTGACTATTATATTCCTTTGTTAAATTTCGAATACCTGGTGATGTCACCGGATTCCTACTGCACCCGTTCATTCAAATGTTTATAGTACAATAAACCTTTAAGAAATTACACCAGTTCAGCCTCCTCTTATTTTATAATAATTAACCCCGAACTCGCACCACCAACAACACAAACGAAAAATGGGTGAGTTGCATTACGTCGAGTTCACTCCCTAATATTGACTATACATGAAGGTTGACTATACGGAATGACCAGTTCTATCCAGTGGTGAACCAACAAACCTAAATGAAATGTATATATATATATATATATATATATATATATAAATATATATATATATAGGTAAGTTATTCCGGGTTGAATCGGAGGTAACCACAGTAAGTAAGGTACTCAATACCTTGCAGAGTAAACAGTTTTAATATAGATGAGATTCTACAGGACTAGAACTGTTTCATTCTTTAGAAATCATCAGGAATCTGGCTTTCCTAAATAAATGTTGTGGTATTTATATCTTTTCAGGTGGTAGGAGAGGGTGGGGAGTGGTATAGGTGGAGGTCATTGGTTGAAAGCAAAGGGAATTCATTAAAAGCTAATTCTTTAAGGCTATCATTTATATTTAGAGTGACAAAGGTAGAAAGAATTCTATAAACAAGTTCAAATTGGGGTTGCACTCCTTATTTTAAAGTTTCTCTTAAGCTAACAATGCCTATATTTCAGGTGTCTATAAGATGGTTGGGGGTCATATATATATGTATATATATATATATATGAGATTTAATATATATTTATATGTGTGTGTGTGTAGAAAGAGAGAGAGAGAGATAGTTAGAGAAACGGAGAGAGAGAGATAAAGAGAAACGGAGAGAAAGAGATAGAGATAGCGAAAGAGATGAAATGATTATTATACACACTCAGACATACACTTTCATACTCTCTAAAATAGAATTTCTTTTCAGAATCCCGTTTACCACTCTCAACTACCTCTCTCCGCTGTAACAATTGTCTCTAGCTTACATTTCCCATCTTCGCCACCCTATCTGAACTTTTGACCAATCCTTTATCACAATTCAGACTGTTCCTAAAAATAATTTTGTTTTGTGAAAAAACACAACTACCAACACTGCTTCTACTACTACTAATATGTCTCCTTCTCTCTCTCTATATATATATCAGTCTCCAGTCTTCACAACAAGAAAGATGAACAGACCTTTTCAACAATTAATTTTATTTATTTTACATCGTAACCGGTTACATTTTATATATTTTATAGACTTTCTAAGACTCTTTTTTAAAAAAAGAATTTTTCCTCTCATTTTTTCAATAATGTCACTTTTACGAATCAAAGAAGAAGAAAAGAAAAACAGATCCTTAAATATACTTTCCGTGCTATTTCCAAGTCCACTTTCCTCTATAACCCCTGTTTTGTATAGAACCTTACTCCCTTTTCATATATATATATATATATATATATATATATATATATATATATGTTTGTGTGTTGGTTTGTGGTTTACCAATGTCTAGAACTGGTCATTCAGTTTAGTTAAGCATGATGTAATGGTAGGGAAGGTGCTCTATTTTACGCAATTCATCCATGGTTGATGTTGAGTTCCATGGCTGGTGTAGGAACGGAGTTACATATTAATTTGATTAAAATAACAGGAGGCCGGACTGACATTATTCTTTTTAGGTTTGATTGTTGCATAAAACATTGTATATATTTTAATAGCTTGGTTACGTAAGATCCCAGAGACACCATCAGTTTCGCATTCTACAATTAGTTAATCAACAGAGAAATTACCGTAAACGAAAACAGAGAATCGAGAAAATATTTGATTCGGAGAAGGCCCGCAAAATAGGTGTTATTGTCACTACAGACAATCACCGATTGTGCGTGAGGTAGTTCCTTTATTGATTAACTAATTATGCAATCCACACTTGATGGAGTCGCAAGGTTCTTTCGGAACTAGGCCATTATAGATGCATATAGTGTTTCTTGCAATAATAGAACTTCTCTTGTTATTTTAATCAAATTTATTACTATGGGTATATATATATATATACATATATGTGTGCGTGTGTGTGTGAGTGTGTATGTACGTGCGTGCATATGTGTGAGTGTATATATATATATGAATGTGTGTGAGTGTGCGTATGTTTATGTTTGTGTGTGCATACGCACAGATATGCATATATATGCATATATATATATATATATATATATATATATATATATATATATATATATATATATATATATATATATGTATAAATGTATTTTAGTATTTATTTTTATTAACCTCTATTTCGAATTCGAAGTTGTAAAATAATAATAGGAAAGGCAAATAATAGTGCGAGATCAAACTAATGCATATGTACGGAAATAGTAAGGCAGCTTTT
>OZ024742.1:215217661-215275161 GCA_964016885.1 Eledone cirrhosa | reverse complement strand
TATATATATATTTTATATATATATATATATATATATATATATATATATATATATATATATATATATATATATATATATATATGATACTGCCGAAATGTGTATGCATACGCACAAAAAGAGCACACACTTGCACACAAATATATATATTTATGTATGCATGTATGTGTACACATACGTACATATAGACTTAGTCTTTTTATCATTTTCATTCATGTGAAATCAGGAAATCACATCTAGTAACTACCATCTAAATATTCACTTCCGGAACTTTCTATAACACCACTGAAAGAGATATTTCTTGTTTCTGTCAGTTTCTTTGATGATACTAGGCTTATGATAGGTTTTGTTTTTCTTTTGAACCGATAAAACCTTTTTTTCTACAGCCTAATGCATTTGCAACCTCAGAAAATGTGGGATGATTAACTGAATAATTAATGTGTGTTTAATTATGTTGTTATCGCGTGAATTGTTTTTGCTGATGTTTCTTTTGCTCTCAGATTTGAAAGCTTGATCATATGCAATCATCAAAGGCAAATGTCAAAGGAATGTGCACGGCTAAAATGAAAACAATATTATAGAAATAAAAAAATAATAATTAGAACACATCCAATTTGCATTGAAATATGGGTAATTTAGTTACACAGTAACTATAATCAATGTAAAGTTAAAATTTGCATTATGCCCAAGCATACGCTCACATTAATAGTCAATATACGAATTTGTATTTACATATACATATAATTATTAATATATGTGTGTTAATATAATTAAGAACACACACAGACGTAGACACAAACACAGACACACACAGACACACACACACATACATACATATTTATATATATACATGCATAGACATTTAATATATATATATATTGTATATATGTATATATATATGTATATATGGTTGTGTATATATACACACACCAACACATACATTTGTTTCTTCAGACTCGGGTGCTCTAAATACAATACCTTGTCCCTGACGTCACATACAATTTAATGTTTACATTTTACAGCTTAATTGCTATAAATTAGTGTTATGACTTGACTCTTCCTCCGTAGAAGGCGTTTTGGCTTCTGACAGACGCTGTGACCCCGGGTGAACCAGCAGTACCGTTGATATGTGTAGAAACTGCCAAAGACCATCTCATGAGCTGAAGAGCCTAGAGTCCTGTGTCTTTTGTTGGCAAGATTACAGAATATGGCTTACGAACCTGTAATATATCCTGATCAGGCTGCGTCTGTGCTTTGAAAGTTTTTTAAGTGGGGAAAGACCCTGCACTCGACTAATCCCACTGTCTAAGCATCGAAAACACTACCCGAAAAGGGGAGTTGTTCAATATCCTCGGATGCTTCTGAAGCTGCAGGGTTTTTTCAGAGTTTCCCTCTCTTAAAAATGTGTTGTGACAACAACTGGAGGCCTTTCTCGCCCAGGTAAAAAAAGGAAGAAAAGTACTATTTAGATGGCCATTGACTCTTCCGTTCCGAGTCCCCTGCCCTTTGCCGGGTCTTGTATTTCATACAGCAGGGTTTCCAAATTTCCAAATATCACCTCCTCATTATATGTTACCAGTAGCACACGAGAGCGACCTGAAATATGTATATATATAAAAATATATATATATATATATATATATATATATATATATATATATATATATATATATATATATATATATATATATATATATATATATATGTAAATATGTATGTATATATATATATATATATATAAATATGTATGTATATATATATATTTATATATATATATATATATATATATATATATACATATATATATATATATATATACATATATATATATATATACATATATATATATATATATATATATATATATATATATATATATATATATATACATATATATATATATATATATATATATATATATATATATATATATGTATATATATATATATATATATAAGTGATAACAACATTTCGTTTTTCGTTATAGGTAATCAAGTTAGAGGTTATGAATACTTATTATTATGGATAGTTTTAGCATTCGGCGTTGTTTGAATCAACAAGAGGTTTATGTAGATGACGAGTTTATGATTTCACTTGTATTCTTATGTAAGTTTATCTTGGAGTAATAAAATTGAAAAAGTGGAGAATAACATGGTCAACAATACAAAAAAGGGGATTTATTTACACTCTAACAATTGTTTCACTGATAAAGATGTCTAAAACTTGCTGAACACAAGAAGCAGTGCCACTCAATTTTAACTACGATGTTAGCTCGATCAGATCTTCGGAAACTGTCATACAAAATACAAAATACAGTTACATCATCAATAATAATATTAATAATACAATTACCTCATCAATAATAATATTAATATTAAAGATAAAGAGAGAAAGAAGGAAGAAAGGGAGACAGATACAGTAAAGAAAGAAAGGAAAGGGAAAAGAAGAAGAAGAAGAAGAAGAAGAAGAAGAAGAAGAAGAAGAAGAAGAAGAAGAAGAAGAAGAAGAAGAAGAAGAAGAAGAAGAAGAAGAAGAAGAAGAAATGATTACAGAGAAAAATATAAAGATAAGAAAATATATGGAAATGATGGTAGACAGAGGACAGATAGGCATAACGTAGGATAGAAAGAAAAATAGAAGGAAAAGTAATAATGATATCAGCAATAAATGAATAAACGTTAATACATGAATAAATGTAAATAAAATTAAAATAAATATATATAAAAAATATATAAAAAATATATTTAAAAAATAGATAAATAAATAAATAAATAACTAAATAAATAAATAAATAAATTACATCTAATGTGATATAAAATGGTATAAAATGTGAAAAATGAAGAATGCAAATAAATACGTGAAAGAACTAAAAATTAGCGAAGAATATTTAAACATAAATATTATTGAGTGGTTTTTGAGAATTGTTAAAATATAAGGAGAGATATGAAGGTAAAAATATGATAATTGTTTCTACTTTTGGCACAAGGTCAGCAATTACCCAGTACATTACTGGTACTTTATTTTATTGACCCTGTAGGGATGAAAGGCAAAATTAACCTCGGTGGGATTTGAACTCAGATCATAAAGGGGCGTAATTACGCTGGAAAGGATGTCTGACCCTCTACCAATACTGCCAATTCAGCGGTAAGGTAAAAAAATTATAATGTTAAATATATTTATGTGTGTATTTGTTATTTTAATAAATAAATAAATTAATTAGTTTTTGAGTATATTATATGATAAAAGAAATGTCAGAGATGAAATAAATTTAGGGAGAGAAATATAGAGATAGAGAGTGAAAGATAGAGATATATAAAATAAGAGTGTAAATATAAGAGGTTTTGATGTTGTTCTTTGATAGATCATGATAATTATAATTATAATTCATAATCATAATGATGATGATGCTGATAATGTGATATTACAATATTTCTAAGTGGTAGAATCTGGGTTATGGAATAGATAAGATGGAATTAATTTTAATATATTTTTTATATATTTTTTTATATATATTTATTTTTATATAATTTACATTTATTCATCTATTAACGTTTATTCATTTATTGCTGATATCATTACTTTTCCCGCTATTGTTCTTTCTATCCTACGTTACTTATCCTTATGCCTATCTCTCCTCTGTCTCCATCATTTCCATATATTTTCTTATCTTTATATTTTTCTCTGTAATCATTTCTTCTCCTCCTCCTCTTCCTTCTTCTTCTTCTTCTTCTTCTTCTTCTTCTTCTTCTTCTTCTTCTTCTTCTTCTTCTTCTTCTTCTTCTTCTTCTTCTTCTTCTTCTTCTTCTTCTTCTACTTCTTCTTCTTCTTCTTCTTTCTCTTTTTCTTTTTCTTTTTCCTTCTTTTCTCTCTCTATCTTTATTATTAATATTATTATTGATGATGTAATTTGAATTTGTAAATTTGCCGGTTATATATATTTTGTATTTTGTATGACAGTTTCCGAAGATCTGATCGAGCTAACATCGTATTTAAAATTGAGTGGCTCTACTTCTAGTGTTCAGCAATTTTTAGACATCCTTATCAGTGAAACAATTGTTAGACTGTAAATAAATCCCCTTTTTTGTACTGTTGACCATGTTATTCTCCACTTTTACAACTATATATATATATATATATATATATATATATATATATATATATATATATATGAAAGGTAAACAGAAATAACAACACTGTCGGTATACTATATGGAGGGTATATATTAGGTTAACGCTTGATATAGCAGGAATAGGGTCTTAATTTTTCGGATGCTAATCCTTCATCAGAAGAAAGAAGGAAAAATAAAATATATTGAGGGGACGTGCGGGATGGAATTGTAAAAAAATGCTTTTAGATAAAAATAACAGGTCCATTCATGTTGACATCTCTTGCAAAACTGTTGATTTGTTTTTTAGAGAAGTGGATGGTGGAACGCGTCTACCTGAAATGGAAAAAAAAAACGCTTTGTAAAAAGAGCTATACTTGAGCACGTGCTTAAGCATGTGTTTGTTTTTGTGTGTGTGTGTGTTTGTGTGTGTGTGTGTGTGTGTGTGTGTGTGTGTGTGTGTGTGTGTGTGTGTGTGTGTGTGTGTGTGTGTGTGTGTGTGTGTGTGTGTGTGTGTGTGTGTGTGTGTTTGTATTTGGTTGTGCGTGTTTATGATATATACGTATTTGCATGTGTTTAATTGTTTAGCTATGTATGTATATGTGTGTGTATGTATACGTATTTGTGTGTGTGTGTGTGTGTGTGCGTTTATATTTTTGTATATATATATATATATATATATATATATATATATATATACATACATATATATATATATATATATGTGTGTGTGTGTATATAATTACATATACATGTGTGTGTGTATATATTGTATACGTGTGCGTGTTTGTGTATGTATGTGTATGTATGTGTTTATGTATTTGTATATGTATATTTATGTGTGAGAGTGTGTGTATGTGTTTACTATTTCGTACGTATGTATACGTGCTTTTGCGTGTATTACTTACCACGCGGCCCGACTACTGGAAGCTGAACGTGTCGTTCCCGGCGCGCAAAGCTTACAGAGACCGGATTAGCGAATTAGTTAAGCGTGCGTTGACGGGTGCGATTGTCAACAACGGGTGGTGGTTTACCCTGAAAAGGGCTATTAGAGTAGAATCGATAAGGTTTAACAAAGGAGTTGTGATAGAGGAAAATAGAGTAGAGGGAGAGTTAGTTAGAAAGCTAGAAGAGGCGTTTAGGACAGGCATCGCAACCGACGTGATTGCGGCGAGATTGGCACTCGACTAATTCTTCAACGCAAAGCATGAAGGCTACGAGAGCGCCTGCTAGGCACGAGGGGACGAAAGCCGTTCAATGGGCAGTGGTGGTTGAAGCACAAAGTCGCAACAAGTCCACAATTCGGTCTTTGCCTGAGCAAAACGGGCGCATGTTGTTCGAACCCTAGCAGATGTGTACGGCTTTTCAACAGCACTTTGTTCAATTGTTCGGGAGCGGCGGCGAGCCGGATTGGAGTGTGGACTTCGGTGCATACATCGACGAACTGCCGCGGCTCTCGACGACCTTAACGCAGTGCTGCGAAAAGCTGATAACAGCAAGTTATATGTGGGAAGCGATGTCTGATTGCACGAGGGATAAATCGCCTGGTTTGGATAGTCTGCTCTACGAGCTTTATGCGTATATGCCAGACTTTTTCGGCGACCTCTTGGCAGATATCTACCGCAACTGGAATCAGAACGGAAGCTTTGTCAGTTTTGTGAGCCAGGGAACGGTGGCGCTGCTGACCCGAACAAGGGCACGTTATAGACAAATTCGGGCCCATAAGTCTGCTAAACGCAGCGTTTAAGATTTTGGCACAGGTGTTAGCAAAGAGATTGGCGCTTGTCGTCGGTGATCTGGTGGGGGAGGCACAGACATGCGCCATCCAGAACAGACCCAACCACGACAACCTCCATCTCATGCGATACATCATTGAGAGTGTGGATAAGGAACCTGGAACGTGTGGGGCCCTGATCAACTTGGATTAATCTAAAGCATTTGATAGGGTCAACCATTGGTACCTGGCTGCGGTCCTCGAGGCGGTCGGTTTCGGGCCCGTTTTTTGGGGGCTAGATCGCTGCGATGCACAGCGACATCTGCTCGATTGTGAGGGTAAATATTCACCTGTCGCATCATATCAGCATCATGCGCTCGGTCCGCCAGGGTTGCCCCCTCTCGTCTCACTTGTATGTACTGGCCCTCGAATTGAAGACGATGCACGAATTGAAGACGATGAGGAGGTTCCCAGGCGAACCGGGATGCTGGAGATCCGTGTCGGCTTACAACGACGACGTCACCGTGATGGTGTCGAGCACCAAACACGTCCAGATGCTCGGCACCGCTCTCAAAGAAAAAGAAGCGGTGACAGGAGCAAAGATAAACCAGGAAAAGTCACTAGGCTTGCAACTCGGCACCTGGAGAGGCAAGTCCATGCCCTCCGACAGCGTCATGGGGCGCTGGACGGAAGGGCCGGTTAAATTGCTATGGGTCCGGTTTGGTCCGGTCCTCTAGATGGAGAAAAACTGGAGCGAGGTGACGAACAGTGTGGCCTCTCTAACCCAGAAATGGGCCGAGAGGAGGCTGTCTCTGAAAGGTCGGGCGGAGGTAGCAAATGCGTACATAGCGTCCGGCATCTGTTAGCGCCTGACCATCGTACCTTGCCCCCGCCCAACTTTGACCAAAATGGAGCGACTTTTCTTCCGCTTTTTGTAGAAGGGACGTTCTCCCATGGTCAGACGATCCATTTGCTGTCAACACCCGTTGCGTGGAGGATTAGACATGCCGTGGCTGATGATGCACAAACATGCGCTGAGGCTGCGACATCACTAGTACTTCTTTGACGGTGAACAGGTGTGGTCGCCGTTTTCCAGACGCGGTTTTCCCCAGCTCGTCTCCTTGACGGAGCTGCAGTCCTGGATCAGGAAAAGATCGAGGGATAGCGATTGGAAGCTGGAATGTCTCCAAGCGCTCAGCGCTCTACCAGCTGGGCACCAGTACCGGTGGAACATCCCCCTCTGCGTTCAATAGAGGACAAGTGGAGGGAAAGACCGATGACGTTCTCTGGGAGACCCTGGGCGTCGAAGACGATTGGCTGTTTGCTCTCTTCAAGAGAACTTTCAGACCAGGGCCTATGGACAACTTCCAGAAATCCCTGGCCTGGCTGGGCTACCGGCGAGCGTTGCCAGTTCGGGTTGAGCTCTACAGGGACAGAGGTGCTGTCAGCCGAGCCTGTCCAAGATGCGCGCAGGGCGACGAAACCGTCCTGCACGCATTCATTCAGTGCCCGAGGATTGGTGACTTGTGGAACAGCTGCTGTCGCGTGTAGGACGGATCCGGTTATCGACTGAGTCCATTGTGCAGATAACCCCACCATCCTCCTTTAAAGATGAAGAAGGGCAAGCAGTTTTCATCTGCCTGGTGGCCATGGCAAAAGAGATTGTGTGGTGAACAAGGTTGAAAGGGTTGAAGACGCACACTTTCCTCTCCGGCCAATCCCTGATTAACTTTTTCAAGTTTTACTTGAAGAGGAAAATCAGGGTGGAGAGGCAAGTGATGTCTTTAGTAAGTTTGTTGAAAGGTGGGTGAATGTAGCGAGAATGTTCCGAGTGAAGGGGATCGCGGTGAATATACGCTTGTAGTTTGAGGAATGGTGGTCAGGGTGGTCAGGGTGGTCAGGGTGGTCAGGGTGGTCAGGGTGGCCGTGGTCTTTTGTGTCGTTTTCCCATCGCACACTCCACGGAACTACCTTAGGAACTTACCAACGAACATACACTCACATTTTTTTTTCAAAACACACCACCTACATCCACACCACGTATAAATACAAACACACACGTGGGTACCCCCACATATACACACTCAGCCTCCGGAATCCACACAAACGCCCCTCCGACCCCTCTACACCCACAAGCACGCACAAACCGACTTACACACCACCCCACGCACAGACCTTTTCCTGAACATGGAACCTCGTTCTTCCCCCAACTCTCACATTCACATCCACAGAGCACACACACACACGTACACCTACACACATACACAAACACCACCTTCAGCCCTCCCCGCCTACCTCTCCCAAATCCATACGCCACCACCCCTACACGCCTCACACCCTTCCACCACTTGTTTATTTTTATGTTTATTTTTATTTGTACTCCTTCCATCGTTATTCCTCCCTTCTCCCCCCCCTTTTTCTAAATGTATTTAATCCCCCCCCCACACTTACACCCTCGACACTCTCTTCCTACCCACTTTTCTCATGATGAAGGGATTATGCCCAAAACGCCCCCCCCCCCTCTCAAAAGCGCGAACCTAATAAACTTTTATTTGTACTGCCTCTCTGTTTTTTCCCCCGTCCAAGTTTTCACTATATATATATATATATATATATATATATATTTATTAAAATAACAGATTAAAGTTTAAGCAAAGAATCGCTGCTTTCACCCTTAACAGGATCTGCTGAAACTAACAAAGTCAATCTGTAAACGCAGAAGTGGATATTTCAAAAAACGTTGCAACCGGACGAAGACAGGAAGACGATACTTTTGTTATTTTAATAAATATTTGTTCTACGGTTCTTATATATTTGATATATATTTATCCTTATCGAGCCCTCTTTGGATTTTAGTCTTCAAATTTATTATTATTACTATATATATATATATATATATATATATATATATGTATATATATATATGTATATATATATATATATATATCGTTATACTTGGGGAGGGTCATATTTGTGTAATATTGCCAGAATTAATAACAGAACACCCATATATATATGGAGAGAGAGAGAGAGAGAGAGGTAAGTTGATAGATAAATAGAGATATACATGCGTAGATAGACATATTAATCGATATGCAGAGATAGATAGATAGATAGATTGATAGATTTGTGTTGTGTATGTGTTTGCGTATATTTATACATTTATGACGAATACGCCAATTAGCCGTTGTTTTCTGATGCTTGAAACAATAACCTTAATAGAAACTAAGCTGGTTTGATCCCACCCACTTTAAGGTAACCCTTTGTTTACAAAACAAAGAGAAAACTAACCAAATATATGTCTGGTTTCCCTCTTCATAATCGTAATAAACAAGCCTATGCATTCCTTGACTTTTGTTTTTGTATACATATGCCACATATTGTTCACAAAACTCTGACCGTAAAAGCACATTCGTTCTCCTCATCAAATAATGGTACATTTTAATAAAACCATCCAATTAATTTTGTAGCGATAGTTTGTGTTAGCACAATTTTCTCAGGGGGAAATACAATGAACCGTTTCAATTCCGAGTTGTATGAAATTTTCATTCCGAATATTTCTTTTTTAAATACAAATATATGAACTTTACATAATATTTAACTGTCTGTATAGATATAGTCCCTTCTAAGTATACCATAATGAACGCTTCCCTGAACAAACTATATGGATGTTGACTGAATTGATATAATTATTCAATCATTTCAAACGGAAATACTTCAAGATCTTGTGTGAGTAAAGCAGAAAGTAAAGCCAATTACTCGCTACTATAATACAGTGACAAGTTTGTCAAAATGTATTTTGCAATATCACGTCCTCTATTCCGATATTTAATTTTCTAGTTAGAATATAATACAAATATTTGCAGTCGCTTTTCTGGCTTTCAATGACCATAGTTCAGATTCAGCTGGAGCCACCTTTAGATTTCATCGTTTTAGCGCCATAAAAATTTATCTCCGGTCAGTAGTAAATTGGTGCAAGTATTACAGTTTGTATTTACTGTAGTTATTTTTGTTTCTTTTTAAGACCACATTACTTGGATACTATTTGGATGACTATCTGAGATCAATCCCTTTTATAATAGTTCAAACCAAATATTCTACAGTTCAATATAGCATCCTCCCACGTCGACAACATTGAAAATGGTCACGGGTTTAACCACTGTATCCTAAATAATCATATGTTATTATCAACGTGCATATACCTTTTAAATCAGGTTGGTAAAAAACAATTCTCAATGTTCTTGTTGTCATTGTCATTATTTTAGTTTAGTAAAGTATAGCATTTGCAAACTATATATATATTGAAGTAGTCTCTAATGTGCCATTTATAGTTTTTCAAGCTGCGGGAAATGATTTAGGCAAGATTTGAATTTTATTTCCCAAAAGCAGAACAACGGCGGTAAATTGACAGAGCGATTAGAGCGTCGGATCAATTAACCACATGTATGTCCCTACATACTGCGCTCTCTATTGAAACCTGACCGAAATCAACCTTTTGTTTTGAGGTCGATAAATAAATCACCAATCTTGTTCTGGACACGAATCTTCCACATTATCTCATTGTCATTGTTGTTCATTCTCACTTATCCGAATCAAAGTGGCTGTGAGGATACCTATAGAGTTTTAAATACCCACATACTCACTGGGTAAGGGTGTTGTCCCTAAAACTCCATGCAGAGTGACCGTCCCTTTACTTCGTCTTTTTTTTCAGATACACAGTGCTGAAATAGGCGTATTTCTTTGCAACAGAAAGGTATTCGTTGGTGAATTTTATCTAAAACAAGATAAAACCTGCTAAGGAATGATAATTTCACCTCATTTTAGTTGACCGGTTGTTTCAGACAATGCTGAAATATAATGCAGAAAACTTGCAAATCAATAGTGACTGTCCCCAAGCGTGATGAGTCTAAAAGGTTATAGTTTTTTTCCTGTCTCATAAGTGGAATTCGAACGAGAAGGTGGACGTATTTGAATATATTGCCGTATGATGGTGAAACTATATGACAGAATTCCAATATGATACCAAAACACAGCAAAAGAATCCTGATAAGAAAGTAAAAATCAATAAATAAATCCTATTATTGCAGTACATATGTATAACCGCATTTTTGAATGTCAGTGGAGATGTATAACTGAAATTATTATGACGAGCTTGATCAATAACGGTATGCTGCCATTACATTATATCCAAGAATATGCATGCACTTACATCTTTAACCGAATGTTTTCTCATATGACAATGATAGTACAGATTAACTCATATATACATAATAATCAGACGCAGAGCTTAATACATATGTAATCACTGGTATATATATATATATATATATATATATATATATATATATATGTGTGTGTGTGTGTGTGTGTGTATGTATGTGTGTGTGTGTGTGTGTATAGATGTATATATGTGTATATTTATATATATATATATATATACATACATATAAGTATAAATTTGTGTACGTATAAATACATTAGAAATGTATGCGTCCCAACGCAAATATTAGTCTATTGTTAAAACAGTTGTTGAAAATATCGGGTAAAGTACCGTTGTAAACGGGAAAGTTGGACAAAGGCATCTAATCGATTTATATTATGGCCGCTCTCTTTGAGAGGCACAAGTTTCAATTATATCCAATGATTAATGTGTGTATGTATGTCTCTCTCTCTCTCTCTCTCTCTCTCTCTCTCTCTCTCTCTCTCTCTGTATATATATATATATATATATACACACACACACACACACATATATATATATATATATATATATATATATATATATATATAAATGTATATATATATATATATATGCAAAAGTTTTATTTAAAATTGTTGGGATACAACAAGTAAATATTTTATAACTGATATAAAGCACTCGACAAGTTTTTGGAGTAGATATACGATATTAAATAAATGGAAACTATATTTATAAAACCATATTTATTTCATTATACATATTTCAGGGATACCAAATTAAAATATGGTATGCTATCATCAGACAAAATACAATATATAAACAGTTTTATAAATAATTTTGACGTACCCTCTTAGAAGCGACCATTACTTTTGGAAGCTGTCTGGATAGCTTCCAAAAGTAATGGTCGCTTCTAATAGGGTACGTCAAAATTATTTATAAAACTGTTTATATATTGTATTTTGTCTGATGATGGCATACCATATTTTAATTTGGTATCCCTGAAATATGTATAATGAAATAAATATGGTTTTATAAATATAGTTTCCATTTATTTAATATTGTATATATATATGCATTTATATATATATATATATATATATATATATATATATATACATTTATATATATATATATATATATATATATATATATATATATATATATATATATATATATATATTATATATATACATTTATATATATATATATATATAATTATTATTATTATGTAATAAACAACATAAGGCAATTATTCCATTTACCAGTGGTTTCTTAAAAGCAAAAGGTTTTGCTTTCAATCCTCAGAATGAAAAAATCCTGGTTTGTTTATCGAATTTGGTTTTTAAAACAAAAATGCAATCTATATGAAAGTGAGGCTGGAGAAGGAAAGGAAAAATAAAATAAAACTACACGTGCAAACACACACGAAAAAAAAAAACAAAAAAAAAACACAAAAGCATACTTACACACACATACATATATACATATATATATATGCACGCATACATATACACATATATATAAAACGTACACTTACATACACATACACATATATACACATATACACATACATATACACATATATATAAAACGTACACTTACATACACATACACATATATACACATATACACATACATACATTCATACATACACACACACACACACACACACACACACATACACACACGCATATATATATGTATATATATATATATATATATATACATATACACACATACACATACATCCACATACACATGTGTGTGTACAAGCATACACATACACAAACATAGCCATACACACACACATATACATACATACATTCACACAAACATACAAAACGTACATACATACACATACATGAATGCACTCCTCTACATATTCACACACGCAAATAAATATAAGAAAAAAAGTATATATATATATAGTAAAAAATGTTTGACACCGTTACCTGAACCAGCTAACAGGACAGACACGCGTGGTAAGTAATACACGAAGTCAACTTCACATATCACAAATTTATGTTCCATGTAGTCGACTACTTTAAATTGTGGACAACCTGTTTCCCTACAGAATACCCTATCTAAATACGATCTGGATGACCCAATGCAGTTTGCCCATGTCCACATTGGCACATTCGGATGATCCAGTCTATACCTGTCAGACAGTTCAAAACATCTGAGAAGGTTGTTGGGGCTTTTACACCCTCCTGACCTGTCTACTAACCCCACATATTCCCAGCGTGCATCTAAGATACGGTTCCAGCCGCCTACTAACACTAAAGAGCAGGACGTTCCAAGAAAGATCTCTAGACGTCTGAAGAAATCTAGCCGCCTTGCCCCTATTGGGGCGTAGACGGCTACTAGACTGAAAGCATTGCCTTCGCTGCCGGTCACGTCCAGCACCACCGACTTACCTTCTGGGTCCAGGAAGATGGCGAGATCCAAGCCTCTCCGAAAAAGCACGGCAACCCCTTCCCCCCATCCTGTATGACTGGGAGATGCGTATACATCATAGCTGCCGTAGATCGGTGCGAAGGTTCGTGCTTCGGAGATTGTGTCTCGCTGATGGCTACCACATCTATGTTTAGTGACCTGAGGTCGTTCAGCCGGTGACTCTGCTTCCAAGATGACCTAAGCCACGTACATTTATTCTGCCTATTCTAAGTACGGCCATGTTGGATGAGAAACAGGGTAAGTGAGAAAGGATCACTAACCTTGATCGTGAAGGGACAGTAGACTGGTCCCTTTGGCTGGTCATGGGTTTTTCCAAGAGGATGTCGGTGTATATCTTCTTGGTAACCGACCCTCTGAAGTCTCCAACTGCGTTGGGGAATTTTTGTTTTAAAAGTTTGTAATGTTCTACTGAGATTTCAATGATGCTTATGTTTGTCGGGAGAGTTCTTGGTGTTGGTGGGGTGTAGTAGTTTTTTACTGTGATGTCTGTGTGCTGCTTTATGTGTTGTAGGAGTTCTTTATTTGCCATGTTTATGGCTGTCTACTTTTTTGGGGAGGGGTGATTTTGTTGCTGTTTTCTTGTTGTTGCTGTTGGGTGTGTGGGCTTTGTTGTGTTTGCGATGTTGGTTTTTATTGTGATGCTGGTGGTGTTGTGGTTTTGGTGGTGATGCTTGTGGTGGTGATGATGGTGGTGTTGGTGTTGCTGCAAGTCTCCTTCCAGCCTTTACCCCTCGTTGTCTGCCTTCGCTTTTGGAGGGTGAAGCTAAAGGGTTTTTTTTCTTTTTTCTTTTTTTGTGGCAGACCGTTTGTCACTTCGGTCCCGCCTCACACTCCATGTCGGACACCACGGCGTCCGGGAGGGGCATGAGCCCCACTGCTGTTGGTGGTGATAGTGGTGCCCGCAACGGCGATTTTACCGCCAGCGTAGCTACTGCGACTGTTGGTGTTGTGGCCACTGCCTCCGCTGCTTTAGTTGTCCGTGGCCTTGTTATGGGTTCCACGGACGTTGCCATCCTACTCACCATGGAAGGGTCTTTTGCCTTTGTTGCGTGCCCTGCTCTAGGTAGCAGTGGATCAGGCGTCGGAAGGAGGGGAGCCCTCTTCTTGGATGTCTTCTGCAGGCAGAAGGCCCTGAGGTGACCCTTCTGTCCGCAGAGATAGCTCTTTGGACGCCTTCCTGCCACGATTATAGGGAGTTGGACCCCATCTTCGAGGCCTATGAGGTATTGGATGGCTTCGATGCACTCTTGGTCAGTTTGTATTAGCATTTGCATGCCTATTCCTGACCAGTTCTCTCTTCCCATTCTCTGTATTTGCAGTATGGTGGTCTTCTCGATTCCAGCCAGTACAGACGCGACCAGCCAAGGTATGGGCACGTAGGACAGGACCTAGGTCACTTTGACCCTCACAATTTTCTGCCTGCAGTATCAGGGCACCAAACTATCTCCTCACTATTTATGGTTTCCAAAGAGTGAGACTTCGCCTCTTGGAGGGTGGCGAAAAGTACGTCTACTGTGGCGTACTTTTTGCCTCGGGCGATGTGGGTTTTGCGTGCCCAGACGCAGCCCAAGAGCTTTTGGATTTGAGCCTCCGTGGCTCTCTCCACCCGATGTGACATTCTGCTTACGGTGCGGTAAGTCACCGTGCGCAGTTCCTGGTCTTTAAAGAAATAGGGTAGAGGTTTCAGGGAAACTCAGTTGTCGTTTCTCGACACCATGGCTCTTGCGACTGCCATCTCCTCCTCCGTGACTAGCACTGTTTCTATATTTCGGGCCATACCTGCGAAAGAAGTGGCCCTATTTTCAGCAGCACCATTATTGCCGCCGCTAATGCTGCTACTGGTCTTGTTATTGGTGCTGTTGCTGTTGCTCTTGC
Organism: Eledone cirrhosa; assembly: GCA_964016885.1. Classification (NCBI taxonomy): domain Eukaryota; kingdom Metazoa; phylum Mollusca; class Cephalopoda; order Octopoda; family Eledonidae; genus Eledone; species Eledone cirrhosa. Next base: position 215,259,813 of record OZ024742.1, on the reverse strand, counting down.
TACTGCTACAAACGGTGTTGTTGGTGTTGTTGTTGTTGTTATCACTGTTGTAGTTGGTTGTGTATTTGGTGCCACAGTTTTCGGTGCAGTTTGTATTGTTGCTGTTGGTGTTGTCGTTGTTTATTTTCTTGTTAGTGGTGTTAATATCGTTGTTGCATTTGTTGTCAATTTTTTCTGTTGTCTGTATTTTGGTTGTCACTATTATTGTTGTAGTTGGTGTGGTAATTTTTAAAAAATTAGTGTTCTCAGTGTTGTTGTCTTTGTTCACGTTCTTTGTGGTGTTTGTTGTATGAATTCATGTAACTCTCCTCTCAACGTTTACGCCGTTGTCACACAACAGCAGACATATTGTTGGGGGGAGTCACACAGCCATGTTTTTTTGTTTTTTTAAAGTAAAATGTTCAAACATTAATCAAATATTTGGGCCAAAAGGCCCAAATATTATACTTTCCCCTTCACAAGGCAAAGTCCAAGGGCTTATATCACTTACACAACAAGAACAATTAAACAACAAATAAATATAACAGGTAAATAAAGCGACTTACTGGGAGCGAGACAAAAAAATGTCCGAACAAACCGATAATGATAATAATAATTGTTTCTACTTTTGGTACAAGGCCAGCAATTATTCCAGTGTATTACTGGTACTTTATTTTATCGACCCCGTAAGGATGAAAGGCAAAGTTAACCTCGGCGGGATTTGAACTCAGAATGGCAAGGGCCGTAATTCAAAGCATGGCGTATCTAGCATAGAGTTACGGCCCTTGCCATTCTGAGTTCAAATCCCGCCGATAATAATAATAATGGTTTCTGTATTGGCCACAAGGGCTAACATGTTGAAAAACATTACAGACGGCACAGAACGGTACAGGATGATACAAAGTGGATTTTGGTTATAAAAAGAAGATAGAAATATCAAAACAATTCAAACAACAAAAATTCCCCAATAGGGGAGATTCCGAGGGTGACTCGTCGCGAAAACCACACAATAGACCACGGCCACCCTGACCACCAGGGCAAGCGCCCTCTCTCAGTTTTCCACTCCTCAGTCTACAAGCGCATACTCAGAGCGGGCCCGTTCACTCGGACTAGACTCGCCACTTTCACCCACCTTTCTACTTTTAGCACAAGACCAGGAATTACCCAAGTGCCTTTCTGGTACTTTATTTCATTGACCCCGTAAAGATGAAAGGAAAATAATAATAATAGTCTGAAGTGCATGCCTTCTCATTGTCTCCATGGTCCTCTCAAAGTATAACAATATCTGTTTCAACACATAATTACTCAGCAACAATCTTTCTAAATAAATGTTGAAACAAAGCACGCAGACACACACATCTCACTCCTCTTTATTTTTTTCTTTCTCTCTCTCTCTCTCTCTCTCTCTCTCTCTCTCTCTCTCTCTCTCTCTCTCTCTCTCTCTCTCTCTCTTTCTTTCTCTGTCTATCTATCGATCTCCGTCTTTCTCTCACTCAATCACTCTCTAGAAAGATATAGAGAGGTAGAGAGAGAGAGATAGAAAGAAACAGAGAGAGAGAGAGAGAGATAGAGATAGATAGATATATATATATATAGAGAGAGAAGGAGTGATAGACTTGTAATAGTGGAAATAACACTGGAAATAATCAATACGTTTTCCGGTTTATTGCACTCTCAATGTTTAACAGTTATAAGACTAGGAACACAATGTCACCCACCGTACTAATAACCTTAAACAACGTATTAGGTAGATTATCGAAAATAAATCATTGGTCACGTAAATACCAAGAACGTTTAGTAAAGAATGTTCCTTATATGAATGAGGTTCAATTTACATCATTTCTAGATATGATTTAAAGATAGAAATATTGAGATATATACGTAATTCTTTAATTCACATACGATGCTCTCATAATGCTACTAAATAAAATTTAAAAATAGGACCCGCTGGAAGGCGTGCTTGAACAATCTGCCCCCATAACCCTCCTTAGAATAATAATAATAATAATAATAATAATAATAATAATAATAATAATAAGAAGAAGAAGAAGAAGAAGAAGAAGAAGAAGAAGAAGTGTGGTGGACTAGAGTAGCCAACTAATTCTCCGAAAATCGTCTATAAATTCATAACGGAACACAACGTTTCGGCTCTATGAAAATATATAAAATGCTTGTTAAACGCCCATTTGATACTACACAATTACTGCCGCAGGACAATTACTATAATAGGCTCAAAATGTGAAAGGTTTAAAACTGAAAGTTTATTAATAGATTTTTTTTATTAGAAACCTTGTAGGAAGCATGACAGCTCAAATAATATTTCTCTTGTATCAAAGGTCGAAGTCGATAATTGTTAAAAATATACATTTGGCAGATAAGATTCCCTACAACGGATTACCATACAGACAACTTTATTTATATTAGTGATTTAATATTTTATTTTAGTATTAGCCAAACAAAAGATTAATATTTGGAGAAATGTTTTGGCAATGAATTACAACGAATAGAAAAGTATATTTTGCGAAATATTAGCAAAACTTATTTATTTATCTTTTATGCGCATATGGATGCAATAGTTGCTTTGTAAATTCCATGACACTGGGTTCAAGGGTAAGTAGATTTCACCTTCCGGCCGATCAAACTTTATATGTGAAATTTCATGGAAAATAATCTGCGGGAACCAGTTTGATGAAATAGAACATACATCGGCTTCGAAGATGTGCATTCATTTTAATTAACTGAACATCAAACTCATTAAATGAATGAATAACCTGAATGTAATCCAAAAGCGGAATCAGTGTTGTAATATGTGATAATTTGGACCTTTAATTTACATCTGGAATCCACCAGACTGATTTCCAATCAGTTTCTGTTCACTAAATTTCTTTCAAAAACTTAGGTTGATTCGTGTCTTTCGTAATCACTCTTGGCCAATATACGATGCTTAGTGTTTGAACCAAGAAGGTTATGATTTCTAGCTAACGTTTTAATCGCTTAACAACAGCTAGATTGAAAAATATGCTGCTCAGCGTATGTGTTTGAGTGAAGTTGTATGCATGTATCTTGATGAAGGAAGACATAAAAGGGTCTTCCAATAAAATTATTTGTGTTACTCTTTCCTAAATTATTTACCTCACTTTACACCATGAAATACATAACAATTCTCATTCATGTGGGTGATAAAATATTTTGGGATAGAGTTCTAGTTGACCTATATTGATGATAATAAGAAATGAGCTAAACGAAATATTTGGCATGTGCCAATAGAGTACATATTTAATCATGCTATCTTTGTTGGCATTTAGCAATATTATTTCGAATAATAGCGATAAGATAAGGTTGGTGGATTATCTGAATCAGAAAATTATCTTCCAAAACGGCTATATGTTTTCAGTTCATACCTCACTGCAATCATGTTTGCTTTTCATCTTTATTTAAATTAAAGATCCAGTTAAGTAGTCCGGTCGATAGAATCTGCAGTACTTCTACCTCAAATGGGAGATCTGGTGCCAATAATAGAAATAAATATTATTGGTTTTAAATTGTGATGAATTGGAAGAAATTATAGGGCATCGGACAAAATACCTAGGCCTTTTGGTCATGCTTTTGAATTCAAATTACACGAGGGCACATTTTCATCTCATATAGTTGCTGTCTCAATACATTTAGGTACTAGGGTACAAATCAAATATTTGAGATTATCCCCACCGTTGTAGGGTATCTTACTTTTATATACTTGCACCGTTTCACTCTGAGTAGCGGTAAACTGATTTAACCTGAAGCGAAATCTTAAACATCTATAGATACACGAAACTAAATATTGCGAGCCATTTATTGTCTTGCTCTACTACACCTGCCATTGATTGCTCTCGTGCAGGTAATTATCAATTATACAATAAGAGCGTTGTTCGACTATATGTTGTCTCAATTTTCTCGTTTTAGTCATGCAGTCGATACATGTATTAGTAATGTAATATATGTTGTTTTTAATAGACCCTGATGTTTTCATTTATTACATGTAATACTGTCACGTTTCATCGTTTGTATTTAGTGCTGTAAGCGAATATTCTATACCTGATACATGAAAATGTGTTAAATGTATTAATGGTTACCATGATATATTTTTAATTAGATGATGTTGAATTTGTTGTAAGAAAGCATTCTTCATTTTGAAGTATATTTGCATAGATTTAAGCTTTCAGAGACATGGTTACATATTCAAATTAACGATCGAATGGATTCTGAAATATCTAGTCTGAAATAACAGCCTTTCAGAATATTAGTAATGTATACATCATGTAGCCAATAAAAGTTTAACATCTATTTTAATCTGTTTTAAATAGAAAAAATGTGTTCACTGGGAAATACATTCAGACGGTTACGGCTATTCTGGACTTGAAAGAGATAATGAAAAGAAAACCACGATAGTATAAGGTAAAATTATGATATTTGTTATATTTCCTATTAATGCAGATGAAAAACAATGATTTATTAGATAGATGGACACTTGGAATTCCTTCAAGATATCTTTGTCATATCTTTGATATGAGAGTCCTCCCCCACCTTGTACGAGCCATCAATATTTAATATGAAAACCGGATTTGAAAATATTTATCTTGTTTGAAGAATTTCTAGATTATGTGGGTATCGATTAACCTCAGAACAAAATATAAAATCAAACAAGAAGTAGTTGTAGCAGAGAGTAGTAGCAATATTAGAAAAATAATAATATGATGATATAATAAAAATGATAATATCAATAATAATAATAATAATAATAATAATATTAATAATAATAATAATGATAATAATAATAATATAAAAGTGATGTATATATATTTATGTGTATGTTTGTGTGTGTATGCATACATACACACACACATATATATATATGAATATATATGTATATATATACATATATATATACATATATATATATATACATAAATACATATATATATATACACATATATGTATATATATTATATATATATATACGTATGTGTATGTGAATGTGTGCGTGTGTGTGTGTGTGTGTGTGTACTAGCTGGGAGAAATGGAAAAGGAAACAAGTAAAGTAATATAAGGAAGGGTGAGCGAGAATATTCACAGATCAGAGAAAAATAATTCGTTAGATAGCTATCTAATTTGGTTTGTTGTTTTGCTCTTGGAAAATGATGAATTGCCATTATCTGGTAGGTTTCTAGAAGATGTGATAATGTGATAAAAGAGGAAAATATGGACTAAAAATATTATTCAATTATTGGATTGAACTTGTTAATTCTTAGCTTCATATATATTCAAGATAATATCATTGGCAGGGCACGTATGAAGAGTCAATATCAAACAACTGTATTTTGATGATAAAAAGTGAGCGACTTTTTGTTTTATATATGATATATTATGAAACCAGTCGAATTTAACATAAAATGGTAGGTTAGAGATTTACGTTGGAAATGTCACATTCATCGCACCCTCGATTACAAAAGATAGCTTACACAGACACACAATAGTGTCAATCTACAGCGTTATCCTCAATGTTTAAGCATCTGTAGCATAGACTTTGTTTTGTCAGTCTAAACGCTGTGAATTTCTTCTGAAGTATTGTTGTTGTTAAATGTATATACTTCATGTAAATACTTGGGCAGATCTTTCAAAAAGCACTATCAGGATCTTAATGCTATTGTGGGTACTCAGATGTGGGGTTTCTGTCAACATAGGTTAATACTAAATTTAACATACCACAAACTTGTGAATAATATTGGTTTGTTATATAGGCACAAGGCCAGTGATTTTCGGGGAGGGGAAAGTCGATTAAATCGACCCTAGTGCGTGACTGGTACTTTATTTTATTGACCCCGTGAGGATGAAAGGCAAATTAACTTCGGCGGGATTTTAACTCAGATCATAAAGGGCCGTAACTCTTTGCTGAAAAGCATGGCGTCCGACTCTCTACCGATACTGCCAATCCACCGCCCTAAAACTTGTGAATAATATTGATCGTCAAAACCATAAAGTGGCCTTTTACAAATTTATGCAGAAAAAGGAAAAAGAAAAAAAAAAGATATAGAAATGTACTTTCTTCTAAAACGTACAGAATTGATTTGGGAGACAATGTCATGCCATGTGATTTATGAATTTGGGCTAAAATCTTGCAAACCTTCTTCCAAGCCTCTATTGAGATTTGAGATGAAAATTAATCCACTGTCAGCTTTTCGAGTACGAGCGAAACAGGATATAAATAGGCCCGATGGCATTGTCGCTGGCCATTTCCTTACGGCTGCGTTTTGTTAATTGTTGAACGGAAGGAGGGAGCGACATGATTTCGTTGATTTCTGATATCGGCTCCCGGTTGCATTTTGCCAAATGAGTCTTGATGGTCTCATAGGCCCATTTATATTGGATTCTGCTATTTACACCCGGATTCCTTCTGCTAAGTCACAGTGGCTTTGGCCACCCTTTCCTGGATGCCCTTTGCTAATTTTGCCAGCTTTGTTAAAGTAGCATGATCGCATTGTATCCTGCCACTTGATCTTGGCAACTATTTGCGGCTTGCAATGGTCTGATTGAATCCGCTCACAAACTATGTTTTGCCACATGTGCCATACTGGTTGCAGTAAAGCAATTCCAAGGCTTAGACCATTCTTCCCCGGGCGATTTGTGCCAATCGTGCCATGCTGGTCGCTAGCCTGCGGAAATTCGCATTGGCTCCACAAATTCCTTCCCGACTGCCTTCTGTTAATCGAACCCTACTAGACATAATAGACCACATTTATTCTATCCGTTCTTTCGTTTTGAAAGTCTTCTGTCAATAGTGTTTAGCTGTTGGTAGAGAACTCATTAAATTGTTACAAGTTATTGCTAAATTTGAAATCTGCCTGTTGACTCTGTTTACGAAAATGATTGTACCGAATACTTTTAGAAATATATGAAACATTGTTTGATAGAAGGCAGTTTTAAATGTATGTATATTTACGATATTGTAGGGTGCGATAATTTATTTATACGAAACATTCTATTGCAAAAACTTTTGTTTAGTCTTCCACTAATGACAATTTCTCACACTTCATAATAAAAGAAAATGCACCATTCTACACTAACGACTAAATTTAAACTGACGTTGAAAAAATTAAAGATGGTGGTAATGAATTAAGATTAATGATAATGAAATTGAAACTGACGGTGGAGGAATAAAGATTGATCATGACGAAATTGCTCTTGATAATGACGGAAATGAGAACAACACAATGTTTATTTTACATATATAAAATAAATTACCACTATGTAAGTTTACTTCACATTAGAACATAATTCCCAGTATCTGTAAAGGCTAAGGAAAATTTGGTGATTACTGATTTAATTTTTTAAACTATAAATAATCATACAATTAATATATTGACCTCAGGTTGTATAGAATTTAGTAAGTTAAAATTTAAATAGAAATATTTTTATAAGCTGATTGTTATTTTTTGGGTACATTCTTACCGCCATTAAGATGATGGTTAGCCTTGGGGGCCAATATAAATAACAAATATGAACCAGTTGTATAAATTTGAAATATTTAATTCTTGCAACACAGAGAAATATTATCCACTGACATTAATTGATAATATGCGACAAAAAATAATTACTATAGATTTCATTATAAATTTCATAGTGGTTGACGTAATTAGCATATCAACAGAATCATATATAATGAATCTTTGCGATAGTTCACGTAGATTTCTCGAGGCTGGAAGTGTAATGCAATGTCTTGTGACACGAAGAAATTATTCAAGCTATATTCTAATCATTCTACAAGAAATCGCAAGCCTATTATTTCAAGCCTCATATAACGGCTAGAAATAATTTTATGAGATCTAAACAGGAATTCAAACAGATGTTGGAATCAAATATAAATCCTCCTTCATCTAATAAGTAGTCTTCATCCTCCAACTGCTTTTAAGAAAAATATCTGTGACTGGCCTGTTTGTAGCGATCATAGTACGTTACCCTCGCACACCATACATCAATTTTCATTTTCACTGAACGCTGCCAATATTTTTCGAAAGTAAATCTTTTTCAAGTTTATGACCTTATACCAGTTGAATCTAGTAACATTTTAAAAACTGAGATGACTACACCAGCAACATGTATATCACCTCTGAGAATTTCTTATTCATTTTTGCCATCAGAGTAAAGTTATTATAGATGCAAACATTGTATGTGTCATATCTTCATTGTTGATCAGCATTTACCTCCACCAACGGAAAAAGGAAATTATATTTTTTACTATCCTTCGAGTATATCTGATACTCCGTTTATACTGACATAGCTGTGCAGGAAAGTAGATTGCTTCGTCAACACAAAACACACAGACAGAGTTACACACACACTCACACACACATATACCCTATTTCCCTCCCTCCCCATCTCACTCTCTGGACCGATGTGTTAGGGCCCTTTAGTTTAATGCCTTTAGCTTGTAAGTTAGCTGAAAAAACAAGAATACATTTAGAGTATTACAGAAGTTTTTGGTCACGTGATGTCGGCGGAATTATTAAGGCGTCGGATTTATCTTCAAAACGTATTCAGGTTCTTTCTTACGCGGATGCATATGGTTCATTAGTATTCCTGCCAAGTAGACTATTCAGTGTCACTCCGCTTCAACACTCAAATGCTCGCGGGTCATGTTGACATATGGAAATCATGCTTTCACAACGATATTTATCGTTTTCTTTCGTATTCATAAATATTTAATCCAAAAATCAAACAAACGCCGCATTAAAATATTATGTTTGTAAAACACATTGGAGTAATTATAAAGGTTAATTCCTCTACGTAGTAGTAATGTTACCATCATCGTATAGAGAGTAAATAAAGTATATTCTTAATGTTACATAATTCTTTGCTGATTATTTAATAGAGTGTGGTTGAAAAATGTCTTCTTACCTTTCCAATTTTATTCCGCCACACATATTTATCCGTTACAAAAATTGTTTATCTCGATTTGAACTTAATACAGGTCCTATATAACGGTTATCTAATGAGTTATCTAAATTCTCCGAAATCAAGTTCACAACATCGATATTGAGTTTACTGTATTTTTGGACAAATTAAGACTCGCAGAATTTGAACATTTGAACATTGTTTGAACAGCGTTGTTATTGGAAATATTTATATTAGATATTATTCTCGGTTGTCCATTTTTTGCCTCTTTTTAAAGATATATTTTTACTTAAGAAACTAGATGTGCACCACTATCTCCTTTTTCCCTACAAAACGAATCAATTGTTCTTTAAACTGCTGTTATTAAATCAATATCTCACAAATAAAATTAAAGTAAAACAAATAAGGCAACGTTTACATTAAAATAAATAAACATATTCAACGATTTTGCAGAAACAAAAAAATAACGGTATCAAAATATATCAACAAAAGAAAGAAAAATATAAAGACAGTATCAACTATAATATCAGACATAGCCTAAAAAAAACCATCACAATAAAAACAATAATAATGACAATCATTACAAACAACAAACACAAAGATGAAAAATATTACAATCAATCATAAATAATTTATTAAGATTATGAAATATTTCCTTTAAAAATTGAAAAAAAATTCAATAAAATTCTCCTGAGATGAATCTTAACATGTGTTTTTGTATGCAGCAGGCTGAAATTGTCATGAATACATATTGCTGAATAAAATCAGACCCCTGTTGCTTTAAAAACACTTTCAAAACATTCAGCATCATCTATTAATCTCAAGGATGACGTAATAGGAGGGGTATCAAAATAGTGAGAGTATGAGTGAAAATATCTTTTGAATATTTGTCTCATATATTAAAGCAGCACAAACAGCTACAATGATTTTTTAAGGCTTTCTAAAACTGCTTATAAACTTTTTCTGTTACAAATATATTATTATTATTATTGTTATCTTCAAATATTCTGCCTAAACGGTGAACAGGTGTGGTGTCCCCGTTTGTCAAACTCGCCTTTCCGCAGCTCGTCTCTTTGACTGAGCTGCAGTCCTGGGTCAAGAAGAGACCGAGACTGGGTTTCTGGCATCTGGAATGTTGGCAAGCACTCACTGTCTTCTACAAGGCGGGCAATGCAGTCAGCGGAACTTCCACTCTCGAGTTCTATAGATGATATTGGTGGGCAAGTGCGACGACGTACACGGAGAGGCTCTGGGCGTCGACGAAGTCGAACTGACCAGTCTGTTCCGGGGAACATTCGAGTCGGGGACGATGGATAACTTCCCATGGCAGTGCTACCGGGGTCACTGCCGGTTCTAGTTAAACTCTACATGCACGGAAGTGCTGTCTGACGGACCTGCCCGAGATGCGCGCAGAGCAACGAAGTCGGTCTGCACGCACGAACCGCTTGAACCTCTAGCAAAAAGAAAACAGTGGGGGTCATTTTCACAAGGGACTCCGCTAATAGCTGAATCCGTTCCAGACGGGATAGAAGCTGGTGGAGATAACTCCACAATTCAACAATCTCCTACATTGATCACATACGCGAAGGACAGTTTCGTCACTCTGCGTAATTTATAGTCAGACACAGTTGTTGATAATGCTGTTCCTGTAGAGCTAATCACGAATCAGCAATGCACCACTTAGGACTACCAGTGCTGGGATTTCTGGAAATATTTCTGGTCCCTGGAGATAGCTCTTCGCAAATGCATAGCAGGTGTGTTTATATCGCTTCCCTGAAATTGTCATCGATTTTAACGGGTAATATTCCACAATAGAATCTTAAATGGAGTCTCCACCAATAATATTACCGAACTGACAAAGAGATAAGAGCGCTGGATGACATTCTACTTGCAATGCGCCCATAATTAGTCTTCGTTTTACAAATGATGATCCAGCCTGTTCACCATGAATGAAACCACTTTCAGCGCATGTCCTCAAATTATCATCTGTGGCATGCCTAATTCTCTTCCTCGATCGTTTTCCCAGTTAAATTATCGCCTGACCAACGGAATGCATTGGTTTCATAATAAGCGAAAGTGTAGGACTCCAATCCAGTCCGACATCATCTGAGTGATATGGCAAGATATTTTCTAATTAATATTCGCCGCCGTCAACGCTACATTCTAAATTAACATGGTACCGAACACATCGAAGTCGATTGGACCATATGCGAGACACCTTAGTTTCTGCAGCAGTGTGTCTTACGTCAGTACACAGAACATACACGAAAGAGTACAGCCTTGAGGCACCGAGGTCATTATACTCTATAGTAACGCCACGGCTGCTTGACTCACAGTACTAGAAGTTCTCATATTCTGAGGACAACTACTTTTGTCATCTGGCAAGAATTTGACGACGAGGTTTGTAATGTAAACTCGTAAAGCAGACAAACAACGGCAGGCGACCCACTTTCATCGTGCTCCACTAATGACCGCATTGTATCTTTCAGATATGGTGATTATCGGATATTCGTAATACTTTGACTAGTTGAGGCATGTGATTCTGAAAATAACAAATGCTTTTTTTAATCGTACAGATCGTACCTCTGATTACCGAATTGTATCTTCCTTGCAGACCACGCCTCGGCAACTCGGCTCCATCAAATTGTTTTGGTACATTTGAGGCTTAGATCAAGCACCTTATCACTAACAACGCAACAACGCTGCCTTCCTGATTAGCTTCAAGTATTTGTCACGAGCTAATCTTGCTGCTGAACCTGAATGTTTCTGTCAAGGTATACACATTCCTGAAGAAATCTGGTCTTCTGTGCTTCACAGTGTATGGTCAGCTATTTGTCTGAAGGCATTCTTTTACTGGGTCCGTACCGTGAGATCCAGTCCCATTTCTAACACTATAATTACCTTGTTTCACGATCCTGATAGTATTGGTGATGCGTACAAAGTGCAGTCATCAAATATGTACGCGAAATATCATGCCTCGGAAAATGAGATTTCGCTGTTGACAACTATAATTCATTTAGTGATCTTGATATCTTGCTAATGTGTTTGTATAATGCGTATGTACTCATTTAATTGGTTCATTAATTATTTGTTGTTTGTATTAATGACTATGCAATTTCCTTTCGATGTTTGTGTTTTGGGAAATGTTTTGTCTTTGATGTGGGTGTAAATTGTTTCGAACATAATGTTTTCGTGTTGGTGCTTTTTATAGTGTATATAGCCGTGGTACTAACTAATTGTTGTTGGTGTTTTTGTGTCCTGTTGATTTCAGTTTTCTCCAGCTAACATATATTGTGAGAGGGTTTATCCCTTTCATTCTTTCGATCATCTTTTCATTTTTCATTATTGCGGTCCTCACCGCACACTTTAATTGAGAGATCAGACGTCCTTTGTTTTAGCGTTCTGTTTGAAAACATTTTTTCATATATTGTTTTGATGACAATAATAAAAAAAAACTGTTTTATTTATTCATTTGATGTTGCATTTGCACAAAAATATTTTTAATATTTTTATAAATGATTACTTCATGGCTTAAATTTCCAAAAACTATGCATTCACTATTGATTAATGTTTTCTCAGAGGACCGTGTATAAACAAGTATTTTCTACTTTCTAATCCATCCCTCATAATAACACATTTCCGATACTAATATGAATGACTTATTGGTTTTTCTCAATTGACAATAACATTTAAATATCATATTGATAACTTATGTCATGAAATATTCTAGCATACATGAGGGTAACAGTAATTAATGAAATTTGAATCCAACAAGTGATTCACATCAGGTGATACAGCATAGACATTCATTGATTATAACTAGATAGTGCGGTGCCAAATAGAATTGGAATTATTATTCCATCACGATAGTGGAATATCTAATCTAATCTATTTTAACTCAGTGAAAACATTTTTCAAAACACAGTATTTAGAACTATAAAAAGTCATGTGAGCATTTTATCTTTAGTTTGCAACCAGTTAATGTTTCAGATCTAGAAATGGATATGCACATCTGTGCATAAAATTGACGTGTCTTCTGCTCTTCCTACGGATGGTAAGAACATGTTGACTAGAGTGAATATTATACTTCGTAACAGCATCAAATGTATTGATGCTTCCATTTTTTGATATTGTTTACATTTATAAATTTATAGTGTCGACATTTATAAATTTATAAATTCGCATGCGAAAACACATCAACTTCTCTACCAAGAACATCCCAGTCCCACCGAAAAAACTTTACCTTCGGATGCTCACGCAAAAAATCGATCTATTTGCGAAAAGACTTAGATGGAGAACTTTTTTCTACGACAGATATTGCGACAATCAGGACTTCGGTACTAAGGAGAGATTCGGATTTATTACCTACAAATCTCCCCCTCAGAACCCTATCCTTTCAACCTTCGAGATTGACCTTTTCCAACGGGTCAAGAACATTAAATTCAAACCCATACACAACCGATTCCTACAAAAACTCCGTAGCAACTCAACAGAGTATGATAGGGGTCCTACTTGTTGCTATATATATATATATATATATATATATATATATATATATATATATATATATATATATATATATATATATATATATATATATATATATATATATATGAAGAGCAGAGAGTTGGTGTTTCCTTCGCTGAATATAATTTTTTGTGAAACAGTTACTATAACTGTCTAGCTGTGTTCAGGCAGTTGCCCAATATAGGTTTGTTTTTATTCTCTTTCTTGATTTACTACTTTTAATTAAGTCTGGCAAAGCATATTGTAAGAGTTAGTATTTGTTCACCCTAGCAAACCTGGTCCTTTACAATTCGAACACATGTATGTTTATATTTGTGCTTATCTCTCTGGTATGTTCAATATATATATATATATAATATTATAATGAAATGACAGGAGGCTGGATTTGTGTAAATCCTTGAAAGGTTTATTATACTATGATCATTTCAATGACCGGGTTCCGTATGAATCCGGTGATATCATCAGGTATTCGAAATATAATACGTGAATGTAATAGATAAAATCCATGGGGCTAAAAATCAAGGACCCGAGGGCGACCGCCATTCAGCATCTTCTACCTTTGCCGGTCGCCCTCGAGTGACGTGGCTAAAGCTTACAGTGTGCTAATATCCGTCATATAAAGGTAAACAGAAAGTTAGCGTTAATATCATGCCACAAGAAAAAAGAAAGAAAGAAAGAAAGAAGAGAGAAGAAGGGGGAAGGAAGAAGAGAAGCCAGGATTAATGTCAGCTATAAGAAGAAAGACAGAAAGAAATTGGATGAAAGGTCGGTATTACAGTCAGGCCAGGATTGTCGCGAAGAAATTTTATTATTCTAAGGGACCCGTATCTTAACAACTACTACCGGTCAAATATAGGCAAACAAAAAGGTGAAGGAAGATAAGTCTGCGGGAGGAAGACAGAAAGAAGGGAGAAGAGAAGGAAGAAAAGGAAGAAGTAGAAACTTCAGGGTTGATGGCTACAAGAAGAAAGATAGAAAGAAAGAGGAAGAAAGGTTGATATTAATGTCAGACTCCAGTCAGGCAAGGAGTGGCGCGAAAAAATGTTCACAGAAACCCGTATCTTAACAGAGGTAAATATAGTGGGGTCAGTGTGTTATAATGTGTGAGCAGAAGATTGGAACGTTACGTTTTTGTTTAGACTTATAGGATGAAGTTAAAAATTAATAATTAATATTTAATATTAAAGAAATTAGAAAATTTAAAGTTAAACAGTTTAATATTTTAAGGTTGATATATCTAATTGTTCTGATTTGATCTGTAATTTAAAGGTACTATGTGGCGGTTAAAAAACCGGCCGCACGCCGGGCCCCTGGGGCGAATCAAGCCACTCCGAGTAGTTGTATTTACCGAAAGAAGAGGAAATTTATTTTTCTAAGCACTCAAGGTAGGCCTATGTGCCAGGGGGCCGGTCCCGCCGCGTGGAAAACCAACCCACCAGTCTGACAGAAAGTTGGAACGTTAAAATATTGTTTAAATTTATAGGATCAAGTTGAAAGAATTCAGAATAACATTATAAAGTTAAAGAGTAAGAAGATTGTGAATTGAACAAACAGAAAATTGAAAATTAAACATTTAAAAAAACTTTTTAAAGGTTTTGGGTTGCGGGGTTTAGTTAAAGAGAGTCTTTTATGAAGAAACGTTAATTGTATTATGTAGATCTTCTATGATTTATCCTAGTGGGATGTAGAGTAAGGGATATAGTCGGGTAATATTTATTTTTGTTCTCAGGAGGAGACATTCTAGTGTCGTGTGCTAATGGGTACAAGTGAGCAAAAGTCCCTATAGGAGGAGTAGAAATAAATGGATACATAGAAGTGGAATACGTGGAAAAGCACATTGATAAAGCAAAGGTATAAATATATATATATAAATATAAATATATAAATAAACTAACAAGAGTGGTGGTGGAGTAAGATGGAGAAATCAAGATATAGGAGAAGTACAATATAGTTCAGGTTGCAGTATTTATGTTCCCAGGAGGAGACATTCCAGTGTCGTGTGCTAAGGGTACACGCGAGTAACAGTCCGAATAAGGGAAGTAAAAAGTACATGGATGTATAGAAGTAGAATACGTGGTAAAAGCATTAATAAAGCAAAGGTAGAAAGATATAAAAATATAAATAAACAAACAAGATTAAATGGAGAGATCAAGACACAGGAGAAATACAATATAGTTCAAGTTGCAGTCAGATAATGCATATATATGTGGAAATGGAATCAGTGGGTGTTCGAGTCTGGGAATTCAGTGTGAGTTATACATGCCCTGAAGTATAGGGTAGCGAATTAAATTAATACAGTGCAGTACAATACATGTTATGGTATAATCCGTAGAGTTTCGTCGAAGTCCGAATATTCTGAGAGGGAAGTAACAATGGGCCAGGTGGGTGGTAGGCAAAAACACTGAGTAGCCAAAGTCCGAATGGTGGTTAGATATATTCAGTCCCATGCTGCTGTTCATTATTACATTTGGAAGTGCTCAACATTTCAGGAGCATTATTTATTCAGGTTTGAGGTTCACCACTGGATAGATTTGGTCAATTCCGTATGGTCAATCGCAATGTAATAATATGGAGAGTACTCAACGTAAAGCAGTTCAACCGTCTTTGTTTTTGTAGTTGGTGGTGCTATTACGGAGTTAAATATTATAATGAAATGACAGGAGGCTGGATTTGTGTTAATCCTTGAAAGGTTTATTATACTATGATCATTTCAATGACCGGGTTCCGTATGAATCCGGGTATTCGAAATATAATACGTGAATGTAATAGATAAAATCCATGGGGCTGAAAATCAAGGACCCAAGAGCGACTGCCATTCAGCACCTTCTACCTTTGCAGGTCGCCCTCGAGTGACGCGGCTAAAGCTTACAGTGTGCTACTACCGGTCAGATAAAGGAAAACAGAAAGGGATGGGAACATAAGTTAGCGTTAATATCATGCAACAAGAAAAAAGAAAGAAAGAAAGAAAGAAAGAAGAGAGAAGAAGGGGGAAGGAAGAAGCGAAGGAAGAAAAGGAAGAAGAGAAGGAAGAAAAGGAAGAAGTAGAAACTTCACGGTTGATGGCTACAAGAAGAAAGATAGAAAGAAAGAGGAAGAAAGGTCGATATTAATGTCAGACTCCAGTCAGGCCAGGAGTGGCGCGAAAAAAAAAAAATTAATATAAATATATATATATATATAAATATAAATATATATATATATATAAATATATATATATATATATATATATATATATAAATATAAATATATATATATATATATACTAGGGGAGATCAAAACGTGCTAGGAAGAAATAATGTGATGAAATGTCGTTATGCGGTAAAGTAAAGTAATAATAATACTAGTAGTACCAAGGGTATAACAGTCATAATAGTATTAGGCTAGGTATATAACTACGGTTCTCTCTCTCTCTCTCTCTCTATATATATATATATATATAAATATATATATATATATATATATATATATATATATATATATATATATATATATATATATATATATATATATATATATATATATATATATATACATGTGTGTGTGTGTATTATATACATACATATATATATATAATATATAAATCGAATAATATATATATATATATTATTCGATTTAGGAAAGTTCGTTGATCAGATAATCCACCGAGTTTGGTTGTAAACAGACATAAATCACTCTACGCCTTGTATTCCTTAAAGTGTTATCAATAAAGTATCAGCCGAAGAGTAGCTATTATAAATAAGAAAGGCGGTTTTAAATGTTTATCATCTGTTTATTATATAATAAACATAGGATGTACATTTGAAAGTGTATTATTAAATATTATCACGGAATCGATCCTCTTAAATTACTTTATATCCCACCAATCTTATCGTATTCATATATTACAATAAACGATTATAAATACAATTCGAACTAAGATAATTAAAGTTTAGTATTTCTTAATTCATTAAAAAAGATATAATGGATATTACTTCTCAATTTAACGTTAATATCGCAAGTTTAGCGATAAATGTATTATTTAAAATAAATATTTCAGTTGCAAAATTACTAACATCTTTACAATTATCTGACTTCTATATTTCTGAAAATGTTACACATTATTTCTGACACATGGAAAATATACTTGTATTTCATGAGAAGTTGAGACGTAGTCTTCAACTACTTAGATTAATGTTACCTCGTGAAATATTTATATAATGTGGTAACTATAGCAATGTATTTAACAAACATAACAATCCGATTAGAAATGTTAGTGTGCGTCATTTGGGAGAAACGATTTCTGAAAGAACATTCCAGGAAAAAAAAGATAACAAATCCTGATATTCATACAAAAATATTTAATTCTCTGTTAAAATACTTTATTATACCATATTTAAATGTGGGTATTCTCCTCAGTTCAGTATTCATCCCGAGAGAAATAAATAAAGTAAATGTAGAAATAAACATGTCGTGTTATATCATTTGAATATAGTGATATATTTTTTGTTAAAATCACAAAGGATTTCTCAGTGCTGAAATACAAAACTCATCGTGTGAATTATCGATTTGTTCACACTAATTGTTAAAACTATATGAAGCCTTGAAGTCGTATATAAATTGAACAGGGAGTCGGGGAAAATATCTGAATGTATTCGTATTATCTTTCTAGTGGTTAACATTTTGTCTATATGCTTCTTGATATCAACAACAATGCTTGGTGCAAATTACTTACGTTATGTTTTGTTTTAACAGGTCTCTGTTTTTAAGAATTAAATGAAACGTTATGACAGGTAATATATATATATATACATATATATGCCGCTAGACACTTACAGAAGTGGTCAAAGAGGACAATGACATTTACGAGGAGACATTGATGTAAATGCAAGTGAAAATGAAAATAATGTGTTCTTATATCCCGATAGAGTTGTAGCAGCGCCGATCTGACGCACGTCATGTTTGGGGTAATTAAAACCTAACAAAGCCCATTCATCTCCAGGAGAAATTACTAACGTTTTCCTCAAGAGACGAAGTGGCCAAACTCAGGACTGCACCAGTGCATTATATATTGGCCTCAAAATATGAAAGTTAAATTTGAGCTTGGTGGGATTCCACCTCAGAGCGCACAGACCTGGGTCAAATATCGATGTATGTTCAATGCGAAGCACTAACAACGTTGCTAAATCGCCGCCTTCTCTATATAGATAAGTTTGCAGACAATAAACATATTAGAGTGATGAAGTGAATATTTTAAATTATATACCTTTCTTCTTCTTATGCATAAATCCAAATCCTGGTAGGAACCATATTTACCTTTCATCCCTCCAAGATCCAACTGATTTTATTCTTGCTAATTTTTATATTATGAAGCTAAAAAATGATTGTATAGAATATGAGGATGAGGACTGAGTCATAAAGATTCCACGCAATAGTCTAATAAGCAGTAAGCTATAAGGTAATTTAATGTGAAATCATTAACACTGTATTTTACTGCCAAATTAAGAATTGACAGTAATAAAGATAAAGTCTTCATCGAGGAGCTCTAGTAAAATTGATGTATCAGTGCAGTTAACTGTAGTTCCATTCCTTAGTAAAACAAATAAAATCTCAATCTGCCTAATTTCAAACAGAACATATATCAATGTCATAGATGATAATTCCTTAGCATGTTTAGAAGAGCGACTGGAAAGTAATCAGCTGTACCCACCTTCTCCAAATAAATGATCGATCACTGTAATCATATATTTACTCCTACTAGATGAGTTTCATATTTGCAATGAGGTTACTCTTCGGCACGAAGAAATGTGATCGAACAATTAAAATTAGGGCATATTTGCACTTAGATTTAGACGTGTAGACCGGCAATCGCTTGTCAAGGTAACTATATTTTCACAACGTTGCGTGTACCCTACGGATTATGCTGTTCAATATACCTGCAGAGGCTATAAACAAAGCGGACAAAAGTTGCGATGAAAATTATAATAATTTCTCAACAATTTGTATTAACTATCAATTATACATCCCTTGGTGAAGTGGATATTTTATAATAGTCTTCAAAAGATGTCTAATTATTCTGTTCTGGTATATACAATCTGGTATATATAATCTTTCTATATATATATAAGGTGATGTATTCTAATTGACTTTATTTTTCAAGTTTTCTGTGTAGTTCTATTTGATATTTTAGTTTCCATTTAAACATTAAAACTGGTAATTATTAAATGAGAATGTTAGAAAATTGATAATAACATTGGGATTGTGAGGGGGTGCATTTAGCTAGGTTGAAGTACTAACATCATCGTCTATGATATTCGTTTTATCTAATTTCCTTTTCTCAATCTTTTTATGTAGCATGATATTCGTAGGTTTCTCTACATTTTCTCTCGTCAGAGTTGTCGTACTGCAATATTCTGATCCACATTTCACATTTATTGTTCTTGTGAATTATAATAATATTTGCATTAATGTTTTGCACCGGTCTATAACCTGAAACGCAAACTTGAGATCATTCATATAAAATACGAGATTGAATTTCTTTGCATATTTCTTGTTTATTCAAGTTTAATGCTGGTTACAGTTTCAGTTATAGAGTATTCCTCTGTTTATTGAAATAAAACCAGTTTTTATAGTTAACTCTTCCGCCTGCATCAGCGAAAGTGTTTGCCACTTACAATTGACATATTAGTATTATTATTATTGATCTGTTCGGACGTCCTTTTTGCTCGCTCCCAGTAAGTCGCTTTATTTACCTTTTATAATTATTTCTTGTTAAATTATTCTTGTTATTTAAGGGATATAAGCCCTTGGACTTTGCCCTGTGAAGAGGAAAGTATAATATTTGGGACTTTTGGCCCAAAATATTTGAACAATATTTGAATATTTTACTTTTGAAAATAAAAAAAACCATGGCTGTGCCACGCCCCCAAGCAATATGTCTGCTGTCGTGTGACAACGGCGTAAAAGTTTGAGAGGAGGGTTAGTAAAATTCATACAAAAAACACCACCACAAACAAGGTGAACAAAGAAAACAAAACTGAGAACACTCATTTTGAAAAAGTTACCACACCAACTACAACAATAACAACGTCAACCAAAATACAGACACCAGAAAAAATGACAACAAATGCAACAACGATATTAACACCACTAACAATAAAATAAACAACGACAACACCAACAGCAACAAATACAAATTGCACCGAAAATAACAATAATGGTGGCACCAAAAACAAAACCAACTACAACAGTGATAACAGCACCAACAACACCGTTTGTAGCAATAGCAACAGCGAAAGCACCAACAACAAGATAAGTAGTAGCAGCAATAATAGTGCCACTAAAAAAGGGGCCTATTCTTTCGCAGGTGTGGGTCGAAATATAGAGACAGTGTTAGTCACGCAGGAGGAGATGGAAGTCGCAAGAACCATGGTGACTAGAAATGATAATAGAATTTCCATGAAACCTCCACCCGATTTCTTCAAAGACCAGCAGCTGCGCACAGTGACTTACCGCACCGAAAGCAAAATGTCACGTCGGGTAGAGAGAGTCACGGAGGCTCAAATCCAAAAGGCCTTGGGGAGCGTATGGACGCCCAAAACCCACATCATCCAAGGCAAAACATACGCCACAATAGACGTACTTTTCGCCACCCGCCCAGAAGCGAAGTCTCACTCTTTGGAAACCCTCTTGGTACCCTCCTACTACCAGCAGAAAATTGTGAGGGTCAAAGTGACCCAGGTCCCGCCGTACGTGACCATATCTTGGCTGGCCGCGTCTGTACTGGCGAGAATCGAAGAGAAGACCACCGTACTTCAAATACAGAGAATGGAAGAGAGAACTCTCAGGAATAGTCATGCAAATGCTAATACAAACTGACCAGGAGTGCATCGGGGCCATCCAAGACATTATAGACCTCGAAGAATGACTCCAACCACCTATAAGCGAGGCAGGAACGCGCCCAAAGTACTATCTCTGTGCCATGACATCCAAGAAGAGGGCTCCCTCCTTCCGACACCTGATCCGCTGCTACCATGAGCAGGGCGGGAAACAGAGGTAGAAGACCCTTCCATGGTGCGTATGAGGGCAACGTCCGTGGCACCCATACCAAGGCCACGGACAACTAAAGCAGCGGAGGCAGTGGCGTAGTCACCAGCAGTCGCAGTATTTACACCGGCGGCAAAATCACCGGAGCGGGCTCCACTACCACTACCAACAGCAGTGGAGCTCATACCCCACCCAGACGTCACGGATTCTGACATGGTGTATGAGGCGGGAGGGAAGTGGCAAACAGTCTAACACAAAAGAACAAAAAAGGAAAAACCCCTTAGCTTCACCCTCCAAAAGCGAAGGCGAAGAAAGAGGGGTAAAAGCTGCAGTGAGACTTGCAACACCCCCACCACCATCACCATCACCACCAACAACAACCACACTACCACCAGCATCACCAAAAACACCAACATCGCAAATACAACAAAACACACACACCCAACAGCAACAACAAGAAAACAGCAATAAAATCAGCCCTCCCTTAAAAAAGTACAGCCATAAACATGGCAAATAAAGAACCCTTACAACATATAAAGCAGCACACAGACATCACAGAAAAAAACTACTACACCCCACCAACACCAAGAACTCTCCTGAAAAACATAAACATAGTTGAAATCAAAATAGAACATTACAAACTGCTAAAAGAAAAATTCCCCAACGCAGTTGGAGACTTCAGAGGGTCGGTTACGAAGAGGATATACACCGACATCCTCTTGGAAGCACCCATGACCAGCTAAAGGGACGGTTCTACTGTCCCTTCACCATATGATCAAGGTAAGTGATGCTTTCTCACTTACCCAGTACTTAGAATATGCAGTATAAATGTACGTTGCTTGGGGTCATCTTTAAAGCATGTCACCTCCTCAACGACTTCAGGTCACTAAACATAGATGTGGTAGCTATCAACTAGACCAGAATCGCCGAAGCACGAGCCGTCGCACCGATCTTCGGCGGCTACGAAGTATACGCATCCCCCAGCCGTCCTGGATCTGGGGGATGTGTTGCCGTGCTTTTTCGGAGAGGCTGGGATCTCGCCATACGCGCCATCTGCCTGGACCCAGAAGATAAGTCGGTTGTGCTGGACGTGACCGGCAGCGAAGGCAATGCTTTCAGTGTAGTAGCCGTCTACGCCCCAACAGGGGCAGGACGGCCAGATTTCTTCAGACTTCTAGAGATCTTTCTTGGAACGTCCCGCTCTTTAGTGTTAGTGGGCGACTGGTACGGTATGCTGGGATTATGTGGGGCTAGTAGAGAGGGCAGGAGGGTGTAAAAGCCTCAACAACCTGCTAAGACATTTTGAACTGTCTGACAGGTATAGAGTGGATTATCCGCATTGGCCAACGTGGACATGGGCAAAAGCATCGGGTCATCCAGATCGTATTTAGATAGGGTATTCTGTAGGGAAAGAGATAAGGCTAGTGTAGGCTGTCCACAATTTAATGTAGTCGACTACACGGACCACAAATTTGAGATCTGTGAAGTTGAGTTAGATAGACGCCATAGGAAAGGGCCCGGCTACTGGAAGCTGAACGCGTCGTCCCCGGCGCGCAAAACTTACAGAGACCGGATTAGCTAATTAGTTAGGAGTGCGTTGACGGGTGCGATCGTCAACAGGTGGTGGTTTACCTTGAAAAGGGATATTACAGTAGAATCGATAAGGTTTAGAAAAGGAGTAGTGAAAGAGGAAAATAGTGTAGAGGGAGAGTTCGTTAGAAATCTAGATGTGTTTAGGACAGGCATCGCAACCGACGTGCTTGCGGCGAGATTGGCACTCGACCAATTCTTCGACGTAAAGCATGAAGACACGGGGGGACGAAAGCCGTTTAATGGGCCCGGGTGGTGGGGGCGTGACTTGGCAACAAGTCCACAATTCGTTCTTTGTCTGATCAAAACGTGCGCATGCTGCTTGAACCGAGCAGATGTGTGCGGCTTTTCAACAGCAATTTGCTCAATTGTTCGGGAGCGGTGGCCGGCCGGATCGGTGTATGGACTTCGGTGTATACCTCGACGAACTGCCATCGCTCTCAACGACCGCAGCGCAGTGCTGCGAAAAGCCGATAACAGCAGTTGAATTACGGGAAGCGATGTATTACTGCACGAAGGGTAAATCGCCAGGTTTGGATGGTCTGCCCTACGAGCTGTATGCGTATATGACAGACTTGTTCGGCGACCTTTTGCCAGATGTCTACTGCTACTGGCAGCAGAACGGGAGCATTCCCAGTTTTGTGAGCTGGGGAGCGGTGACGCTGCTGAGAAAAGACCCGAACAAGGAGGACGTTATAAACAACTTCAGGCCCATAAATCTGCTGAACGCACCGTTTAAGATTTTGGCCAAGGTCTTAGCAAAGAGATTGGCGCTTGTCGACGGTGATGTGTGGGAGTGGCGAAGACATGCGCCATTCCGGACAGATCCATGCACGACAACCTCCAGCTCATGCGATACAACATAAAGAGGGTGGTTATGGAACCTGGCTCGGGTGGGGCCCTGGTCAACTTGGATCAATCTAAAGTATTTGATAAGGTCGACCATCGGTACATGGCTGCGGTCCTCGAGGCGGCCGATTTCCGGCCGGATTTTAGGGGTTGGATCGCTGCGTTGCACAGCGACATCTGGTTGATTGTGAGGGTAAATGGTCACTGTCGCAGTCTTTCAGCATCATGCGCTCGGTCCACCTGGGTTGCCCCCTCTCGTCCCACTTGTACGTACTGGCCCTCGAGCCGTTACTGCATAAATTGTAGACGATGAGGGGGCTCCCACGCGAACTGGGATTCGGGATATCCGTGGTGGTGTCGAGCACCAAACATGTCCAGATACTCGGCTCCGCTCTTACGTCATACGAAGCGATGACAGGAGCTAAGATAAACTAGGAAAAGTCGCTGGGCTTGCAACTCGGCACCTAGAGAGGCAAGTCCATGCCGTCCGACAGCGTCGTGGGGCGCTGGACGGAAGGACCGGTTAAATTGCTCGGGTTCCGGTTCGGTCCGGACCTCCAGATGGAGAAAAACTGGAGCGAGGTGACGGGCAGGGTGGCCTCTCTCATCCAGAAATGGGCCGAGAGGAGGCTGTC
Organism: Eledone cirrhosa; assembly: GCA_964016885.1. NCBI lineage: Eukaryota > Metazoa > Mollusca > Cephalopoda > Octopoda > Eledonidae > Eledone > Eledone cirrhosa. The sequence continues at coordinate 215,235,283 of OZ024742.1, read as the reverse complement.
TCTGAAATGCCGGGCGGAGGTGGCGAATGCGTACATAGCGTCCGTCATCTGCTACCGCCTGACCGTCGTACCTTGCCCGCGCCCAGCTCTGACCAAAATGGAGCACCAACTCTTCCGCCTTTTGTGGAAAGGACGTGCTCCCATGCTCAGACGATCCATTTGTTGTCAATACCCGTTGCGTGGAGGACTAGGCATGCCGGGGCTGATGATGCACAAACATGCGCTGAGGCTGAGACATCTCTGGTGCTTCCTTGGCGGTGAACAGGTGTGGTCGCCGTTTGCCAGACGCGCTTTTCCCCAGGTCGTCTCCTTCACGGAGCTGCAGTCCTGGATCAGGAAAAGACCGATGGACAGCGCTTTGAAGCTGGAATGTCTCCAAGAGCTCACCGCCCTCTACCAGCTGGGCACTAGTATCGGTGGAACATCCACCTCGGCGTTCTATAGAGGGCTAGTGGAAAGATAGAGCAACGACGTTCCCGGGGAGACCCTGGGCGTCGAAGATGATTAGCTGTTCGCTCTCTTCAAGAGAACTTTCAGACGGGGGCCGATGGACAACTTCAAGACATCTCTGACCTGGAAGTGCTATCGGGGAGCGTTGCCAATTCGGGATGAGCTCTACAGGCACGAAGGTGCTATCAGCCGCGTCTGTCCGTGATGCGCGCAGGGCGACGAAAGCGTCCTGCACGCTCTCGTTCAACGCCCGAGGAATGGTGACTTGTGGAGCTATGTCGAACAGCTGCTGTCGCGTGTATGACATATCCGGTTATCGACTGAGTCCATTGTGCAGATAGCCCCGCCATCCTCCTTTAAAGAGGAGGAAGGGCAGACAGTTTTAATCTGCCTGGTGGCCATGGCGAAAGAGATTGTGTGGTAGACAAGATTGAAAGGGTTGAAGTCGGATACTTTCTTCTCCAGCCAATCCCTGATTAACTTTTTTAAGTTTCACTTGAAGAGGAAAATCAGGGTGGAGAGGCAAGTGCTGTCTTCTAGTAAGTTTATTGAAAGGGGGGCAAATGTGGCGAGTCTGGTCTGAGTGAACGGGCCCGCTTTGAGTATACGCCTGTAGACTAAGGAGTTGGAAAACAGAGAGAGGGCGCTTGACCTGGTGGTCATGGTGGCCGTGGTTTTTTGTGTTGTGTTTCACCACGAGTGACCCTCGGAGGTTTCCCCCTTCTTGGGGAATATTTGTTGTTTGGATTTTTTTGGATTTCTAGATCGATTTTGTTATAACCTGTTTACACGACCAAACCCAATTTGTATCGTCCTTTACTGTTCTGTGCCGTCTCTAATGTTTTTGTTCGTGTCAGCCCTTGTGGCCAATAAAGAAACCATGCAGTATCGGTAAAGGGTCGGACGCCATGCTTTGTAGCAAAGAGTTACGGCCCTTTATGATCTGAGTTCAAATCCCGCCGAGGTTAACTTTGCCTTTCATCCTTACGGGGTCGATAAAATAAAGTGCCAGTAATACACTGGGATAATTGCTGGCCTTGTGCCTAAAGTAGAAACAATTAATATTATTATTATTGTTTTTATTCGAGCGGCTCATCTTCAAATTTTTGTGGAGTTGTCAGGTTCCGCTGGTGAGGCGGTCTATCTGCTGCCAGCACCCTCTACGTGGAGGGCTGGGCATGTCGTGGCTAATGATGCGCAGCATGCGCTGAGGCTGCGGCATATCCAGATATTCTGGCTAAAAGGTGAACAGGTGTGGTCGCTGTTTGTCAGACGGGCCTTTCCGCAGCTCGTCTCTTTGACTGAGCTGCAGTCCTGGGTCAAGAAGAGACCGAGACTGGGTGACTGGCATCTGGAATGTTGCCAGGCACTCATTGCCCTCTACCAGGCGGGCAATGCGGTCAGTGGAACTTCCACTCTCGAGTTCTATAGAGGATTAGTGGTGGGCAAGTGGTGGTTGAAGAGTCTCTGGGAGTCAACGAAGTCGAACTAACCAGTCTGTACCGTAGGACTTTAGAGCCGGGGACGATGGATAATTTCCATAAATCCCTCGCTTGGCAGTGCTACCGGGGGGGGGGGGGCACTGCCGGTTCGAGATAAACTCTACAGGCACGGAACTGCTGTCACACGGACATGCCCGAGATGCGCGCAGAGCGACGAAAACCGTTCTGCACACACTCGTCCAGTGTCCGTGCATTACTGACTTGTGGAGTTATGTTGAACAGCTGTTGTCGCGTGTAGAACAGATCCGGCTATCGGCCGAGTCCATAGTGAATATCGACCCGCTGCCTTTTTTTCGCCAGAAAAGGCAGGCAATTTTCCTCTGTCTGGTGGCAGTAGCGAAAAAGGTTGTATGGTGGACGAGGTTGTAAGGACTGAAGACAGACACTTTTCTCTTAGGCCAATCCCTCATCAACTTTTTCAAGTTTCACTTGGAAAGGAAGGTGAGGGTGGAGAGAGAAGTGCTGCGCCTCAGTACATTTGCTGAAAGGTGGGTGAATGTGGCGAGAAGGGCCCGTATGAGTGGGCCTACTCTGGTCATGCGGCTGTAGGTAGGTAAATTTGAGGAGGAGAGAGTTTGCCTTTCCAGGGTGCTCTCGAAGCATCGGATCGTTCAGGATTGGTGGGGTACCTGAGCGAACCCTGGGTGGTCATCCCCCCTATTGGGGAACTTTTTCTTGTTGTAATTTTATTGTCACTTTATTGTTACTTTGTTATTGTTTACTAGATTTTTCTGTAAACCCCCACTGTCCCAGTCTTTTGTTTTGTCCCCTATATGTCGGCCCTTGTGGCCAATAAATGAAATCATTATTACTGGGGCGCAGCAATTCTCTCTCCACCCTCACCTTCCTTTCGAAGTGAAACCTGAAATAAAGTACCAGTAATGCACTGGGTAATTGCTGGCCTTGTGCCTAAAGTAGAAACAATTATTATTATTATTATTATTATTATTATTATTATTATTATTATTATTGGCGACCTACGTAGGAAATCGTATTATCGTGAGCTCCGCAAAGGTTTGTTATTTCCGTTTGTTTAAAAATTGCCATTTATGGAAAATTTTATTGTAAACTGTTTATAAGCACACATACATTGTTTTCCGAAAAGGACACCCAAAAAGATTGGGGCCTTGTGCCCAAAATTTTAACTTTTATTATTATCCAAAAATTTCTTTGAAAAAAAATGGCTAATTCCCCTGTGCACCAAGCAGCTGAGAGCCTTCCTCACAAAATAACACCTCACACCGACACCACCATTGTAAATGTTACTACGTTTGCCAACACAAAAAAAATATAAGCAGTAGCAATATTTTAAATTTGTCTCAGGCAGACATTCATTTCCCGCCATTACCAATGACTGCAGGTGTTAAACCCTCCACCACCACCACCACCGCGACAACCACCACCACCACCACCACCGCGACAACAGAAACAAAAGAAGAAAAAAATAAATTAACTCGTGACGTCGAAATGAAATCAAGCAAAATGGACTCTTCCCCACCAAAGACGACTGACGTCACCACCACCATAACTGAAAATAAAATTAATATTAACGATAGCAACAACAACAACAATGACATTATAAAACCGACCCTCAGTTTCGCCATCGTAGCAAAACAATTCGAAGCGTTCACGGTAACTCAAGAAGATTTAGAAAATGCCAAACAAATGGTAAAGAAAGATGGGTACAGGGTCAGCCTCACCCCCCCCCCCCACCTAATAAAATGGAGCATCGGCGCCTGTGCACCGTGTCGTATAGAACAATAAATGTAAAATCGCGCCGAGTGGAACGGGCATCCGAGTCCCAAATCCAAAAAGCTTTGGGACATGTGTGGGCAAGAAAAACCCACATCAGACGTGGGCAAAAGTATGGAACCGTGGATGTGTTCTTTGAAACACCAGAGGAGGCTAGAGAACACTCCATGGCCCCATTAAAAAGTGACGACCTCACACTCGTCCCAAGCTATTGTGGCCAGAGACTCGTAAAGATCAGGGTGACCCACGTTCCACCGGCCATCGAAATTCCTGGCTAATAGCGGCTGTCATCGCCGGCATCGAGGCCAACACGAAAATAATAACAATAGCAAAAGAAAAGCAGGAAAACTGGTCCGGATCTGGGATGGAGCTCCTGATCCAAGCGGACCAAAAAAGCATTGAGGAGATCCCAGAGGTAATAGACCTCACTGACGGCAGCCACCTCACGGTAATTGTCGAGGGCAGAAGACCTAGGTGTGTCGTTTGTGGTGAAGGAACCCACCTAAGGGCTTTCTGCCCTCAGGCTAAAAGGTTGAGGCCACCTCTCCTACCCACCCCAGTGACACAACCATCAACACCACCAGTAGCAGAGATGGCAGCAACAACTGTAGCAGCAACAACAGAAGCAACTATAACAGCAACAAACCCAGCAACAGTAGCAAAACCAACACCACTACCACCACCAGCAAAACCAACACCACCACCCAACGCTTCAGAACTAGCACCAGCGCCTACACCATCCACCACACCACAACCAAAACTAACGGCTGTGGAGGATTTTCCACTCCCCGGCCTATCACAACTGGAGACAGATTGTGACGACAGGAGTGGGAAACGATATCCGGAAAAAAAAAGAAACCAAAAAAGAAAAAATTCTCTTCCTTCCCCCTCCAAAAACAAAATACAGAGGGAAACAAATAAACCAAGAAACAAAAAAGTTAGGACAGATATGCCACCATCCACACCAGCATCACCAACCCCATCAACCCAAACACCAACACCATCACCATCATTAACTCCAACACCACCATCACCTACACCACAAAAGTCACCAAAATGCGAAACAGAAACAAACCCACAACAAACGCAAACAAAACAAAACAACCAAAACGATACACACTACACAGCATTAAATTTGAACAACAAGCAATTATTACACTACATCCAACACAACACCAGCATCACAGAAAAAGACTACACAACAACCCCAAAATTCACACCACCTCCACACATACAAATCACTCGCATCACACAGAAAACGTACATGACACTAAAACAAAAATTCCCCAAAGACATCGGAGACTTCCGACAAGCACTCTCCAGGAGGATTTATAAGGACATCCTTCCTGAGGAGGCCACAAGCAGTGAAAAGGATGGAAAAGCCGTCCTTCCCCTACGAGAAGTAAGGTAAGTGGTCTTTCCCATCTTTTCCACTCCTTTTCAACATGACCTCACTCAGAATAGGCAGCATAAATGCGCGTGGCTTGGGGTCGTCATGGAAGCAGGGCCACCTGCTCAACGACCTCAGGTCACTAAACATAGATGTAGTGGCCATCAGCGAGACCAGAATCTCTGAAGCACAGGCTTTCGCACCGATCTTCGGCGGCTACGATGTGTACGCATCTCCCAGCCGTCCGGGATCGGGGGGAGGAGTTGCTGTGCTTTTTCGGAGAGGTTTGGATCTTGCCATACGGGCCATCTTCCTGGACCCAGAAGGTAAGTTGGTGGTGCTGGACGTGACCAGCGGAGACGGGCAAGCTTTCAGGTTAGTGGCCGTCTATGCCCCGACAGGAGCAGGGCGGCCTGATTTCTTCCGGCGTCTGGAGACCTTTCTTGGAACGTCCCGCTCTTTAGTGTTAGTGGGCGACTGGAACGGGATCTTAGATGCACGCTGGGATTGTGTGGGATTAGTGGATAGGGAAGGAGGGTGCAAGCGTCTCACCAACCTCCTCAGACGTTTTGAACTGTCTGACAGGTACCGAATGGATTTCCCGAATGTACCAATGTGGACTTGGACAAATCGCATAGGGTCATCCAGATCATATCTAGATAGAGTATTTTGTAGGGAAATAGATAGGTCTAGCATAGGCTGTCCACAATTCAAGATAGTCAGCTACACGGACCACAAATTCGTGATCTGTGTGCTTGACTTAGATAGGCTTCATAGACAAGGACCCGGCTACTGGAAGCTAAACGCGTCCTTACCAGCGCGGAAGGCCTAAAGAGACCGGATTAGCGAACTAGTTAAGCGGGCGTTGACGGGGGCCATCGTCAACAACAAGTGGTGGTTTGCTCTGAAAAGAGCAATTAGAATAGAGTCCATTAGGTTTAGTAAGACTTTAGCAATAGAGAAAAATAGAGCAGAGGGAGAATTAGTTAGAAAATTAGATGAGGCGCTTAGCAAAGGCATCGCGACCGACGTACTTGCGGCGAAATTGGCCCTTGACCAATTCTTCAATGCAAAGCACGAAGGCTGCGTTGTCAGAGCAAGGGTGCGTGCTCTCAGACACGAGGGGACGAAAGCCGTTCAATGGGCCCGAGTGGCGGAGGCGCGTCGTGGCAACAAAGCCACGATCCGGTCTTTGGTGGACCACGACGGGCGCATGCTACTCGACCCCGGGCAAATGTGTGAAGCTTTTCAGCGACACTTCGCTCAGCTGTTCGGGGGCAGTGGCGGGCCGGATCGAGGGATGGACTTTAGTGTCTACCTCGACGGACTGCCGCGGCTTTCGGCCACTGAGGCGGAGTGTTGCGAAAAGCCGATAACAACCGCTGAAGTACGGGATGCAATGACTAGTTGCACAAGGGGTAAATCGCCTGGTTTTGATGGTCTGCCCTATGAACTTTACGTACAAATGCCAAACTTGTTCGGAGGCCTCTTGGCGGACGTCTACTGCAACTGGCAACAGAACGGGAGAATTCCCAGTTCTGTGAGCCGAGGAGCGGTGGCGCTGCTGAGAAAGGATCCGAACAAGGGGGATAACATAGATAATTTTAGGCCCATAACACTGCTAAACACAGAGTTCAAGATTTTGGCCAAGGTGCTAGCAAAGAGGTTGGCGCTTGTCGTTGGTGGTCTGGTGGGAGAGGCACAGACATGCGCCATTCCCGACAGATCCATCCACGACAACCTCCACCTCATGCGATACATCGTAGAGAGGGTAGCTAAGGAACCTGGCACGGGTGGGTCTTTGATCAATTTAGATCAGTCGAAAGCCTTCGATAGGGTCGACCATCGCTACCTAGCGGCAGTCCTGAGGGCGGCTGGCTTTGGGCCCGTCTTCAGAGGCTGGATCGCTGCCATGCACAGCGACATCTGCTCTGTAGTGAGAGTGAACGGTCACCTTTCGGAACCGTTCAACATCATGCGCTCGGTCCGCCAAGGATGTCCCCTCTCGTCCCTATTGTACGTATTGACTCTCGAGCCATTACTGCACAAACTGGAGACGTTGAGGGAGGTCCCGCGCGAACTAGGATGCGGAAGATCCGTGTCAGCATATGCCGACGATGTCACCGTAGTGGTGTCGAACGCCAAACACATCGAGGCGATCGGCACTACACTAAGAGAATACGAAGCGGTGACAGGAGCAATGATCAACCAGAAAAAGTCAGTGGGCCTGCAGCTCGACACCTGGAGAGGCAGGTCCATGCCGTCCAACATCGTCGTCGGGCGCTGGACGGACGGACCGGTTAAATTGCTAGGGGTCTGGTTCGGTCCAGACCTCCAGACGGACAAAAACTGGGACGAGGTGACGAGCAGGGTGGCTTCTCTCACCCAGAAATGGGCGGAGAGGAAGCTATCCCTGAAAGGTCGAGCGGAGGTGGCGAATGCGTACATCGCATCCGTCATCTACTACCGCCTGACCGTCGTACCTTGTCCTAAGCCCCGCCTGACTGCGCTGGAGCGTTTGCTCTTTCGCTTCTTGTGGAAGGGACGCGCTCCGATGGTCAGGCAGTCCATCTGCTGTCAACACCCGCTACGTGGAGGGCTGGGCATGCCGTGGCTGATGATGCGCAGACACGCACTCAGGCTACGACATCTCCACCTCTTCCTCGACGGTGATCAGGTGTGGTCGCCGTTTGCAAGACACGTTTTTCCCCAGCTCGTCTCCTTGACGGAGCTGCAGTCCTGGGTCAAGCGAAGACCGAGAGGGAGCGCTTGGAGACTGGAATGTCTTCAGGCGCTCACAGCCCTCGACCAATCGGGCAATGTGATCGGTGGAAACTCCACCTTGGCGTTCTATAGGGGATTAGTGGAGGGGAAGAGCGACGACGTACTTGGAGAAACTCTAGGCGTCGACGAAAATCAACTAGCCAATCTCTTCGGAAGGACTTTCGGGCCGGGGCCTATGGACAACTTCCAGAAATCCCTGGCCTGGCAGTGCTACCGAGGAGCTTTGCCAGTTCGGGATAAACTCTACAGGCATGGAGGTGCCGTCAGCCGGGCATGTCCGAGATGCGCGCAGGGCGACGAAACCGTCCTGCACGCACTCGTCCAGTGTCCGAGCATTGCTGACTTGTGGGTTTATGTCGAACACCTGCTGTCACGTGTAGGACGGATCCAGCTATCAGCTGAGTCCATCGTGAGGATTGCCCCGCCCCCTTCCTTTAGCCTGGAAGGGCAGGCAGTTTTTATCTGTCTGGTGGCCATGGCGAAAGAGATAGTATGGTGGACACGTTTGAAAGGGCTGAAGACGAGCACTTACCTCTTCGGTGATGCCCTGATTAACTTTTTCAAATTTCATTTGAAAAGGAAAATCAGGGTAGAGAGGGAGGTGCTCTCTTCCCAGCATTTTGTTGAAAGATGGGTGAGAGAAGCAAGTATGGCCCGAATGAATGGGCCTTCTCTGAGCATGTGTCTGTAAATTAAAGGTGGAAAACTGGGAGAGGGCACTTGCCCTGGTGGTCAGGGCCACTGTGGTCTTTTAATGGGCTTTCTCCACAAATGTCCCTTGGAAGTCTCCCCCCTATTGGGGAATTTTTTCTTTGTTTTTTTACACGCAGAAATGCCCATTTGTACCGTCCTGTATTGTTCTGTACTGTCCTTAATGTCTACTTTATGTGAACCCTTGTGGTTAATAAAGAAAACATTATTATTATTATTATTAGTATTATTATTATTATTACAGTTGCATTTATCTTGCTTTATGTTCATACGAGTTATCACCAAGCCACAACCAGTGACCTCAAGAGCCAACAAGGTCCGCAATGTTCAAGAAAGAACATACATACTCACACATGCATCTTTAGGTGTTTAGACTTGTGATGTACTTATATTGACAGAAACTTCCTTAGTATATGGGCAGTTTCCATTAGTACTATCTTTTGTATTTCTCCTATACGCGGCTTTCCTGGGATTTGCGATAAGTAATCATTAGACCCCTTAGGTATCATTCCTAGAGCGCTTAGAACCACTGGTATTATTTTAGTTCTCAATTTCCACATTTTTCCAATTTCTATCTCCAGGTCCTTATACTTGCTCAATTTTTCAAATGTTTTTATAGATACATTCTTGTCTATTGGAACGGACATATCAATTAGTAGGCATACCCTCTTTTAAAAGTCCTTCAGTATTATATCAGGTCTATTTGCATCTATTTTTCGGTCTGTTTGGATGATAAAGTTCCACAAGATTGAGATGTGATCTTTTTCAAGTATGGGAGGTGGTTGATGCTCCCACCAATTCTTTTGATGGGGCAGGTCAAAATGCTTACACATTATCCAATGTATGTATTGTGCAGCTCTGTCATGCCTGTTCAGGTATTCGGTTGGAGCTATAGGACTGCACATTGAAATTATATGGTCAATGGTCTCTGGTTGTTTTTTACATACACGGCATAATGGGCTGCATCCATTATTTATTATGTTGGCTTGGTAATTTTTTGTTGGCAGACACTGATCTTGTGCTGATATAATCAGTCCTTTAGTCTCCGATTTCAGTTCAGATGATGCCAACCAGTGATGGGTTAAAGTTTTGTCAACATCAGGATTGTTAGCTCGTTCTGGGTATTTTCCATACAGAGGCTTTTCTTGCCATTTCTTAGCCACTTTCTGTAGCAGTTCTTTTTTTGCAATTACTTTTACCTGCTTTGCTTTTTCTGTGTTTTCCATTTCAGCAGTAAATGGGACTTCTGAAATTTGTAGTCCATTACTGTATCTTTGTCCATTACTGTATCTTTTGTAATAGAGTATGATCTTTTGATGTCTTCGTGTTTTAAAACGAGTTTGATCATCCAATCATGTGATTCCGTTAGATATGTAGATAATCCAATTGTTGCAGTTTTCAACGCAATGTCTAACTGGATTAACCCACGTCCTCCTCCTTTCCTAGGGAGATATATTCTATCTATGTCTGCCTTAGGGTGATGCATTCTGTGCATGGTTAAGAATTTTCCGATTTTTGTATCGAGCCTACGGATCTCTGTGCTTGACCAGTTGATGACATTGTAACTGTAGGTTACTACTGGTATGGCAAGCGTGTTTATGGCATCGACCCTATTCCTTGCATTCAATTCCGTTCTTAAGATTGCTCTTACTCTGCGTTAACATTCCTTCCTTATCCTTTCCCTCATTGTCGAGTGCTTGATTCCGTCTCCTTCACAAACACCTAGATATTTGTAAGTTTCCTCTTGATCAAGTTCTCTTATCACATTCCCCCGATCAAGATTAATGTCTGAACTTTTCAGCAGCTTTCCTCTGGTGAACGTTGCTTTGGCGCATTTATCTAGTCCAAACTCCATTTTAATGTCATCACTGAGCTGCTCCACAGTGGATAATAGCCCTTGCAATTGTTCATCATTTTTTGCAAATAGTTTCAGGTCATCCATGTAGAACAAGTGGTTAATGGTTTTGTCATAGACTTTATATCCATGTTTTGTTTCATTGAGCATTTTACTTAATGGTCTAAGTGCGATGCAGAATAAAAGCGGTGATAAAGAGTCACCCTGAAAAATTCCACAATTAATATTAACTTCTCCAGCTTCCAGTGATTTTGTTTCACTATTCAAAAGGAGTGTCGTTTTCCATGTCTTCATACCAAATGACAAAAACCCCCTGACAACGGGGGATATTTTGAAAATCTCTAAACATTTTTCAATCCAACTGTGTCAAACTATCGAATGCTTTTTTATAATCTATCCAAGCAATTGATAGATTTTTGTGTCTATTATGACACGCTTCCAGTATCATTTTGTTAATCAAGCTGATCCTTACAGCCATATGAGCCTCGTTTACACCCTTTCTGCTCAATGAGAAATAGGTCATTTGTTATCAGGTGGTCATATGTATATTCAGTTAGAGCTGATGTTAAAATTTTATACATTGTGGTCAAGCAAGTTATCGGTCTGGAATTTTGGGGATTGTTTGTCTCATCATTCTTCGGAAGCAGGAATGTAATGCCGTTAACTAGCCATGATGGTATCTTTTCTGGCTCCTTAACTATTTCATTGTAAAGTTGGGCTAACAGCTATGAGACTCTGTGAAGGCATTTATCCAAACATTTGGTATTTTGTCTTTTCCTGGGGATTTCCATTTGTTGGTTTTTCTTAGAGCCAAACGCAACTTTTCAACTGTTATATTTTCCCATATTTGTTCCTCAAGGTGAGCTGTATCTTTCATTTGTCTGTCTATCCATGGGGCATGTATATTATGAACTTTTTCTTCGGCCCAGATCTTTTCCTAGAATTCTTGCACTTCCTCCTTGGGTGGTATTGATTTAGCAGTTATAGTTGACTTACCAATTTTTCTGTAGAAGTTTCTTTGGTTGTTTTTGAACATGTTATTGTCCTTATAGAATCTAGATCGTTTTTCAAAGCGCCTTATACGAGCAGCTTTGGCCGACACTTTTTGCTTGATTGTTTCTATCAGCATGTCTATGTCACTTGTTGATTTTATACTGTACTTTCTTTTCAATTTTCTAAGTTTAGTTTGTTTAACATGTTCACCTACTTGATAGTTTGTTAACATTTCTATGTCAGATCGGAGAAAGTTTATTTGGCGATTGATGTTCTCTTGCCAAGTAGATTTCTTGTGGGAATTCCTTTGTTTTTTCATTTTCACTCCACATAAGTGAGTGGTGACTTTAGCTGATGCATAATAGAGATGATTTAAATAAGTAATGTTTAGTTTGTTTGTGATGATAATGCTTTTGAGAATTATGTTAGTCTTGTGTATTATCTTTTGGTACTGTTTGGAGTTCTATATCTTAGAGAGGGTGTCTCGTTCCCTCATGTCAGATTCTTTCATTTGCATCCATTCGATCATAATTTCATCCTTCAAGTTGGCAAGTTCATTCTCATTCATTTATTTATCATTTACAATCTCATTGTTTTTATTTTGAGTTTCATCTTGAGCATGCACTCCCTGCACTTTTTCGATCCTTTCTTTAATTTGTTCTGTTGTCAGTGATTCCGCCCCAACCCTGGGATTCGAAGTGTTACAATTTACCTCGTTTTCACTGACACATGTTTCATATTTCCTTCGCTGACTTTGTGCTAATAGCTTGATCTGATCAATTTCTATATCAGTTAGTAACTTTTTTTTTACAATATTTCTTCGTATATTGGCTAGTTTGTTACTGTCAATATAGCCTCTGTTTTCGGGATGTTTCTTTTTCCAGTTGATATATGTCTGTTCTGTATTCGATGTATTTGATGGGTAGTACATGGCAGTGTAGAAAGCCTCAAGGACTTCTTTATTATCTTCCCTTAACGATTTTTCTCTCTTTTTCTTTGGATTTTTGGTGGTGAGCATGGAGGGCCAACAGTAGGAGTATTCCGGTTATGGGAGGTCTCCAGCTCCGAAGTGATGGGAAGGTTTGAACCATTAGCTGATTTTTCGACCCCAGTCTGGTTCCTCTCTGAGGGACGCGGCCCTATTTGACCCGGGTGACGGACTACCCCGGTATGAGATTTTATCATTTGACATTTACTTTATTTTGTCGCGTTTTATCCTTATCCGCCAAGGGGTAATCATTTCGTGTTACCACTTCTAGGACGAGTGTCAACCAAGACTAGAGGGGTCGTCCTCCCCTAGAGACACGGCTATTCCCCGCCGGCCGCCATCCGGGTATTTCTTGGTCACGGGGTTTTCTCTTTTGTTGTTTTTTTAATTTGTTATTATCATGAGTGGTTCCTTAATGTGAGCATTGCGTGGTTTAAGAATGAAATTATTAATAATATAATATACTTTTTGCTGAAGTTGCCTGTTATTGTTGTTGGCTATGTCTATGGTGGTGCTGTGGATTTTTCTATTGATGGTGAGGAAGGGGGAGCCAGCAGTGCCATAGACGTTGACGTTTGGCCAGTGACCGGGTCACTAAGTCAATCTATTTATAACTTTTGCTAGCTTCTCCCTTGTCTAGTGATACCGCCTCCTTCCCCTTTCTTAAGTTAACAGAAGGTAATGGGGGAATAGAGGTGGTAGCAATGAAGGAGTGGTGGCGGCGGTGATAGGATAGTGGTAGCAATGATGGATGGAGTGGTGGCGGCGGTGACTATAGTGATGGCGTTGTCGTTACTGAATTTTGTTGAATAGACTGTAGTTTGTTTGATCTGTATATCAATGCGGTTTGTCGCGTATGTTTAATATATGTTTTGACATTATTATTATTATTATTATTTGCATTTATCTTGCTTTATGTTCATACGAGTTATCACCAAGTCACAACCAGTGACCTCAAGAGACAATAAGGTCCGCCATGTTCAAGAAAGAACATACATATTCACACATGCATCCCTAGTGTTTAGACTTGTGATGTACTTATATTGACAGGATCTTCCTTAGTATATGGGCAGTTCCCATTAGTACTATCTCTTGTATTTCTCCTATACGTGGGTTTCCTGGGATTTGCGATAAATAGTCGTTAGACCCCTTAGGTATCATTCCCAGAGCGCCTACAACCACTGGTATTGTTTTAGTTCTCAATTTCCACATTTTTCCAATTTCTATCTCCAGGTCCTTATACTTGCTCAATTTTTCAAATGTTTTTATAGATACATTCTTGTCTATTGGAACAGACATATCAATTAGCAGGCATACCCTCCTTTGAAAGTCCTTCAATATTATATCAGGTTTATTTGCATCTAGTTCTCGGTCTGTTTGGATGCTAAAGTTCCACAAGATTGAGATGTGATCTTTTTCAAGTATGGGAGGTGGTTGATGCTCCCACCAATTCTTTTGATGGGGCAGGTCAAAATGCTTACACATTATCCAATGTATGTATTGTGCAGCTCTGTCATGCCTGTTTAGGTATTCGGTTGGAGCTATAGGACAGCACATTGAAATTATATGGTCAATGGTCTCTGGTTGTTTTTTGCATACACGGCATAATGGGCTGCACCCATTTTTTATTATGTTGGCTTGGTAATTTTTTGTTGGCAGACACTGATCTTGTGCCGATATAATCAGTCCTTCAGTCTCCGATTTCAGTCCAGAGGATGCCAACCACTGATGGGTTAAAGTTTTGTCAACATCAGGATTGTTAGGTCGCTCTGGGTATTTTCCATACAGAGGCTTTTCTTGCCATTTCTTAGCCAGTTTCTGTAGCAATTCTTTCTTTGCAGTTACTTTTACATGCTTTGCTTTTTTTGTATTTTCCATTTCAGCAGTAAATGGGACTTCTGAAATTTGTAGTCCATTACTGTATTTTTGTGCATCTTTTGTAATGGAATATGATTTTTTGGTGCTTTTGTGTTTCAAAACGAGTTTGATCATCCAATCATGTGATTCCCTTAGATATGTGGATAATCCAATTGTTGCAGTTTTCAACGCAATGTCTAACTGGATTAACCCACGTCCTCCTTCTTTCCTAGGGAGATATATTCTATCTATGTCTGCCTTAGGGTGATGCATTCTGTGCATGGTTAAGAATTTTCGGATTTTTGTATCGAGTCTACGGATCTCTGTGCTTGACCAGTTGATGACATTGTAACTGTAGGTTACTACTGGTATGGCAAGCGTGTTTATGGCATCGATCCTATTCCTTGCATTCAATTCCGTTCTTAAGATTGCTCTGACTCTGCGGTAACATTCCTTCCTTATCCTTTCCCTCATTGTCGAGTGCTTGATTCCGTTTCCTTCACAAACACCTAGATATTTGTAAGTGTTTTCTTGATCAAGCTCTCTTATCACGTTCCCCCGATCAAGATTAATGTCTGAACTCTTCAGCAGCTTTCCTCTGGTGAACGTTGCTTTGGCGCATTTATCCAGTCCAAACTCCATTTTAATGTCATCACTGAACTGCTTCACAGTGGATAATAGCCCTTGCAATTGTTCATCATTTTTTGCAAATAGTTTCAGGTCATTCATGTAGAACAGGTGATTAATGGTTTTGTCATAGACTCTATATCCATGTTTTGTTTCATTGAGCATTTTACTTAATGGTATAAGTGCGATGCAGAATAAAAGCGGTGATAAAGAGTCACCCTGAAAAATCCCACAATTAATATTAACTTCTCCAGCTTCCAGTGATTTTGTTTCACTATTCAAAAGGAGTGTCGTTCTCCATGTCTTCATACTGAATGACAAAAACCTCCTGACAACGGGGGATATTTTGAAAATCTCTAAACATTTTTCAATCCAACTGTGTGGCAAACGATCGAATGCTTTTTTATAATCTATCCAAGCAATCGATAGATTTTTGTGTCTATTATGACAATCTTCCAGTATCATTTTGTTAACCAGAAGCTGATCCTTACAGCCATATGAGCCTCGTTTACACCCTTTCTGCTCAATGGGAAATAGGTCATTTGTTATCAGGTGGTCATATGTGTATTCAGTTAGGACTGATGTTAAAATTTTATACATTGTAGTCAAGCAAGTTATCGGTCTGGAATTTGGGGGATTGTTTGTCTCATCATTCTTCGGAAGCAGGAATGTAATGCCGTTAACTAGCCATGATGGTATGTTTTCTGGCTCCTTAACTATTTCATTGTAAAGTTGGGCTAACAGTTCATGAGACGCTGTGAAGGCATTTATCCAAAAGTTTGGTATTTTGTCTTTTCCTGGGGATTTCCATTTGTTGGTTTTTCTTAGAGCCAAGCGCAACCTTTCAACTGTTATATTTTTCCATGTTTGTTCTTCAAGGTGAGCTGTATCTTTCATTTGTCTGTCTATCCATGGGGCATGTATGTTATGAACTTTTTCTTCGGCCCAGATCTTTTCCCAGAATTCTTGCACTTCCTCCTTGGGTGGTATTGATTTAGCAGTTATTGTTGACTTACCAATTTTTCTGTAGAAGTTTCTTTGGTTGTTTTTGAACATATTATTGTCCTTATAGAATCTAGATCGTTTTTCAAAGCGCCTTATTCGAGCAGCTTTGGCCGACACTTTTTGCTTGATTGTTTCTATCAGCATGTCTATGTCACATGTTGATCTTATACTGTACTTTTTTTTCAATTTTCTAAGTCTAGTTTGTTTAACATGTTCACCTACTTTATAGTTTGTTAAAATTTCTATGTCAGATCGTAGAAGATTTATTTGGCGATTGATGTTATCTTGCCAAGTAGATTTCTTGTGGGAATTCCTTTGTTTTTTCATCTTCACTCCACATAAGTGAGTGGCGACTTTAGCCGATGCATAATAGAGATGATTTAAGTCAGTAATGTTTAGTTTGTTTGTGATGATAATGTTTTTGAGAATTATGTTAGTCTTGTGTATTATCTTTTGGTTCTGTTTGGAGTTCTGGATCTTAGTAGGGAGGGTGTCTCGTTGCCCCATGTCAGATTCTTTCATTTTCATCCATTCGATCATAATTTCATCCTTCAAGTTGGCAAGTTCATTCTCATTCATTTCTTTATCATTTACGATCTCATTATTTTCATTTGGAGTTTCATCCTGAGCATGCACACCCTCCACTTTTTCGCTCCTTTCTTTAATTTGTTCTGTTGCCAGTGATTCCGCCCCAACCCTGGGATTCGAAGTGTTACAGTTTACCTCGTTTTCACTGACACATGCTTCATTTTCCCTTCGCTGACTTTGTGCTAATAGCTTGATCTGATCAATTTCTATATCAGTTAGTAACTTTTTTCTTACAATATTTCTTCGTATATTGGCTAGTTTGTTACTGTCAATATAGCCTCTGTTTTCGGGATGTTTCTTTTTCCAGTTGATATATGTTTGTTCTGTATTCGATGTATTTGATGGGTAGTACATGGCAGTGTAGAAAGCCTCAAGGACTTCTTTATTATCTTCCCTTGACCATTTTTCTCTCTTTTTCTTTGGATTTCTTGGTGGTGAGCATTGAGGGCCAACAGTAGGAGTATTCCGGTTATGGGAGGTCTCCAGCTCCGAAGTGATGGGAAGGTTTGAACCATTAGCTGATTTTTCGACCCCAGTCTGGTTCCTCTCTGAGGGACGCGGCCCTATTTTACCCGGGTGACGGCCGATCCGGTATGAGATTTTATCATTAGACATTTACTTTATTTTGTCGCGTTTTATCCTTATCCGCCAAGGGGTAATCATTTCGTGTTACCACTTCTAGAACGAGTGTCAACCAAGACTAGAGGGTTCGTTCTCCCCTAGAGACATGGCTATTCCCCGCCGGCCGCCATCCCGGTATTTCTTGGTCACGGGGTTTTCTTTTTGTTGTTTTTTTATATTATCATTATTATTATTATTATTATTATTTTTTATATTATTATTATTATTATTATTATTATTATTATTATTATTATTATTATTATTATCAATCTTGTGCAGACATTCCGCCCTTTTGCTGTCGATAAAATAAAGCACAATTCAAGTACTGGCATTGATTTAATCGACTTGTTCCTGCCCCTTAAATTGTTGGCTTTGTTCTAATTGTAAAATATTATTATCAAGATTATTATTATTTGATGTATGGAGAATATAGTTTCTAACAATTAAAATTATATTAAAAATTAGTGCGTTATACTATAACCCTGCTTAATGACTTTTA
>OZ024742.1:215202661-215212661 GCA_964016885.1 Eledone cirrhosa | reverse complement strand
CTGACTAGCTCACTCGCCCCGTTCACACACAATGTATAGAATAATATATACAGATGTATGCTCATGTACATAGATATAGGAGATACGAGATAGAGTGACAGGCAGATAATGTTCTTATACATATGCACTCAAAACATACATGTGTATATATGTATGTATGTGTGTGTAAGCGAGCTCGACTGTGTGCGCACGCGCTTTTGTATACGCGAGTATAGGTGTAAGTTTGTTTCTGTCTGTGTGTGTTTGTGTGTGTGTGTGTGCAGGTATTGTGTTAAAATAACACATCTTGAATGCAAGTAAAATTATCAAAGGATAAAATGAAATTAATTAAAAGTAATATATATATATATATTAGTGAAGGCGTGTGGCTGAGTGGTTAGAGAATTTGATTCACAATCTTAAGATTGTGAGTTCGATTCCTGGACCGGGTGATGCGTTATGTCCTTGAGCAAGACACTTTATTTCACGTTGCTCCTTCTACCTGGAGTTGCGACCGATAGATAGTATTAGCAACTGGAAAGACTGACGAAAACATTGTTTCCTCGGTCCGATTTGACGAAAGTCGATCGATCCTTTTTTTTTTTTATATATATATATATATATGAGAATTATAGTTTGCCGACCTTTCTGATGAAAAAAAAAAGAAGATTCAACAAAGGTTCAGCTTGCGATAATCACTTTTATCGCTTTTATAGTAACGTAATTTATGTTATATTCTATAAAGCTTTTGGGGAATAGAAGATAATACATCTGTGCAATCATGACAGTTTGCTTACAACAATACTTATTCACAACTAGCATCGATATAACATTAACACCTTAGAAATCATTACGAGCATTGTGTGCAATAAATGTACGATAAACCTGTGTCTAACAAGTTTGTTTATCGATAACATAACGATGATGATTAGGAAGAGGAAAATGGAGTGGGATGAAGATTATAGTGGGGATGTTGACAGTAATGACGATGGTCGTAGTGATAATGACGATAATAATCTATACTATAACAAGTGTTGTGTCGGTCTGTCCATCTGTCACGCTCTGTATATATAGGGTGCGAACATAATACTACACATCTCACTCATTCGACGCCACCCTCTCTCTCTGTCTAATTAAATCGTAACGTGCGAAGAAGCGAAATAAATACGGATTTTGTTTGGGAGGCTGTTGGGGATGTTGTAATTGTGTGTGTTTCTCTCTCTCTCTCTCTCTCTCTCTCTCTCTCTCTCTCTATCTCTCTCTCTCTCCCTCTCTCTCTCTCTCTCTTTCTCTCTCTCTCTCTCTCTCTATCTCTATCTATCTATCTATCTATCTATCTATCTATCTATCTATCTATCTATCTCTATCTCTCTACCGCCCCCTCTCTCTCTGTGCGTGTGTGTATTTGTTTCTGTATGTCCGTAAACATATAGATAACGTACCAAACTTCATGAATAAGGGCAAATGGTTGTTGCTGATATTCAGAGCAAGTGAGAGAGAGAGAGAGAGAGAGAGAGAGAGAGAGAGAGAGAGAGAGAGAGAGAGAGAGAATATGTGTGAAAAATAGATAGACTATCAAGAAAGAAATATTTTGTTGTTGTGGTTATTGAGAGAGAATTATAGTGAGATAGAATGTGTGTGTGAAAGACACAGTGTTGTCCCCACACCAAGAGCTTTGATTGAACATGAGGGAATTTTAAGGATAAGTCTGTCAACATGCGTGTATGTGTGCGTGTGTGTGTGTGTGTGTTCTTCTGTACGTCTTAAGGAAAACCATTTTACAACTAGTAGTAATAATAATAATAACAATAATAATACTAATAATACTAATAATAATTTCTTTATTGGCCACAAGAGCCTACATATAGGGTACAATAAGATAGACGAGGACAGTGGAGGTTTAAAAAAATCATCGATTAACAAAAACAATTATCAATAAAAATGACAGCAATAAAATTCCCCAAATTGGCGATAAGCACCCACGGGAGACTCAGGTGCCCTGCAATCCTAAACCACCCGATGCTTCGAAGGCACCCGTGAAGGGAACCCTACCCTCGTCATACTAACAAGCCTACAGGCGAATGCACAAAGTTGGCCCATTCATATGGGCCATTCTCGCCACATACACCCACCTTTTAGTACATTTACTGGGCTGCAGCACTTCTCTCTCCTCCCTTATCTTTCTTTCCAAGTGAAACTTGAAAAAGTTGATAAGGAATTGGCCTGAATGAAAAGTGTCTATCTTCAGTCCTTTCAATCGGGTCTACCACACTCCCTCTTTCGCTACCACGACTGAACAGAGGAAAGATACCTGCCCTTCACGGCCAAAAGAAGGTGGAAGAGCAATCTTCAATATGGAGACGGTCGATAGCTGGATCCACCCTTCACGAGAAGGGGATTATCAATTTACAAATATGGGAAAGACATTTACTGTTGTTTGTGCCCTTGTGGCATCGTTTGTATGACAATTGATTGTAAATCGTGTGCAATACTAAATGTTGCCTCGTGTGCCAGATTCATACTCGGCATGATTTGGGAAAGAAGCAGAAAGCAAAAGAGGTTTCAAATAATAATAATAATAATGATAATTGTTTCTACGTTAGGCACAAGGCCAGCAAATACCCAGTGCATTACATGTACTTTATTTTATCGACCCCGTAAGGATGAAAGGCAAAGTCAACCTCGGCGGGATTTGAACTTAGATCGTAAAGGGACGTAACTATGCTGGAAAGCATGGCGTCCGACCCTCTACCGATACTGCAAAATCACTAAGATTAACATAAAAATTGACGGCAGTACAGGACAAAACAATGTGGATTTACTTGTAAATATGTAAAAGTTATATATCGAAATATATATAACGAAAAAAAAAACAAAAAAAAAACTGGTTAACAATACTAAAGAAAATTCCAGAGTAGAATATTCCAGGGGATAGTCATGGAAAGATAAAAACCACAGTTACCTAATTGTCCTTCAATCTGTATATGCAGCTACATTTCAGTTTTGCTCATAATCACCAATATCTTTCACTTTTCAACAAATGCGGCACTTTTCTTTCTGCATTCAATTACTATTTCAGGTGATATTAGATGTTGATGAAGTTTAGTCCTAGAGGTTAACCCCTTTCAATCTTGAACCCACACAAGTATTTTCACCATAGCAACCATACAGATAAAAACATATGCAGGTTGGCATTATTCACAATTAACGCATGATACAATGATCCGGTGTTACACGTGATAGTACTTGTTTGGCATAGGTCCACAGGTCATTAATGCTTGAATGCATGCAGAACAGTTCCCTCAGTGTGTTCGCAGCTTGGACAGGCCCGGCTAAGAGCACTTCTGTCTCTTTAGAGTTTACTCCAAACCGGCAATAACCCCGGTAATATTGCCAGGGAGAAGATTCTTCGAGATATTCCATGGGCTCTTGACCGCAAGTCTTCGGAGAAAGGCGAACGGCCGATTGATTATATATATATATATATATATATATATATATATATATATATATATATATATATATATATATATATATAAGAATAACATAAACAAAGATGCTGATTAGTGTATGTTCTTCAGGGACTCGGAGATGGTGATTGATTCCATATTATCTTCAGCTGCTTAGTCTCAAAGTGCTCAACAGCTGTATGTGTTGAGTAACACATATATATTGAGAGAAAGAAACAGAGTGAAATTAGGAAATCTTCTAGTTTTAGCACACGACATCGTTAATAAAGAACGCTTCAAGGAAAAGTCTGGGCTTAGTTATTTATTACAAAGCATTTTACAACACATACTTCCTCGTGTTGAACAGTTTTGTATTAATGTCTGCAAGGCGTTTTGAAATATAATGATTCACAGAGACATGCTTAAACAAAATTTCTTATGAGACTTCAATAACATTTCAAGAAGGATTACGCTATATTTTCAAATTTTAGCTATGTGAATTAAGTTTATAAACAGAAGAAAACAACCACTTTTTTCGATTTGAAAATTAACACAGGAACCAACGAGGGTAATTCTTGTTTAAGAATATAGCAAGTGAATCTTTCTCAAATTACATACTATCATCAAACAGAACCCCATATATCTCTAGAATAATGGAATGTGAGATAATGTGTTGATTACATATCTAAGTTCTGAGTTGACTTAGTGTTAAACAATATACCAATATCTACTATGATAATCATTAGAAGAGTGAAAATCTTCGAGAGTAATACTTGAGTATTGTTATGGTTAATGTAAATATTATCTTGAAAGTTCGTGAGTAATAATTGCCAAAACAATGAATTGATTCATCAAGTTTCCTTCCTCCCTGGCACAATGAATGTATATATGATAGTGCATTTATTCGTGTACAGAAATAGATTTTTTTAGATAATAAACAATTTAGCATAACATTCACAATAAACGAAAATACGGTTGTTGGACCTACCGTACGTAACGCATTAAGAATATAAGCGAAATTAAATAAGCAGTAGAGAGAAACGAAATATATTTTCATTTCTCATTGAATATGTTTAGAATATAATAACAATTTAGATTCCATATCGATAGCATCTGCGAAGCATTTAATTCATTACCTATACTAAAATTCATATGCAAGCATGGTAGCCACCTTAAAACATGCATTCATATTTATAATTCCTTATTTGGTGTGTTCAACAGTTATAATTTCCACTCAAGTAACAGGTGCATTGGACAAGTTACTGATGATGTTTTAAAATATTTGTAAATCTAGGTATACGCACACATTTACTCTCATTCATATACACTGACACTTACAGACAGGCATACATACATATATTTAGATATATGTGTGTACGTGTGTGTTTGAGTATATGTATGTTTATATACAAACATAAACACACGCAAAAACAGACATACGCACACACATACACATACAAACACACACGTACGCGCACACACAGACAGACACACACGCGCGCATACATACATATATATATATAGAGAGAGAGAGACACTCATACATCAACGTTACCCAATGAGTATATATATATCTCTCCCACTTATATAATTGAGTGAAATAGAACGCCCGTTCTAAAGCTTTTCTAGAATGGTCTGTGTTCACTCTAAGAGGATTTGTTGTAGACAAATCGAAAGAAACACGCGTAATATATTTGTTGCCAGACAGAAAGAGATCGATATAAGACATTATAGACTGAACCGTATTTTGGGGTCAATATAATCGACTAAACCCTTGTAGGTGGTTTACTAACAGCGAAATCAGTAAAACGAAAACTTCTTCGCCCATAAGGGGGAGGAGGGGGCATCGCGGCTGAGTCTTAAAACACGCCTTCCATCGGGTCTTTTCAGAAGCAACTGATTTAATTGATCAGGCTGCATCCCCATGCGAGACCAAGGAAGCTCATGGTTGTTATCAAACATTCTTGCTCGATGTTTACATTAGCATCACAGACCAGTTAGTTTTGTCCGTAAATTCTGTTCAGCGATATTTCCTGTGACATTCTGACCCATGTGCGTAGTATCAGAATTGTGATCTGTCAATTCGGGGAAGCAGCCAATCTACCTGGAGCAACTCCAAATACGCTTCGGAGAAAACCAATATCGACCGTTTGTATTCACGTTCGTAAAGGGTAAAAAAACCCTTCGGTCACGAATGACCATGGAATTTTCACCTACAAAACTTCCCGGATCCGGGCAGGTTGTTGTTTTGGAAGACTGACAGTTGACTAAACATACCAGTTTTCTCACTCCACGCTACCAATGTTGTCCAGGTGAAAGCCTAGGCTGATAAAGCTTGACACCAGTGAGGAGGCAACTTATTTTTACAGCTGAGTGAACTAGACGAACGTGAAATAAAGTGTCTTGCTCGAGAACACATTTCCCGGTTCAGGCATCGGACTGACAACTTCACGCTTGTGAATCCGACGCTCTAACCACCAAGCTATTCGCGATCTTTTACTTTCGTTTATTACATAAGATTCATGTGGTAAAGGTTGGTATGAATACCAAATTGAAGATAGCGAGTTTGTCTTTTACACATACTTCCCTTCTGTTGATGACAGAATAGTAAAACTGGCGCATTACTGAACCAAACCCTGCTATTGTTGCACTTAATTCAGCTTGGTTACGGCCCCAAGATGCTTGAACTTCTCCACCTCCTTTATTAGGACTCTACTCAAATATAAATTGCACTGCGCAGGCTTCCTTGAGAGGACAGTTGCCTTAGTCTTCGCCGCACTAATTGCCATTCCTGCCAGACAGCACTCTGCACGGAAAGATATAAAATGCATATCAGAGATCACCTTCCGACCAGTTATCTAGTTCCCTTTTGTCTGCAAATTCCAGCCGACTGATCTCATACCCGCCAGACTTAATACAACTCCTAAACCTGTTCATGAAGATTTTGAATTGGAGAAGTGAGAGTATGCACCACTTTTATAGTTGGATACTCATCTTGAATGGTTTCCGCTTAGAATCATTTATCAGAACAGAAATTCTAGACATTCATATAGAGACTACACAGTATCAAAAACAGGTTCATCAATTACATACAACTACAGTATTGCTCACAACAGATTTCGTGAAAACGAGAACTACGAAGAAAGACTCGCACAATTTCCTGAGGATTTTACTTAATGTGCATATTTGTTCGGTACGCTGCGTCTAATAATCCTTTCATCTCTTTTACAATCACTTAGCATCGACTTTACTGGGGAAGCGTTATAGGGAGATCTCTCTATAGTTGGAATATCTCTCTAGTCACTATCTTTAAAATTTAGGATTATCATTCCTGATTGCTATGGCTTAGGGGTCTTTCCAGTGATCCGGCACACACGAGGCTGCCAGAAATTCCTTCCTTATTTAAAGCTTTTAAAATTTCGGGTAGAATTTCATCCTCCACAGAGGCCTTGCCTTGAGCTCTTTAATTGCTCTAGTGAACTCAGCCACCGGTAGTTTAGTCGTCGATCCCAGATACATATAATGTAAGACAGAAGTTGTTGTGCCCGGATTTAGAAAATGTACCTTAGACACATTCCTGACAACAGGTGGGGAGGGTGCCTTCTCATTATAAATTCGTCTTTATTGTCTCTGCAGCAACGTTTCGTGCCTACCTGTACCTGTAATACATGCTGGAAATCTTATTTCCAAACCAAACTATACAAGCATTCTACTTTAGTAGTGAGTTCTCACACCACTCGGCACCACACAAAACCCCTTTGATCCGCAGAATTTAATAGCTATAGGAGAAATAATTTGCGCGCCGTTTCAAAGTCATCAGTTCGTTAAGGGAGTTCTCTGAATGTGGAATTAATATTATCAGCATTCCTGGATTTATGTAGTCTCAGACTGCAGATAACATGATGGTGGTCAATCCACATCTTATCCCCTCTATTAACATGAATATCCAGTACAGAATTGAAGAGATCATGGGCAATGACAAAATCAATTATTTATCTCTGTTACCGATATCCTTTATACTATGTATATATATATATATATGAATGTGTTTGTACTGGAAGGTGTTTATAATAGAGAGAACAGAAATATAACAAGGCCTCTACATTCGTATTGAGAACGGGGTCGTCATTCCTTACAGTCAATTCTTTTCAAAGCCAGGTAGTAACGGCCACCTTGAAATCTTCAATAAGATATTATAATTCAATCTGAACTACTCTAACGTTACAGGGAGATTCTGTATACAGATGTTCTGCTTCGGACATAAACCTGTGCCATCCAAAGACACATTTCTTTCAACCAATGCTTCAAGTGACATCCTCTGTCTCGATGGGAGCTAGCTCATAACACATTCATGCACCGGGGTACTTATGATTATCCCCACTCCCCCTTGTACAATTATCTCTGGCATCACAACTGAATAGTGAAGTTTACATTATCCATCCAAATATAAAATGTGGGAGAGAGAGGGGGGGAGAGAGAGAGAGGGAGGTGGGGAAGAACGAGGGAGATAGAATGAGCGAGAACGATAATGTAAAATATAGAAAGAGAGAGAGATATAGTGTGTATGAAAAACGTACACGAGAATCATGAAGACTACTGGACACGTTACTTCCTAATTGTCGACGGCCAGAGAGTAACAGAATAGAGAATAAAAATCCAATTTGATCTCGTTGATATTTAGTCACGTGTCCCCCATAATGAAGTTTTACGATGCATTTTTGTCTGATGCTGGAGTTGCCTACCAATTTGCTTTTTCTGATATCGGAATTAGGGAATCTCAGTAAAGAAGAAATTAACAGATAAGGATAGATGGACGTCTGTTGATTTCGACAATGAATATGCCAGCTGTTTGCTCGAGATAACGACCAGCTTGTGAAATGTACGTGTAAAGATAATATGTACACACACACACACACACACACACACACACATACACACACACACACACACACACACACACACACACACACACACACACGCACATACACGTATATATATATATATATGAATATATATATATATATTTATATATATATATATATATATAAATATATATATTAAATTCAAAGGGATATATGTATATAATTAGATACATATATGAGTATGGCTACCTTTCACGGTGTGGCTCAATGAAGAATTAATTAAGCAAATAATCATTAATCAGAGCTATATATAAAATTGCAAGTCTGAAGAACTATTAGATAAAATATATACAGTATTTCCTCTCCCTAGTCCGTATAAATCAGCCACATAAATAATCATTTAAACGAGGCTATAAGTTTAAAATGTAACTATGAAGAAATAATAGACAAATGATACAGACTATCTTCCGCGAGGTACAGCCAGAATAAATTTACCTAGTTATTTCTTTTAGCCCGTAGAAATTGACTAGATAAATAATCAACTACACGGAGTTAGGTATAAAATAGAATTTTGAAGATAAAATGCACATAAATTTACCGAAATTCCTCTAGTCTCGACTACCGGTAGTTTCGTTCCTTTTTTTGTGTATATATCCGATCTTCGATTTATCCACGAGGCTTGGAACTCCTCAAGAGACGCCCCGAGTCTGGACTAAATTTCTACCGTGATCCCCGCCAGAAATGAATTAAAAAATGGCTAAGAACTATCACGTGGATAGCGGTCAAGGCAGAAATTTGTGATTGGTTGCCTGTCAGCGAGTAGGCTGGTTGCTAGAAAGCGCAGCCAGATACTGCCTAAAGTTTTACTCAACCTTACGGGAGTATATATTAAATTCAAAGGATATATGTCTATAATTTGACATAGTCAAACACACACACACACACATACTTAAAGAATACGGACATAAAAGAAAACACATGCAGGGAAATGCATGTACGTTGGTTTGGTTTTCCTGGCCTGGAAGAGTCTTTTGGACACGGCGTTTAGATACGGTGACTTCTAGTAATCTAAATATTTTCTTAGATATTTACCTCTAGGCTGGAGACTAGTCGGTACAAGTGATTTTTAGAGTAGTAATCTGTTATTGAGTTTGAATATATAATAACTCGCTTTTAGTTTTCGATTCTGCACAAAGCTAAACTGATTTGACGTTACGAGTAAATAGAATTTTATTTCGTTACAATTATTTGCGAAATTCCATTATTCGAAGTTAAGCTATCCCTGCAAACGCAACACATGCTCTGACTTACATTCACACATAATTAGCTTCACACATATCATGAACTATTATTCACAGCGTAACTGAAATATAGCTACTACAAATAAGGAACAATTACATTTCAGGGCTGCAATTAATCAAACATTCTCATTTTCACTCATGAATTTGCATACATTCACAGATACATCTAAATAACATGCATAAACACTTTAAAACAAGTTGAAATACCTAACCATATGCTAAAATGAAGCACCGGAATATAACCATAGGCGTTATTAGTGATTCCTTTCGTATAGTGAAATTAAGAAGAAAGGCATGTTTTAAATCATATTATGCATAATACACATAATAGGGAGGTATATGAAAGATTTACATGTTTGCTGCTAAGTAGTGTTCATACGAAACACAATTTGATATCGGGATAAATGTG
>OZ024742.1:215185161-215197661 GCA_964016885.1 Eledone cirrhosa | reverse complement strand
GGCGTTGCTCGGGATTATAAACAAAAATCGGCATGTTTATCCCTCATTTCTGAAACAGTACAGAGAAGTACGGAATACCTCGGCCTTACGACCGTCGAATAGCATATTCCACTGACGATTCGTTTGCCCGCCTTCTTCCTTTTCTTGCCGCTTTCGCAGTATTTCCGCCAATGGAGTATCTTTTCCTTCGAGTCATGACCTTAAAGTAGGACGAAGTACACTAAGACTAACTGGTAGAGTAAGGAGTACACTCGTCAGTGATCCATGTGATTTCCGAACCGTTGATTATGTAATTGCTAAGCCATGAGTGCCGTCTTAACCGGGCGCGACGTTATAGCTATGTATCTATCTGCATTATCACATTATGAAAACATTGACATCGCTCTCTGTGTGTGTGTGAATATATGTATATATATAGGGTATAAATATATATATATATATATATATATATATATATATATATATATATATATATATAACAGAAGAACTGTGGTAAGGAACCAGATGGACCATAACGCACCAGAGTACTCAATACTTAGAGTAGTAGAGTGGGAAATATGAAAAAGTATGACCCTGACGGCATAGCTCAAGCCGTTTCGACGACTATTTCAGTCCAGAAATAGCTGTCGAAACGGCTTGAGCTCTACCGTCGGGGTCATACTTTTTCATATATATATATATATATATATATATATATATATATATATATATATATAGTGTATAATGAAGGAATTGTGGTAAGGAACCAGATGGACAATAACGCACCAGAGTACTCAATACTTAGGGTAGTAAAGTGGGTAATAGGAAAAGGTATAACCCCGACGGCAGAGCTCAAGCTGTTTCGACGGCTATATCTGGACTAAAAAAACTTTTTTATTCCAGATATAGCCGTCGAAACGGTTTGAGCACTGCCGCCGGGGTCATACGTTTTCCTATATATAGTGTAGATATGTATATAAATATATATATATATATAAACGGAAAAAATGAAACGAAATTTCATTTCCCACTCTTAGTACGGCTGTTACTTAAATATAAGTATGTACACGCACATACATATATGTATACAGACGTACAGTAGTATGTATATATATAAATACATACATGCACACATATATATATATATATGTACGTATGGATTCACCGAACATTAATTATAATGCTCGGTGTGTTTGTAAACAAACATCCTGCATTAAGCCGTAGTGTCTAGCAACCATCGTTGCTCGTTTGTTCAACACTGACAAAGGAACTCTGTACTAGTTTCAAGCTTATTAGCTATTGTCAGCAACGTATATCTTCCTGCTAGATTGTTGAACGTATATACTTACCTTATGCATATTAACGGCTGAGTAGCCCAATTTGCATATCGAGTGTGTTAATCGGCCGGGTGCACCGAAAACGATAAACGGAAAAATGAAACGAAATTTCATTTCCCACTCTTAGTACGGCCGATTAACCCACTCGATATGGAAATTGGGCTACTCAGCCGTTAATATGCATAAGGTAAGTATATACGTTCAACAATCTGGCAGGAAGGTATACGTTGCTGACGATAGCTAATAAGCTTGAAACTAGTACAGCATTCCTTTGTCAGTGTTGAACAAACGAGCAACGATGGTTGCTAGACACTACGGCTTAATGCAGGATGTTTGTTTACAAACACACCGAGCATTATAATTAATGTTCGGTGAATCCATACGTACATATATATATGTGTGCATGTATGTATATATATATATACATACTATTGTACGTCTGTATACATATATGTATGTGCGTGTACATACTTATATTTAAGTAACAGCCGTACTAAGAGTGGGAAATGAAATTTCGTTTCATTTTTTCCGTTTATTGTTTTCGGTGCACCCGGCCGATTAACCCACTCGATATGCAAATTGGGCTACTCAGCCGTTAATATGCATAAGGTAAGTATATACGTTCAACAATCTGACAGGAATGTATACGTTGCTGACGATAGCTAATAAGCTTGAAACTAGTACAGCGTTACTTTGTCAGTGTTGAACAAACGAGCAATGATGGTTGCTAGACACTACGGCTTAATGCGGGTGGTTTGTTTACAAACACACCGAGCATTATAATTAATGTTTGGTGAATCCATACGTACATATATATATGGTGCTACTGGTAACATGTATCCCAGTACAACCTGTCTCAAGGTCGGGTCGTTGGCGACTAAACTGGCAACCCCGCCAAGATTTCTTGGTGAGGAGGGAGACTTTGGACATCCTGCAGGACTAAAAACAAAACCTGTCAAAGGGCAAAGGAGCTCTTAAGAGTCAATGGCCATCCAAAATCACCAGGAGAGATGACCCCTTAGCCTTTGTCAAGGCAGAATTCTAGGAGAAGGAAAACTCTGATATAACACCTGCAACCCTGATGGTATCCAATGATGTTGATTTGTTCTTCTTTTTGGTAAATATTATCTTGGTTAAGAGAGTGGGACTGGCTTTGTGCAGTGCCTTTGCTCACTATAAAAGCTTCGCGGCACAGACATTGCTTCATATCTGGAGATCTCTCTGCACTTGTCGTCACATGGTACCATGGGCCCAACACTATGTGTCAATAATTGTCACAAGTGTAGTGTTTATACCAGAGTTTTCAAGTCTCTGTGGCTGGACTAAAATGTCACACTTGTTCAGCGCATCGGTAGGAGTTCTCCTACATGGATATAAAGTAGTGGCCGTACTCGAAAACGAGTTGGCAGCCACTATATATATATATACATACTACTGTACGTCTGTATACATATAAGTATGTGCGTGTACATATATATATATATATATATATATATATATATATATATATATATATATATATATATATATAGTGTTAGTCGAATCAAAGAGGGCTCGATAAGGAAAAATATATATCAAATATATAGGAACCCTAGTGCAAATATTGTTCTCATTGCTGACGTATTATCTTCGCTTTTTTGCGTTCATTGCCAGGAAGCGTCTTCACGAATCAAAGTATATTCTTCCTGTTTTCCTTTGGTTGCAACGTTTTTAGAAATATTTACTTCTGCGTTTTATGTTTTTATAATGTCATAATGCAGACAGCCAGATATACTGACAGATTGTATTAGGGCGCGACATTATAGCTATGTATCTATCTAAAAAGACGCACTGAGAAAGAGAGAGAGAGATCGCTAACTAGCGCATGATGCGGTTCCTAGGGCATTAAACATCTGAAATATTTTGCTCAAAACACTCGCACGACCATAAGTATTACATGTTTAAATTTTGAAAAAGATCGGTTGGGTCGTCCTCGAGTTTTAGGCAGACAGACATATAGACAGACATACAGACATTCTCTGTTTAGATAAATAGATAAAAAGCAATAACGTATATATTCTGTAAAATTAGCTATAACGGCATCATTTTAACAAGAATAAGTCAAGTTAACGAAACACTTTCAGATGAAAATCGAAA
Organism: Eledone cirrhosa; assembly: GCA_964016885.1. Classification (NCBI taxonomy): domain Eukaryota; kingdom Metazoa; phylum Mollusca; class Cephalopoda; order Octopoda; family Eledonidae; genus Eledone; species Eledone cirrhosa. The sequence goes on along the minus strand of OZ024742.1, from coordinate 215,194,209 downwards.
CCGTGTTTATAATCATTAGATACACTTGCGTACTCGTACAATGATGGTAGTAAAAAGCGCATTGTGCATCGTGAGTGACTTTCCTGACGCTAAAATGAAATTTGTGTGTAAATAATTAATCATCCTCAGAATAATCTTGAATGTCATCTATAGAGCATGATATTTAGGTATTACTCTGGTTTCCATGTATCAATTGTAAATATCTATTAAAATTTTCCGCTTTATTTCATGGAAGGCAAACTTTCCATTTTATTTGTTTGTATGTATGAGCTTTGAAACTTGAAATTCGAAATGTTATTGTCTAGCTAATAGTGTACTAGTTTAGATATGATCGGGTAAAAGCCAGATAAAAGTCAATGCTAATTCCCCAAAGTACTGAATGCAATTAAAGATTAACGAGAAAAACAATAGAGGGAATAAATATCTCTTTTCACAAACATTTGTAGCTAGAAGCAAGGGTAATGATTACAATTGAATTCTAGTTAGCTTCGAACTGGAACGTTTCCAACTGATGTCGCCCTTTTATAAAGAATTGTAAAATGATTCTGCGTTTGAGACGAGACTATCTGCATAATGATGTTATATAATAGTTATGCAATATATGAAATACTGATTGGAGTTTTTTTCTGAGTTTAAATGTTTGCATGTGCCTAGTAATAAGTTACAAGGCATTGGATATTTATTTGGATAATTGACCACAAATTTAGTGTGAGAAATGAGAAGATAACGTATAGTCCATGTAATTTCCAAATACTGTTGTTACTGTTATAGTATTGTGTCGTTGCATACTTACTAGGATTTGCGTCTTGCATCTGTATATTTTTAATAAAGCTGGAGATGATGGTGAAGTGATTTATAACGAAGTAAACAACAGTATATTGTTTCTGGATGAATAGATTTCGTTTCATTTATGTTAATTGGCAGTTTTCGGTTCCGAAATGTTGCAGTCGTGAACATTTCTGCCATAAATAATATGAATCGGCAATAGTCTTGATGCGATATAAAGATGTGGCTTTGGGGAAACATTAAGCTGTTATATGAGAGCTTCCCAAATATTTTCCTACACAAATTAGTACCGCAGGATTTTCAATTAACTGAAGCTTTTGAAAGGGCTCTATATTCATCAAGCACATGGCGCTCCTTTTTGACCCCCGAATTGGTACGTGAAAAAATATGTTTCCACAGTCTTCGTTCTTTTAATTTTCATAATGATGATCCGTAAGTAGCATTGGAACTATTTCAATAAACATATCCTGAAAGCTTTGATACAAAATACAGTTTTTCTATAATACATCTTATGAAAACAACCGAAACAAACCCGTAATAATAATTCAATAATTATTATAAAGAAAACATAAATGTAAATGCAAGTAAATAATAATTATGTCTTTAATATGAGAGCAACGTTTAAAAAGAGATGAAATAGAATTCAAAATATTATATGAATTAATAATGGATTCGACTATGCTTAAGGTGGAATGTTTAGTCATTGTGTGTAAGACCAGAGGCAATAAGCAATATGGAGAATAGCTTGTTTGATAATGTCTATTTGATTCATGCGGGTTTTATCATGTTGAATTAGAAATATAAAATTTTATTCAGAAGAAATCAAAAACATTGATTTTATAAAGAGCATTAATCTAACCTTGGCGAATATTCTTTCTGGCGTCATTTAAATACATATAAATAAATAAAAATGGAATCTAGTTTGATAAGAAATTGCTGAAATGAATAGATTTATGTAGAAACTGCGGCAATGAAATATTTCCGAAAGATTTTTTTTATTATTGCTAAATATACAAGGCGAGACATAGAAGCAGAGAAATGTAAAACATGAAAAAGTAAGAGATATAGAATTTTGGGATATTATAATGCGTCAACCATGGAATATTTTCAATAAATAATGTCTTATCAGTGATGTTGATGGTTTTCATTCTGAGTGCTGTTTACCAATGTAAGTGTGTGATCTCATATATGTCACCTCGATAGAAAACATATTTAAAATTAGGATGAGAGAATATGATTTCTTGATGTCGCTCTGCTTGTATTTTGGATGTGAATGGAAAGACGATTATTACGAGGTCTTACTTACATAAATATTTCTATATAACTCATTAATTAACGGTAACAAATTATCAGATCTTTAGTTAAGTAATAAATATGTTTTTGTATCCATGACAAATATGGCTTTCGATTTAGGATTAGCTGGGCTTTTTTTTCTGAAATGAATTAACTCAGGATTTCTTCATTTGAAACATGTCTGAAGAAGGTATAGAGCGGTGGATGTACTACTTGAAGCTTGGGATGGGCATAGAATATGGATGGGATATCATTTAACAAACTTACACCTCAACGAGTGGAGAATGTTTTTCTATCTGTCTGGGTGATCTACATAGTTCTAGAGATTAATATATCAAGTATTGTTAATGTGCGACATGAAGAGGAAAACATCGAAATGTTAAACATTATATGATCAAACACAATGGTATACTGTTTTATTTGTTAAGATAAAATATTACAACAATATGTGTTCAAGTATGAAGGCGATCGTTTTCTTGCTAGGTCTCAACATTAGGAAGGATCCCATAGATTTCACAGGCCGTACGGTATTGTTATGACTGTTTCCGGTGATATTGTGCTTAGCATAATAAACAGGGACCCTAATGCACGAGCTAATGGAAAATCTAGATAGTTAATACAAAAAATAAAAGATATTTGAATCCCAAAGATGGATACTTATGACAAGTTCTGATATCAGAAGCTGTTGTTAGAGCAAGAGTGAGAGAGAGAGAGAGTGAGGGCAGTAAAGAGAGAGATTCAAGGTGTTTGAAAACATAGATGTCGGTCTGTAGCACGTTTCGTATACAATTCAGTGAAATGAGGCGTTAATTGGCAGAGCCATGGCAGTTTACTCCATTTAGAATCAAACATCTGTTTCGTCCTTCAAGAGAGAAAAGGGTAATTGAAAAGTATAGGGGCTAGCTCATGAGATTAAATGAGGAGTGGTCGTGATGACATTGTCAGCGTCATCGGCCATAGTGCTATGTTGAAATTGCCGGTAATTTTATATTTATTGTATGCAAGTAGGCGTAAAACTGCCGAAGATTGAATCAGTCGGTTAATTAAAAAAATAAAACTACGTACCGGGAGGTGAGAGGCATTGAGTAGCTTTTGGATGTGTACTGAGTAGCTGCAATAACGAAATGGTAGAATTAGCCGATATGTGTAGTGACAGTTATGAATCAACAGGGATTAGGTTTGAAGATGTGGAAAAGGCAATGGATGATAGGAATTGCTGAATATCAGTCAGAAATGCAAGTGTAGCATGAAACATTGCAATTTAGAATGTTCAATATCGCAGGGTATTCAAATATTCTACCGATGGCTTCATTATGTGATAATTGTAAATTATGAAGATATATGGGCATTGGAATCACGGATATAAATGGTATTAAAAAGGGTATAATTGAAGTGTATGTATTCAATGTATAAGGAGATGTGATCAAAACGTTGTTGGGCGTTGATAGAGGTTGACGTACAGCAGAATGAGTAGATATACGGGGGAGTATACGTACCAGAGGAACTAGAAGTGATTCAGTGATATATCCCGATGTAAATTTCTATTGACATGTGTGGAATTTACGTATCATAATACATCACCTTGTGAATAAATGTGTTATTAAAGAGTCTAGCCGTTCAATGTTTTGAGAAAAACCAGAATGATTGAATCTGCTAATATTGTACGTGATTATATAGCCCATAAATGAAGTTTAAAAAGGATTTTATCAGACCTTCCGCCTCTCAAATAATGAGGAACTATGTGGCAAAATCTAAGTAAAGAAATTACGTTTTTCCTGAGATTATTTAAACCAATTCATAGTAAGCACTTGCTTGATCTGCCTTAACTTTTGATTCAAGTAATTGAACATACTCATCTAATTTAAAACAATATAAGATGTTTCTCTGAAAATCTTCATGAACATTTAGTATCTTCACAGAATTAAAGTAAATATTATTCAAAGTTTCTTGACAAAATCATTCTACAAAATTATTCGCTTTTTAATGAGCAAAATTATAATTGTTATTTTGAAGACCAATTAAGCGTAATGATTTTTAACTGCTGTACGATGTCTTCAAATATAAATTCTTTAGCGATTAATACATTGCATTTGATTAATTGCAGAACAATCCGGAGTTGGTGAAGAAAGAGTGGGGATTTGAAGTGAACGAAGATATACGAAAATATTCTAATATTATATTTCATTGCCAATTTTCTAGAGTCGGATATTGTTGGAACAGATCTCTGAACTAATTGAACCGAATTTGCTATCAGGGATGTAAAATGATTTCCATATTTTGTATCATGTAAACGTTACTGTCACGTAAACGTCACACATTCAAATAAACGTATTGTCATGCATCCAGGTACATATATGAAATACCTTCATCGCTGAAAACTTGCTAAATACAATATCTTGTGACTTCACATCTGGACACGTTTTTGCAAATTCATACTTTTAATATTGCTCATAAAATAATGGAAAATATCAGAGGCATTTAACGCCGTAAAATAAAAAAAATTATTATATTACAGATGAAGCTCTAATTGCAGCATTCGATCAGGCATTCCTAAATTATGTAGGCACTTTTAGTAGTTTCGTTGTATCTGTCTGGCTGGTAAGTTTTATTCGCATCAAGAAGGTATTAAATATAATAAATGAAAAACACATAAAATAACGAATAGACGATGTAATACGTGGAGTTGTTAAATTTTATATAACTCCAACATGTTTAATGGACATGATTCATCCAACATTCTGGATCATCACATCTTTAACAAGAGTACAAAAAATAGAAAATTATTTTGAAGATAGATCTTTAAAACAGCAATACGCTATGCATTAGAAACATTCAAAGAAGTGGTGAATTCATTGGTTGTCTTTTTAAGTATGTGATCTTATTGTGAGCTGGTATATTTCTTTGTTTGTTTCCTTCATTTTACAGTGGAAACCCATCATTGTCGGATAACCTCTCAGCCAGAAATCCTTGTGTATTTATCATATTCTATACCAGTATAGTATATGCTTAGAAGTCTCAATGAACAATAACATTCTCCACAAACACATGAAGGAGAGGAACCCTATCTCATATTTTGTCTGAAAGAACATCATTAATTTCAATTTCATCGATTTTTCTCTCTATCCAACCAACATCTGAGTACAGCATAAGCAATTATACCAGGTTGTAGTGCACCTGAATAAAGGAAATGTTCCGAAGATAGATATTTCAAAAAGTGTTCTTTCGATTTGATTGAAATCCGGTGAAAATATCATGCAGATTCTATCCTTATTTGACATAACCCAGCTTCTTTTTCACTTTGAGTCGCACATGAAGATAGTAAAAAGATAATATAGATCGAAATGTTCATATATGTAATAATATGCATCGTTAATACATGCATGTATTTTTTAGCATCTATAACCAATGATAGGGATACAGTATGTTGCTCAACATTTTGAGGGCTTGTTGTCCAGGGCATGCCTTAGAAGAATATGTTCCTCAATTATAAACAATTTGATTTAATATGACTGACGAAAACCGTTAAGATTCAATTTTCTGATACATGTCCAATATGAAATGCTTAAGTATCTTGCCTAAAATGTTGAACACCAGCCTCGTTGCAAAAAAGTACATGAATGCGATGTATATGACGTCTAGCGTGCAAATTCTTTGCAATTTGAAACTTTCATGCCTCGTTTTCTTCGTAGGTTCAAGACAATATTTAAAATCTGTTGAGCTGCCACAGTGTTGATATAGAATCTCCTTAATATTGAGAAAATTCTATAAAGTTTATTACACAATTACTTTACCTTTACACATTAATCACGCATGAAGTGTTTCTATAAATACTTGATCAGATTTGTGACATGTTACTTTGTATATTGATAAATTTAGCATGCGTTTTGAAAGTAGGTGTGCATCTTTATTTACTAAGCCTGTTGGGCTCTGAAAGAAAAGACTTCATATAAATCAGTTGTATTTCTTTTCAATTGTTTAACCGTATAAAACCTTAGTGTTTCAGGGGCTTCGTAAGCCAGATGTCAGCTCTCACACAACCATAACACCTGCCGCTTTTCTCCTGAACCATTTATGCTCTGAAACATGGCCAGTGATAAGTAGATATTTCTGCAGTACAAAAATGGTGCTGACGTCATTATATTTTCTGATGACATCATCAGCTGTACCAAGATGTATTAAAACTAGAACTTTTATAATGTTCAAACTTTTTATAGAACCGCTATGGCCACGAATATGAGCCCTTTGCAGTAATATAGATGCTGCGTATAAGTACAGCCATGTCCCATTTCTTTGCCATGTTTGGTACTAAATGCAGCAACAATAATGCAATGTCACAAATTTTGCAAAATGGATAAATAATTGTTGTATGGAAACAAATTGGTTGCCATACACTAGATTAGTAATGCTGCCTGGCGCCAACCTTTCGGTTACAATAGTTGTATAAAAAATGCTGTAACAATAACCAAAGACATACCATCATTACATAACTCCTGTTCAATTCCTAACGTTTACATGGCATCATATTTATATGAGCATTTAATGCAAACAAAACGCACGACGGAAGTGTTGGGTGCTCTGAGAGCATACTCGCTTCAGTCATAGTATGTGTAAATGTACTGGAGGTATTCATATAGGTTATCATTTATTTCTCAGACATTATCCATAATATATTCTGGAATTCAATATATTGAAGACTAGTGAAGTTCAACATCGATAACTTTGATACATCATTTATCTTCTTCTTCTTCTTCTTCTTCTTCTTCTTCTTCTTCTTCTTCTTCTTCTTCTTCTTCTTCTTCTTCTTCTTCTTCTTCTTCTTCTTCTTCTTCTTCTTGAGAGGTTTGTGGGAGGAGGATAGTCCTCAAACACTCCTTCCGGCGGGTCCTGTCACAAGCAGTGGTCTCCATGATTCGGCTATATCCCCAAATGGGACCATCCAGTCAGGAGTGAAATGTTGGTATCAAAATTAGTTTGGGGAATCTCTAAATATGTTTCCAAAATGTATGATGTTATCCCGATTCCGAAGAATTTTAGGAACGTTTCCAGTGGATTCTAAAACTCTGTCATGGTATCAAGACCACCAGAATTTGAAGTATACTATGCAAATCATAAAATATATATAAGAAGTACTCTCAGAATATTTTCTATCCGTCGCTAACAATTAGATAGGTTTAACAACACATATTGCGTATTGTGAAGGTCATACGGTTTAAGAGTATTAATGTATATATTATTTCGACAGTGTGAATATAATTTCTGTACGATTTAGAAAATCAGACAAGTATACTAATTTGAATATCCCCTAAAGTCCCTATAGTGACATTTCAATACACTCAATCATAATTGAACACTAACTATTTACTATGTAAATAAATCTTGGACAATATTTATTTGTATGTACTATATAATAGACAAGAGAAATTATTCCTAATTGGATACTGAAATCATTATTTGATGCAACTTTCATCTTTTAGCAAATAGTGATTGTTCTGAATGAAGGCGAAACCTAATTTTTCCCAGGAACAAATCAAGTAGAATGATTCTGACGATATTCTGATATCAATTTGGCCCCCTACTTTGTTTGATTCCTTTGGCATTTATTCACACAAACATTGTATTCACTACGTTGATTTTATCATCTTCTACACACTGTATTACATTTATCTATGCTTAGTTCACGTTTCAAGTATATCTATGATCACATATTTTGTTTACTCCTAACATAAATATTTCAACCAATTATTTTTCTACTTAATTTAATCGCATTTTTAGAATATATATATTTTTTTTAATTTGTCTACCTATTATGATATTTACGGTGCTCTGCACAATGTATTCATGCAGAGAGATACACACATACACACATGCACAGAAACATGCAAGCACGCGTATACACACTCACACATTTATTTATATATACCTTAAATGTTTGTCATTTACAATTCTATACAATTTCAGTTAAATTTCTTTAACCGTTCCCTCAGACATAATCAATGTGTCAATAAAAAATAGAAACACTGGCATTTTTTCGAATTGAAAATGCATCCCTAAATTTAGCACCATCAGTACACACCCTCACACACAGAAGTATATGTATGTGTATGTACATAATATACATATATGCATATACATCTATATATTTGTCGTTGCTCCTATATCAATACACACACACATATATATATATATATATATATACACATATGAGGCGTGGGGGTGGGGTGGGTACTACCCACTTTAAGTAGTAAATATTTGCGATAAACATGAGAAAATCGATATTTTACTAAATGTTTAGATGATATAGGAAATTTTGTCAGATTAATGATATAGATTTTCTCTTTAGACGAAGTATACTAAATGTATATATATATATATAAGAATAACATACGTTTTGTTTTCCTTTTTCACTTCAGTTTATTGTTTTATATCATACCCAGTCTATACATTTCAAAGTCATTAATAGTTTATTATTCAATGCAAGGTCTGATTGAACCACAATGGCAGGCATATCATTTGAAGGCATATCAAAAACCGAGACAAAAACATGTTTATACCTTTTCAGCACCCGTCTGTCGGCAACGCATTAACTTACTACTGCACAATGACTTTTCAATGCATTCGAAATGTGCATAATGTATATGCTGTAAGACGATAAAATAAAATGTACAATGTAAACTGTCTCTTCTAACATTGTATTGACACTTTCGCTTATTTGGTACTAGGCATATATATACACCTAAAAGTACTCAGCCCTTCCCCACAATTATATATATATCCCCGCATATATACCCTTATACACAGCCATATATACTCCGCCCCCCCCCCCCCCCCACACACACATATATACATTACATATGAGTACAATCTCTCGCTGAATATGAGTATCATGAAACTTGAAGCTCCCCAAAGAGCAATCATGAAAAAGATAGATGTCATGTCAGACCTTGACTACTGGGGTCGACTAGAAAAGCT
>OZ024742.1:215137661-215177661 GCA_964016885.1 Eledone cirrhosa | reverse complement strand
TCATACAAAACGCAACATCCCATACTGCCTAGCCAGAAGAATTTGTACCATTGTCAGAACCTTTACCGATACTGCCTATCCACACAATAATTGTTTATACATTTTGGCACAAGGCCAGCAATTACCCAGTGCATTACTGGTACTTTATTTTAACGACCTCGTAAGGATGAAAGGCAAAGTTAACCTCGGCGGGATTTGAAATCAGAATGGCAAGGGCCGTAACTCTATGTGTAAAATCATGGCGTCCGACACTCTACCGATACTGCCAATCCAGAAATAATGGAAAGTGGAAAGCGTTTATGATCTTCGGCGTTTGAGTAACTAGTGGGCTTGTAAAAGCAAAATGCGGAGGCTGGAGTGGGGCATGTATGGTAGCGGGATTGTGTTGCACTCGACTATTCTAACGTAGGTAACAAAGGCTTTGTATAGAGCGTGTTGTATTCGCATCAAATGCCGTGCGAAACTGGGTCCCAAATGTATATCATTAGGGTCAGAGTCGACAACGACTGAGGATTCAGCTGTAAGAGAAGTTACGTTTGGTCTAAGAAGGTTACGATGTATTTATCCTCTTACAGGAGAGATAATAGGTTGTTTTCTGAAAGGTATCTGAAAAGAATAATAAGGGCAAGATTAATTTTATGTTTATTCATTTTTTAGATTAATGGTAATGTAGTGAATGATTCTATGAATGAACGTTGAAAATACGTTGCCATTTAATTAACGCAAAACATAATCGTTGGTTGCTTTGCATTTTAACTATTTCAATTATTATTTTTTTCTAATTCAAAGTTTAGTTTTTCAGGAAATTTCAAATCTACTTTAATTGCTATTTCTAGATTTGAAAACTAATATTGCAGCAATTATATAATTACATCTAGCTGAAAACGTAATGCGTTTTTTTTATGGATTTTAAATGTAAACCACTCTAATAGAGGTTGGATGCAATAGAATGTTATTAATAAACGGACAGGAGTTTTTAATCTTCTCCAATCCTAATCATGTGATAAAAGTTATGTATATCTATATAACATTCATATATATATATATATATATATATATATATATATATATATATATATATATATACATATGTATATATATATATATATATATACATATGTATATATATATATATATATATATACATATATATATATATATATACATATATATATATATATACATATATATATATATATATATATATATATATATATATATATATATATATATATATATATATACATATGTATATATATATATATATATATATACGATATTAATAAATGGAAACTATATTTATAAAACCATATTTATTTCATTATACATATTTCAGGGATACCACATTAAATTATGGTATGCCTTCATCAGACAAAATACAATATATAACAGTTTTACAAATAGCTTTGACGTACCCTTTTTAAATACAACCATTAGTTTTGGAGGCTATCTGGATAGTGATTTGTTTACATTGTTTTAATAAGTCATAGTGTTAAGCACAATTAGAAAAAGACGGAGAGAAAGAAAAAGTAAAAGACGGAGAGAGAGAAAAAGAGAGAGAAAAGAAGAAAGACGGAGAGAGAGAAAGTAAAAGAAAGAAACCCTGGAGAAATATCGGAGAGAGAGAGAGACATGTATGGAGAAAAGAAAGAGATAAATACAGATAGGAGGAAGTAAAAAATAAAAAATAAAAAAGGAAGAAAAGGAAGAAATAAGAAAAACATGAAGCAACAGAGAGATATCAAGTCATCACACAGAGAGAGAAACACTCAAGAGAGAGAAATACTATATAGAGAGAGGGGGCGACAACGAAACCTTTACGTCATGTCATATTAAGTTTAGTTAACAATTTATCTGAAATGAATAATACAAATATAAGTATCAATATTCATGAATGGGACATAGATATATAATATGAGAAATTAAACATTGTTCAATAATGACTATATGTTTAGTTAAGAAACCTGAGATCAATATACCAAAATCTGAGTTCAAAATGTACCCTTGCTATAGAGATCAGTATTTTATGCAAAGACATACAAATACATATGTATATATATATATATATATATATATACATAGATACGCGTGTCCTGAAAATAGAAATTATGTTTACTCAAGCCAACAATATAGCCATACAAAACGTAAATGATTTCTCTTAATCACTGCTATACATTCCTTGTGTTATAAAAATTTCACAGTATATATATACAAATATATACGATTAACATTCAAGTCCTCATATATACGATTACCATTTATGTGCTTAATATTATGCATATCTCCAACGTACCTCTCAACCAGATAGATATATACACATACATATGTATAAATAAATATTTGCGTGCGTCGTCATGCATCACTCATGTATATATACAGACATATATAGACACAAAAAAACCTATAACACTTTTTATGCATGTTAATATACACATATGCATTTGTATAGAGATAATCAAATATCAATATATTACTAAAGGATTATAACTTGTAAATATAACCATAACAATATAAATCTAAAATACCAAAGGAATATATTTTGGAAATGTAACTATATCAGTATAGACAAAAGAAATCTAGCAATATCAAAGCATTAAATATCTTTAAAACACTATAGAGTATCTTAAGTTATAATAATATGTTTTATATATTTAGTATAGAAATTTATCCTACGTATATCTCAATCAAGATATTGAAAGGGTGGACTTATGAAAGTTATGAGAAGCTATCATAATCAAAACAAATAAATAAAAATAATTTAAAAGATTTTAAAAACCCAATTATTCTACAGATAACCTTATATTTAGTATAGAAATTTACCTTACGTATATTTTATTTAATACATTGGAAGTATAGACATTTTAGAGTAGTCTATTATATCCTTGTTTATATTTAGGAAGAAAGTTTAAAAAGAAATAGGTGAAGGAATCTAATGATTTATCGACAGGTTCCATATATTAACTAAAATTGCTTAATTAATTATACTACATTTTAAATTTATATTTATATTTAAACGTTGAGTTCAATCTATGTCTGCAGCAACTGAATAAATTGTTCCTTAGATTAAGGGAATTTTTGGACTTTAATATAAAGAATATTTCTTCAATACAAACACCACAATTCTCTGAAGATGAATTAAAAGGAGTAGCTTATGAAACAATATTCCAATTCATCGAATATTTAATATTATCTCGTTTTAGGTCCCATAGTAGGCTAGAGAGCGAAGTTGAAGATCTTTTGTTTGGATCTGTGAAAGAATTCTTATGATTATTGAAGCGAAATTTAAATTCTGTAGAGGTGAAACCAACATAGATAAATGAATTTAAATTAGTTTTAACATTACAATTGTACACTACATTTTTAGCTAAGCAGTTGTCTCTCTCTCCACCACCGGATGTTGTTACCCGGAAATGTACCCATTTGCATTGTCGAGGCTTCCAAACGACTTAACGAAATTTACCATATATATATATATATATATAATAATAATAATAATAATAACAATAATAATAATAACACAAGGAAAATTGGTTACTCCTTCATTACGTTTATTGTTTGGTGACGCGCGTTTCGCTACTGATCAACAAAAGGTTCGATCGGTATCGATCTAACCCGACTCTCGATTAAAAGGTTTGTCGGACCTCTGTGGTAGTAATGACAGAATGAATATACATGGCATACACACAAGTATATCGTTAATATGTTGGTCAATAAAAGTTGTTTTGATTAGTGGATTAATTACGAGGAATGTTTGCGCCTGTAGTGTAGGTGGAGGGGGGAGTATAGTGACGAGTTAGTGGTGAGGATATACACACACGCATATATATATATATATATATATACGTGTGTGTGTGTGTGTGTGTGTGTGTGTGCGTTTGCGTGCATGTGTGTGTCAGTCATGTGTGCAAGATAAGAACAGCTGTAGATAGCACGCCGTTCGAAGCACATGATTTTAATATGTAAATGTAGTTTGTACATTTATATATATTGATAGTCTGTGTTATATGTAACCCGGTTTAAAAAGGAGAATACGATTGTTGGGCTACCAACTAGTTACACCTTCACCACCATAAAACCAAATTGATAAAGGAGGCATAAGCGACATTCTAAAAAAGACAACAAGCACACACCGAGTCTTAATAGAAGCCGAAAGGAAGCTAGGTTCCTGATGAGTCCAGTTCTGTGTGTCAAAGTTGCACCGAAGATAGGAGAATGGAACGTGCACACAACCTATTTAACTTGAAAGCTTGAACAGAGAATGGAAATATGAACAGCAGTATTAGCATGACGGTCCACTACTCGAGCCATGTCAACTAGCAAATGCACAGTATTTGAATATAAGTTACAAAAGAAGTCTTCAGTGAACTATTTTGCTATTCCAGTCCTAATATGCAAAAAGACCTGTGCTGTAGATCTACCCTCTAACTAAAGTAACTGACGACGCCACAAAAATGTCCTCTATCCACAACTGCACGTTCAATGTCAAGTTGCTGAATGTAGAATTAAATGCCCAACAAAAATGGCTTGAATACGCCAGTGGTCCATATGTTTCTGTTCAGAAAACTAATGACAGCGGAGTTTGATTTTTTGTGTTTTTTTTAAATTCTATAGCGTCATCTGCCCCAATATCTGCAACAACTACATTCAGCAACTAAAAACATGATCTGGTAGTACTGGGCTAGGCACACCAGGAACATAATCGACTACAGCTGTAAACATCAGCGGTGGAGATCATCTACACCAGATTTCAAGATTTGCTGCGTTGTAGAAGGCGGATTAGATAATACTTTGCTGTGAGTTGTGGTGAAATTGAACTTGAACTAACGTACACGACAAGAAACATGCAGCCATTGGTAGTTGGAAGTTGAAGAACCTGGTAAAGACACAACAGTATAAACTGGCACGGTACAACGTAATTCAACATCTGAGAAAATGGCTACAGCTGCAAGGAAAAATATTGGCAGAAGATGTGAATCATTAAGAAAAATAGTGGATTCGGAAACTATGTCGAGGGTTAATAGATGGGAAAATAAGGCAATACTTAACACGGAGCAATGATTCCACCGGATTTGCCAAATATTTGTCTCCTCGACCACCGGCTGCATAAAACGCTGAATTATAGTAACATTAAATCATTGTAGTTGAATCAATCAACTTTAACCTTCCTTCAAATTTGCTGTTTAAAATAGGAATCAATATAATGTATGTTCCATTTCAACATCTGCATTGGAAATGGTATCTTAATCTGTGTATATGTTTTGATCACAATATACGCTCTTTTTGAAATGTTCTGAAGTTTATGAAGATGTATTTGATTATAAAGAAATTCGATACGAATTGGGAAATGAAAAAGAAAAAATACATTTGTCAATTTTCAGGACTTCAAAATGATCAGTCCTGCGGCAGTAAAACATATTGGCTTGTCAATCAGGAATTTAATACGTCACGTGATTATAATATTTGTTATGTAAATATATTTATTTTCGTGTTTCGTGTCATTATCGGATTGGCCGTATCGGCAGAGGGTCGGACGCCATGCTTTGACGCATAGAGTTACGGCCCTTGCCATTCTGAGTTCAAATCCCGCTGAGGTTAACTTTGTCTTTCATCCTTATGGGGTCGATAAAATAAAGTACCAGTAGTGCACTGGTAATTGCTGGCCGTGTGCCAAAAAGTAGAAACAATTATTGTGTGGATAGGCAGTATCGGTAAAGGTTCTGACAACAGGCTTTGCGGCATAGAGTTACGTCCCTTTCCGATCTGATTTCAAACCCAGCCGAGGTTAACTTTGCCTTTCATCCTTACGGGGTCGATTAAATAAAGTACCAGTAATATACTGAAATAATTGCTGGCCTTATGCCAAAAGTAGAAACAATTGTATATAATCTACAAATTTCTACTGGAATAAGGCAGACTAAACTGAGAGGGACACCGTAGGGCCTCTGCATGTCTATGTTTGTGTATGCCGGTGTATAACATTACGTCCATATATGGGATTAAGGTAACTTAGCTATTATATAGAGATCGTTTGAATACGCACCAGGCAGACATATATAGTGGAATGATATCTTCATTTAAAACTTTGAAATTGGTATACCAGCATGTAGCCGCAGTATAACATCTGTGACAAAAGATTATAATAAAACAACAAATCGAATTTCAAAAGCGATTGTCAATATTCCGGTTTATATTATTTCTCTGGGCATCTTAGAAGTGAAATGAATTGCATATAATATCATAAGTCTATATTTATGAAGGGAAAATATTGTGCCTGCGTCTGACTGAAAAGCCGTTTATTTACAATCTCTGTAAACAGGCACACGGTGAGCGAGTTATTTCATTATATATTACTCGCTTTCTAATTTGAAACAGATACACATCAAATGGCTTGAAAATTGTAGTCACATCTTTATTTGTTATATGCATGTTTAACAGTTTTATTTCTATATATATATTTCTACATAATAGTTCTATATAGTTGGAAAATATGCATTTATGTGATTTGCAAACATAGATAAAAGCATTCAGGATTAGCGCTAATGTATTTGGGAGATATATCCAGTAACAAGAGTTTATTGGGGGATATTTAAATTGGGTGTTAGAGTACATGTAATAATAAAACATTAAGACAATTATCAGTATCTAGTAATACGAATAATCTTCAATGAGTAATATTCTTTGTTTGAATTGTTTATTATATCTGGAACGAGAAATCATGTTAATGGAACTTAAATTTAGAAATGAGAAAGAAGCAAAACAAATGATAAATGAAACTAATATTTCGAAGTGTGAACACAATAACTCTGTTTATATGGAAATACATGACTATATTCTAATACTAGCAGCAGTACCCAGCGTTGCCTGGGTAGGTAAAATAATATCTGCTTTGATGAAAAGGTGTTGATCTTAGCGACTGCTTCTCGATAACTCATCTATGGCCACACACAGGCAATGCTGGTGAGGGTGGTGATGACCTCTATCACTGAGAAACGCCGTTGACTGACGAAGAGGCGTGATGGGGGGGGGGGATAATGACCTCTAAAACTAAGCCAAATTTCCTCACGCTACATGATTGGAAACCGATGAATTCTCAAATACACAACTAAAAGCTCAGACGACGTCAGTGGCCATCGTTTTGCCTTTGACCATCTATAAGATGAGCAATGATAGGTTCTATCGTAGTATAAAAGTTGAACCAAATATATTGATTCATGTGTGAAGTGTAGCCGAAGTTTCAAATTTGAGCGAAAACGGTTGTAACATGTGGCAGCTAGAGCCGAAAAGGCGGAAATTTGAGCGAAAAGGTGGTATTTTCGAATATTTAAGCGACTACCACGCCGTTCCTGAACAAGAAATCCACGTTAAGACGTGAAATAATCAGATTTAGCGTAGTGTAAAATTTGAACAAAGTAGATTGATTAATCTGGGAGATAGAGCCGAAAAAGTGGAAATTTGAGTGTAAAATTGGCATTTTTGAATATTTAAGCGACTGCCACGCTGTCCCTGAACAACAAGTGCAAAATATAAAGGTATTACAGGATGTCCAATGATAAATTCTACATTGCTTTAAACTTTTAAACGAAATCGCTGGCAAATTATGGGAGCTAGTGCCAAACATCCTATTTTTCGATACCTAAAAAAATGCGACCACCCTTTCGATTTTTATCTGCAGAATGACCCCGGAATAAAAGAAAACGATACGCTGATATATAGAAAACACTCCCTGATGACTAATCTATGAGACTGTAAAGTTTCATGAAAATCGGTCGTTAGATGTAGGCCTCTATAGGTAATACACAGACACACAGACACACCCACACACATACTTAATTTTATATATTTACAGATTGTGAAGAGTAAATAATATACAAGGAAGTCATATCCATTGTTTAGTCTTATGTTCCATCAGTATAAGAATTCGACATTAGTGTCTGTTGAAATTGTACGCTATTTTAGCATTTGATTTTATCATTTAGAACTTAATACTTTCTTTATATTTTTCAACATCTATGTTGCTTCACCCTCTATCTAGCTTCACTAATAACATATAGTTATTGTCATGATTTCAATTAGTAAATTAGAAGTAAACTTCCTAAAAAATTGATTATTCAACGTGCGAAAACAAAGAGTATATTGACCTTCCTACAATGTCTCACTTTAGGCCTAAACATAAAAATAAAATCATTGTGTATGTTTAATTGAATAAACATCATAAATATGATAAGCAACATCATATAGATGATATGAATTATTAAAGTTTGAATACGGGGTCGATAAAATAAAGTATCAGTAATGCACTGGGTAATTGCAGGCCTTGTGCCAAAAGTAGAAACAGTTATAACATTTAGAATGAGAAATAATTTATCACACATAGGGTCTCATCTCCGCTTGTTCGATGTTTCTTTGAATTTCAGTGGTCAGAAAGATGGATAGGACCCACGCATGTAGGAATTTTAGTTTCCAATTAATAGTGGTGGTTTTGTCTCTCCAGGGAGGTTTCAGTTTAGCAAGTGTTGTAACTGTGGCTGTTAGAGGACCTTTGGCTTGGATCCCTCGTGACAGATGATGGCAGCAAGGTAATTTAACGGCGTCGCAGTCGCCAGCTCTTGACGACTGGCCGATCATTCTCTCTATTGGCTCTGTGGTGCTTGTCATCAGCTTGGGTTTCTTAGCGCTGATCTCCATGCCGTATCTAACAGTCGTTACGTGGAAGTGGTTCACCAGCTCGGTGATTATTTTTCACTTCCACCTAGCCTGTCGATGTCATCAGTGAATCAGAGGTTTGGGACAATTCGTCTTTCTATGCTGATTGGGTCATGGTTCACTAATGGAAGATGTTGAACTGTGTCGGTGAGAGAAGACCGTCTTGTAGGACGCTAACTGACGTGCGGAACCATTCCCCCATTCTACCCTGGACAATGAGGTTTTTTTCCTTACAGCTGTTGGATGGTGTGGATAATCTTTTGGCTGATGTTATATGTCTTCATGATCTCCTACATCGCATCGTTCCACACTCCGGCGAAGGCTTTCTTGAAGTCAACAATTACATGGTAAAGATCAAGTCTATGTTGGCTCTCCTCACATAGAACACCTTTATGTGATGCTCCATCTGCAACGGAAGCCAACCTGCTCTTTGCAATGTGACTTCAGCGTGTGCAGGATGTTATTTAGCATTTTTTTGCTTGCATGGCTGATAACGTTGATGGTTTATAATTTTGGCACTCTTATAAATTGCCGTTCTTGAGGAGTGACATAAGGATTGACTGAGTCAATGTTGTTTGTCACTCTTCAATATACCAGATTGTGTTGTAGATTCTGGTGAGAAAATCAATCACTGCCTCTCCTACATGCTTTATCAGTGCTGCTGAAATGTTATCATGCCAACTACATTGCCTGTTTTCGTCTAGCTTATTGGTGTCCCCACTTCACGCATGACTAGGAAGTCGTCCTTGTTTGACGCTTCCTCACTGATAAGCACGCTGGGATATTCATGGGTCTGATGGCATTACAATGATAAGCAGTATTCTCTCCATCTCCTGATAATGAAACTTTCTTCCGTGAGGTAATTTCCTTGCTTGTCTTAGATGGTGCTGTCTCTTGTGAGAACATTATGTTGTTCCTGTTCAGGCATTCTGCCATCTCTGTGAACTGCTTCTATATCCATTCTTCCTCAGCATTCCTTATCATTTACCTGCTCTTTTTACTGATCTCCTTGTAAGCTGGTGCTCCAGTTGGTGCATTCTTGTATATTTTCAGTCCTCTTCTTTTGCTGGATGCTGACTGGCACTCGAGTGCAGTGTTATTGATGTCCTTTTGAAAAGAAGAAACACGCCATGCCCGTGTTTGTCACGTTCTCTACTGCAATAGAATTCATGGTATCAATCGGTAATGTGTTCACCGAAATCTTTACGTCTAACCTCACAGAATCCCACGGTATACCAGTTGTATATCTCCAGTTTGTGTGTAAGTTACTGAAATGTACCTTGTTGGGTGAGTGTTCTCTCGTTCCATGTGACAAATGTATAATATTCTTCTTCATGAGGATCATTTTCAGTGAGATTTCAGTTACATATTTAACACCACTGCTCTGATGTATGACGGATTGTGCATTCCTTAATAATCCGGGTGACAACCGACCCGGAATCAACGTTGGTCCACGCACAGTGCCTTGGGTAGTGTGCTCCTAGCAGTGCCCATCCCTCTCCAGGCCAAACCACGGCCAAGATGCACGCGCTGGTCGCGAACACGTGGCCATTGTAATTCGTCTGTGACCTCATCTATCCAGGCGATTGACCTGCATCAGAAGGTCCTTCGCCCAGTGGTACTGCATTAACAGCACCCTTTCACATGATTTAGCCTGCCGGCTGAAGCGGGTTACCAGTAAATAGCTTATGTCCACTTGCTAGAAATATAGAGAATGAATGGGGTCCAGTGCTTCCCGTCCACACCAAAGTGCCGTATGCCAGTCATCAAATGGTCTACACGACTCCAGTGCCTCCTATTCCTTGCTGTAATGAAACCTACTCCTAATATTCCTACAAATCAAACAATTATAATTGTGGAAATTGTTTGCTGTGACTTAGCATCCTGTTAAAAAAGAGACAGAGATTGCTAATGGTATTCCAACATATATTTTTTTTTACTTTACTTACTTTGTATTTATATAAATATGTTATCGATACTACAATCACTATATTGAAAGATATCATCTAAAATATTTATAGCGTTTTTATTTATTCAGAAATATGTAAGGCTTTAAAGTGGTTCACATTTTATTACTACTGCAAGCACCAAATATTTATTGCAAAGTGTATCAGTGTTAACATTTTAGTTTCAATCAGAAATAATTATATATTTCTCCATGCTCCTCTCGACAAATTTGTCACGATAATTAATGTTACAGCAACGCATTCCTGGTACCAAACTGTATCGAGGATTAATCAATTGTGTGGTAAATTTAAGTGATTTGTGTAAATTTAAGTGATTTTAGCAATCATGGAAAAAGGAGAATGTTTAATTAAATATTTATAAAAAATTTTTTTTAAGAGTTTGCAATTAAATTTGAAAAAAATATTGTAGAGTTATTTTAGAATTATTTATAGAAATAAACATATGTACACCCAAACATATTTACATGGGTAAAAATATATCCAATGGTATATTTAAATACAGGGTATCTGTCACGTATTATATTGTTGTAATTTCTTTAATAAATTAATAGTTCTCAATTTAATACAATACATTATAATTCTCACATAAATATTATAAATACTTCCATATTCTTAAAATATATTTAAAAAATAAAATAAATAAATAAATATATATAATTATATCATTCTTTCTATACCCATGTAAATATATTTGGGCGTATATATGTATATTTCTAAAAATAATTCTAAAATAACTCTACAATATTTTTTCAAATTTATAGCAAAGCCTTTAAAAGAAAAAAAATTTAGAGAAATATTTAAAATCTATCTAGCGTCTAAACTTAACGGATCTTTTCAGTTTTAACGTTATCCTCATTAGCATATTTCCTTGAGTTTTGAAAAATTATATTCACTATCCTCACTGAACTTATAACATGAAGTTTACATGAAGATATAACAGGACACTGGGTTGTATGTACAATGTTTATTTAGCAAGATTGAGCTATGTAGAGCAGAATAGTTGACCTGCCAAGAGAGATGAAAAGATGAATTAAAGTTAGTTGTTTACCGTTTTGAAGTCAGCGCGCAAGAGACCAAGAGGTCTTTACATAACCATGTTCATGTTGCCAGAGAGTATACCTTCGGCGGAACGCGCCTGGCCGAAGGGCCAGGCACGTTACAAGAGAGGGAGTTAGCTTTCGGCTTTCTCCATTATAGTTCTCTCGGACGGAAGTTCCTAAGGAGGTTCTGCAGCCTCAACGAGAAGTAACTCCAGCTACTTCCTGTCTAGAGAGCGCTACAGGACTCCCCTCCCAGACGAGAAGTCGAATGACCAAATGAAAACATTGTAGCAAGAAGACAAGGAGCAAGGCAAAAGGTACAAGAACATGAAAGAACAAAACATGAGCCAGCAAATAGCAAAATGAGCATGCAAAAATTAATGATAGATATCAAGGTAGCCAACCGCTCTTGGCCAGAGAACGACTGGATATCTATCTATCCATCACACAGAGATACAATGCAATCAACCTAAAAGCAGAGGTCAAAGGAGCAAAGAAACGTGCTCGAACATAGTTATTAAAAAAAAGTTCACATGTTCAAAAATAAATTAACATGACAGCAGGAAAGAGAGTGTGTCACCAAGAGAATATATGCAGGTAGTTTCTGGACTGTGGTACAACGTGAAATTCCCAACATTCCAAGGCGGTGGGATTTTCTCACAGGAAGAGTGCTGCAAAAATAAATTCTCTGTGTTTTGTTCTGCTGGTTTTTGCTTGTTGATAAAGCAAAGATGAAGCTGTGTTGTTGTTGTCTCGCGGAGTGAGCCTATTCGATGTTGTTTCAATTCACATTAAAAAGTTTCCCAGAAAAAATGAGTTGCGCAAAGTGCTAGAAATAACAGCCAAAGTTGATGGTCGATGTTGAGAACGCGTTGATCTGGAAGGGTCAACAGGCCAGCGACAATAGAAATAAATATTCTGAATAAATGCGCAGTTTTCAACGGCAAATTTACGTGATACATTTTTAAACCGGCAAATATGAGAATATAGCTTAAGGCTGGAGAATCCTTGTCAAGAAACATTATCTATGGTGATATCTCAGTGAGTCGAGATGTGTGCTCCCACACGTGCCGAAACAAGGTTAAAGTGAAGTTGAAAAAAAAATAGTTCATTTGCGCGAGAAAATGGCAGCCATTTTGAAAAATTTGTGTATGAACGTGATAATATGATGAAAAAGAAGTAAAGGCTATATTCACTTTGTATATGGCGAGAGTTCAAGTTTTTTTTTTTAAGTGATGAAAAAGTAGGGAAAAGGGCTTAGTTGAATGAGTAAGCGACCTGCGATGTTCATCAAAATTGACATGTTGAATATAAGAATACAGGAGTCCAAGTGTTTCTGAGAGTTCGTTCTGAGACGGACGAAGGATATATACAGTGATTGAAACAGATTTAAACGATGTAAACACGTGAGGTGAAAAGCAACATTTTTTCTTGTTTGTTTGCTGCTGAGGAAAAGATTACTTATATTTTTCGTTGTAGACAAAATCCACGTGGAATGTTGTAGAAAAAATGTTGTAGAAAAAATCCATGTGGAATATTGTAAGAGTAATTTTTTTCTTTTTGAAACACTGCTAATTAATTTTCTTTTTTTCATCTTCACACAACACCAGATCCTATTATTTTTTCTCGGGGTCACCAAGTATAACAGGGTTGTATGTACAATGTTTATTTAACAAGGTAGAGCTATGTAGAGCAGAATATTTGACATGCCAAGAGAGATGAAAGGATGAATTAAAGTTATTTGTTTACCGTTTTGAAGTCAGCGTGCAAGAGACCAAGAGGTTTTACATTACCATGTTCATGTTGCCTGAGAGTATACTCTCGGCGGAACGCGCCTGGCCGAAGGGCCAGGCAGTTTAAAAGAGAGGGAGTTAGCTTTTGGCTCTCTCCTTTATAATTCCCTCGGACAGAATTCCCTAAGAA
Source organism: Eledone cirrhosa (assembly GCA_964016885.1). NCBI lineage: Eukaryota > Metazoa > Mollusca > Cephalopoda > Octopoda > Eledonidae > Eledone > Eledone cirrhosa. The sequence goes on along the minus strand of OZ024742.1, from coordinate 215,164,028 downwards.
TGTTCTGCAATCTCAACGGGAAGTAACTCCAGCTACTTCCTGTCTAGAGAACGCTACAAAGATATGTCACTATCTTTACACCAATTATTATATTTTATCTGATGAAAGCGTACTTAAATATTAGTACGCTTGAAATACGTATAATAAAATAAATATGGTTTTATAAAGATATTTTCCATTTATTGATATTATTGATATTAATGATACTCCGCAAAAAATCATTTGAGTGCTTCTAATCTGTTGTAAAATTTAGTTTATGGAATAATCAACGAACCAAATATCTCATTGTTTATATATATAAGAAAAACATTACGAAATATGCTGATGTTACATAATTCGTTTATTCATAATATTTATTGCAACGGTTTTCTTGTGCAATCCAGGATGTAATTTTTGCATTTGTTGTTGTTATGAGAACGGTATCTTCAGATGAAAAACCGATTTTGTGATATGCCCCAGACAAAAAACACATCCTTCTCCTCGGGCTCCCGGCTGACATATAAGTTCCTATATATAGGTAAAATTTGTAAATGAGAGGCTATTTGAGAGATAGATTCCTATCGGTTGCCAGTTAATCGCTTTACCGTGTCGGTTGTCACAAACAGTCATGACCGGCACGGGCCGGTGTTTGGATTATGTCGATCGATTGGTTATTGATTAGGCGATACTCGCTGATGAAGCCGCATAAGCCGACTGTGCATTGTTGCATAACATATGCAGACAGATGGTACAATGCACCTTACTGCTGCATTAGTGCTGCAGAAACTCGAGTCCGGGAACATTATAGGCATCCGTTTTACGTGTGTTGTGTTGAGGCAAATAACTATGTGCATACTCTGGTAATGTATCTTACATTGCCCATTGAGTGCGCTGAGATACAACCGGTACTGGCATTGATAAAAATGGTGGATCCGTCAACCCTTATTATATATATATATATATATATATATATATATATATATATATATATATATATATATATTCCATTTGTAAGATGCGGGATAAACCACAAACCCTCCATCTCAATTCTACTTTTGAAAAGCATAAGAACTGTGAAACCGGTAAAGGAAACAAATAAATATTCTTAAAAACTCCAGTTGTATTTTCTATTTCCATCTATTTTCCTTATATTTATATATATATATATATATATATATATATATACACACATATTGTGTGTGTGTGTGTGTGTCTGTGTAGTGCGTTGTATAGTTTGGTTTTAGTGCGTGCGTTTCCGAGCAAGGTAAGAAAAGTAAGCTTTAGAGAGCTGAGAGGGAGAAGCTAGATTATAATAAAATACAATACAGGTGAAAAAACTTGTTTAAAAACCGTGTACGTTGTATGATGTATTTTTCCTTTAGGTGAAAGTAGATATTCAAAAAATGAGTGTGTGAGAGTTAATTTTATAATTAAAATCGGGGTTGGGATTAGATTTAAAATTAGGATTAGGATTAAAGTTAGTATAGTCACTATGAACGTTCCTTTCCTAAATTATCCAAGGCCATGTTGCTGGAATAGTATGGATCACCTGATAGTGAGTGCTTTCTAATTATAATCCTTCATCTGAGTAGATTATTCCTGGCGTGGCAAATCCATTTCCCGTCAGAGTATGTGTATAGGTGTTTCTATGTATCCAGCTTACTCCAACGGGCTAGGATAGGCACCCGTTACCTGATAAACTGCTCTTCCGGTATTCATAGATTTAAAATATCTCTTTGCTCGGCAAGTATTTTTGCGGTTATGCTTATCCCACATAATTGTTTCTGTTGAAGTACTGAACACAGAACACTTCTGTTGAAGCACTGAACACTTTTTGAAAATGATCTTGTATCTTGCTATGCAGTTGGCGCTATGCGGACCCGACGTAGTTGGCTCCGCACGTGCAGTTCTACTCATACTCTACATGCTCTCTCAAGCATATTCCTTTTGTATTGTTCGAGTTGTTAATTTCTGTGGTGGTGTAATCTCTCACAAGGCATTTAAGAAGGCAGCTGACATTTTCTTCGATGATGCGTTTTCTCAACATCCTCCCACACCTACTACTCGCACTCGGTATTTTGATACAAATTCTTCGATGTTTTTCTGTGTATTGCTTCGTATGACAGATCAATATACACGCAGGTTTTATCTTTTTTCTCTGGTTTCTTTCTCTTCATTTCTTTCTTATTATTGGTGCTGTGGCTTTCGTCGTTATTGCTGGTCTGCGAGTGGATCTTGGGATTACGGTTTGGTGTTTGTGTTTGTTTTCTCCTCATGCTCTCAACAATGTGAATAAGTATTTTCGCTAAAACAAATTGTTTTTTTTCAGTATCGTATTCAATATTAGGGTTGTAACTATAGTCCCTGAAATATAGGCATATTTTCTGCATTTTCTTGGTAAGTCGTATAAGGCTTGTGTGGCGAATTAAGTCTGGGAGGCAATGATCTCAAAAATCGTTTTACTGTGTGATTATGTAACTTTAAACAATATGCTATCAGCATTTGGAAGACTGCAGCGGGTTCAGGAATAGAAATACAACGAAATACATTGTTTTTGAAGTTGGGTTTCCCAGCAATGAAATAATCATTTAAAGTATATCAGGCCTTCTTTAGCCTGTTTGGAGATGACAAACAGCATAAAATCAATATGAAATCAAATTTGCTAAACACTATACATAATCTACATATCTGCCATGCAACACTAACACGCTTAACACCAACCACATGGTTCAGACGAAACTTGAAATAAATATAACACAAGATATAATCACATGTACGTTAAACTTCAATATTACATCCACCTAAATGCAATGTTGTACACATCTGATGCATTAAAAAACTAGTAGTAGTAATGGTTTCTGACATAAACACAAAGCCAACAATTTTGGGGAAGGGAAAGTTGATTATATAGACCCAATGCGTTTCTGGTACTTTATTTTACCGACCACGTTATAGAAAATGGTAAAGCTAAGCTCGGTTGGATTTGAATTCAGAAGGTAAATGGATGTAACTCTTTGTAGTGATGTAAGTGTCCGGTACGGTGAATCCGTAATTTGTTTTTCTTTTTATAAGAATTCTCTAGCAATAGATTGCTAGGTTCAGCATGTTAATTGGCCTCAGATCAGTCAAAGAGGTTCGATGTATGTCATACGCTTCTGGCAGTGCGGCTTATGATAGATATTTAGGTACTTATGGTCGAGATGGTAACAAACAACCTTATGTAGATCAAGCTCTCAACCAACAATGGCTGCAGAATTCTGGGCTAAAAGCAGAGAATGAGGATTCATTTTTGGCTGCACAAGACCAGTGTCTCCCAACGCGCAATTTCAAGCCAATGTGATCAGAAATGGAATTGACCAAAAGTGTCGATTCTGTGATAAACATGTTGAGACCATAGACCACCTGGTTTCAGATTGCAAGGTATTAGTTGCCCAGGAATATGAAACGGGGCACGATAGAGTGGGGCAATGCTTGCACAGGCTAACGTGTTGGTTTTATGGTCTGAAAACGGAGGGGAAATGGTACAACCATCATCCAGATGCAGCAACAGGAAGCGAGAACGCAACAATCCACTGGGATTTCCCGGTGAATACTCTACAGAAAAATCGAAGCTAACAGACCTGATATAATTGTGAAGGACGATAAAGTGAAATAATGTTTTTTGATTGACATGAGTATTCCATCAGATCGTAACATCTCCACGAAAGAGTTCCGAAAGCTCTGTAAATATAAAGATCTATCAATTGGAATTGAGAAAATGTGGCATTTTATAGCCTATACCTTACCAGTGATTGTCGCCGGACTTGGAATGATAAAAAAGAGAACTAAAAATATTTGGACTAGATACCTGCAACAGATAGAGAAAATAATGCTGACTGGTATTGTACAAGTCCCGAAAAAGACATTTTCAATTTAAAACTTTGCAAAGACATTAACATTTGTTTGTGCCATTGTGGCACCATTTGTATGACACTAGATAGTAAAATGTGTTCATTATCAAATTTTGCCTCAGGTTGACATTCAGAATGACTTGGAAAACAAGCAAAATTCGAAGCAAGTTACAAAGCGATAAACATGTTTTAAAGAAACTATATTTCGATAGTGGAGTGTAATGTTTTTTACTGTCATATCGGAAATATTGAAGTTAACGAACAAACGTTATTTAATAACTGGGTCTATCCTTTGTGAGAAATTAAAGAAACATTCATTTCAAATAAAATGATATAAATGTTCAAAAGAAACGTTATTTCGATAGTAGCGAATGGTTGAGTCGTCGTTGACTAGTCCGGCGAAATCACCAAGCTTGCTTGGTGAGGAAGGGGATTTTGGGATAACCTGCGGGATGAAAAATGAAACCCGTCAAAGAGCGGAGGAAGTCAGGAGATTTGTAAATTCTTCAGCTGAGTGGCAGAATATATTGGATTGTTGACCAGCGCTGGATAGCTCACTACAAGGTTTTGGGGCCACTTTATGTAGCGTACGTTACCCTCTCGAGATGTTGTCTCTCAAAAAAAAAAAAGAACACCGGTCCTAGTGCAACCATAAAACTACTAAATTCAATGAGTGAAATGAATAAAAACATTTGTTTAGACAAAGGAGTGCATACTACTGTAGCTTCTAATAAGGTGCCTCATCCGTCAGCTGTCCTGTGGTTGAGCAGAACAGGCCCAGTTGTCACCATGACACTGCTAGAATGAAGTGGAGTAAGATCGCAAGCAAGGGAGCTATGGAGTGTTATTCTAGAAGTACGCTTGTGAATTACAATGATGTGCCAATTACAGGATATACACAACGTATGTTAGGTGTATGACAGGAGATGGGGCTATTTGAATCATGTGAACAGTGGATTTGTGATCAGGCAAGGGCAACTCGCAAAAACGGATGGCTGTCTGAGATGGAGATTGAAATGATAACGAAAAAGTTATACTAGAATGGTATGGAGGATATAGATGCTAAGGATGTTGGAGAGACAAATAGAGATGAGGGTATGGAAAATTATGTAATCCGAAAGGAAGAAGTACTGAATATTCGAGGTGATGCGGGAGGTGACATTAAAATTGATGAACTGAAGGACATATTAGAAAACGACAGGCAGATGATTGCTGATATATTGGAGATCTCTCAAACACGAGGCAGTAATAAAAAAAATAATAATAATATAGCCAACTTCAGCCAAAATAAATAACTAAGAAAGTAAAAAACATCATTGACAAGGTGCCAACTAGAACCATCACAGAAACAAACAGTTTCATCAACGCTGCAAGTATCTACATTGCTAAATTGTTAGGTATGAAACAGACTACATAAAGTCAGATCAAATAACCATGGTGGAAAATGAAAAATGAAGGGGATTTCAAAATGCCCAGTAAAGACATTAATGTACTGGAAAGGGAAACACGAGATGGGTTAAGAAAAGGGGAAAAAATTGAACAAATTACTGGGAATTACAATGTTAGGAGAGAGTAATTTACAAAGGAAATTGAAGAGCTGAAATAGAAGGTACTTGATAAAGGTGCAAAGATTAAGAGGTATGATGAACGGATGTCTTAGTATATACAGAATGTATGTTTCCAAAAATATCAGCAGAGATACCATCACAAGATAAATTGCATGGTTAGGAATGATGATGTAGTCCCTGACGCGGATGAAAGTAAGACGATTTGGAGTGAAATACGGTGTGCAGGAAAAGAGCACAATAGAAGGGTGGAATGGCTGGCTAACATCAACAGTTACATTATTGTTAATCACCTCTGAGAATCGGAGATACCAATTGATATGGTAACTATCCAAATTGGAAAGCTCCCGGCAGAGACGAGACGGTGTGCGGGAGTTCTGGTTGAGAAAGTTGTGGCTCTTTATGGAAGAATTGCTGAGCAACTAAATAAAATCTTTAATGGAGAAGAACGTTTACCAGAATGACTAAACGTTAGGAGAAAGATCTTGTGTTTGAAGGACCCCAGCAAAGAAAATGCAGTTGATAACATTAGACCTATCTCTTGCCTCCCACCTCTGTGAACGTTTATGTCAGGTGACATTGCTGAGGCAATGTATGAATACCTAAAGGAGACACTACCTGCTGAGCAGGAGAGATGTAGGAGGAAAAGCAGGGTGACGAGGCTTCAGTTGTTGATTACTTAAAGATTGTAAAGGAGACCCACACATTTTGCCATGGTCACTCCCTCAGATGGGCTGCCGACTTTCTGATAGCAAGGAGGAGCTCGGAAGTACATGGTCCGAGTACTCCTGAGGTTTCAAAGGCAAACGGGGCGAACTGGGATCGGCCAGACGATCCCCGATATTTGTTTGTCTTCCTTTCCTATGCATTGCGGAACACAGTAGCGAGGTTTGTGGGCGTAGCGATTAACTTGGAGGCGGGGAATGAGTTACCAACTATGATGCCCCAGATGAGGGATCTACCTTCTTCTATTGGGAAGCGGCTAATGTCGTCGGCGCGCTTTCCGTCTCCGTGATCAAGACAGTGGGTGCAAGATGAAATTGTCAACGACCGTCCCGCAACAGCATCTATGTGGCTCTCACACGCGGAGTCCGATGAGTTTGGCCACTACTATGCGTGTGCACTCGTCATCAAACGGGTGCCGGTAAATTAATATACAATTTCTAAAATGAATCCTAATGATAGTGTCCAGTTCAATTGGCTTAGATTATCTAGAAACATAGATATGTAAAACAAACTGAATAAATCATTTCCCTATCACTTTTGTGTCCCAATTTATAAGTTTGATTTTGCCTTTCATTTTATTCTTGGCTTTTCAAAGAAATAACAACGTCAGGTTTATACTGGGAGAGAATCAATCCACAATATTTGCAGAACTGGCGATATGCCTAATATAAACAACAGAACTATCAATTCTACAGCTACCACTATCATATATACTACTAGTTGCGAATCTGTAACTTCAGATATTTCCATTCCTCGTGAGAGTACTAAGTGCATTTAGATAAAATTTGGCAGCATTCTATTGATATTAGATTTTTATCAGAATCATGCTGACGTCAAAGCGTTATAACAGACGTTTCCATGATTGTAATTTAGTGTATGTATTATTTTAACCTTGTTATGTGACATTGACTAGAAAAAATACATAAAGTGATTTTGTTAGGCTGGCGATAGTAAGACAGGCCGTACAGTTATATATTAGTTTTATTAATTTTGTAAGCAATTCAATTAATTTTACTCTGATTTCGGGCTCATTGGCGTCACACATAAAACATAAGTATATAAAAGGCAATTATTCTATGATTTCTTACTTAGGGGAAGTTCATCAATGTTTGCAGTATTTGATACGATTTAAACGTATATATACATATAAAAGATATATATATATATATATAATATATATGGGGGGGGGGGTGTATATATCTATATATATATATATATGTGTGTATATATATATAAATAAATAAATAAATAAATAAATAAATAATATACATATTTAGTGTTAGGAAGTAAAGGGGCACAAAGAAGAGATGGACATTTTCCCTTCATCAGTTGTCTACTACGGCTCAGGGATGTTTCAGCGTATTATAGACAATGCATCTATCCGTAGCGCACCCATACGTTTTATCTAACAAAGAGCTATGAGGGAAAGAAGCGAGAGAGAGAAAGAAGAAGAGAGAAAAAAGGAAATAAAGAAAGAAAACATCCTGATAGAAAGGGGAAAACCAGGACAATGGCACATGAAAGAAAGAAACTGAGAGGAGGGAGAGAACGAAGATGGCTTTAAGCCGAGGGGCCCTATTAACAGCGGAGAGATGAGAGAAACACGTCTATTCTCAATGAAAGCAGGCATAAAGAGAGAAAAAGACGGAGGAAACGGAAGTTGTATGGGGGCGGAGAGAGAGAGAGAGAGAGGGGTAGAATGACAGAGGGGTTGAGTAAGAGGGTTAGAGGGAGAAATGGAGGAAGAGGAAATGGGAGTTAATCCAAAAGAAGGGTAGAACATAAGTCTCACCAGGAATAACATAACAAGCGAGATTGATAGAGAGAAAGGGAGAGAGAGAGAGAGGGGGATATATATATATATATATATATATATATATATATATATATATATACGGAAAAAATGAAACGATATTTCATTTCCCACTCTTAGTACGGCTGTTACTTAAATATAAGTATGTACACGTACATACATATATGTATACCGACGTACAGTAGTATGTATATATATATATACATACATGCACACATATATATATGCACGTACTAAGAGTGGGAAATGAAATATCGTTTCATTTTTTCCGTTTATCGTTTTCGGTGCACCCTGCCGATTAACCCACTCGATATGCAAATTGGGCTACTCAGCCGTTAATATGCATAAGGTAAGTATATACGTTCAACAATCTGGCAGGAAGGTATACGTTGCTGACGATAGCTAACAAGCTTGAAACTAGTACAGCGTTCCTTTGTCAGTGTTGAACAAACGAGCAACGGTGGTTGCTAGACACTACGGCTTAATACGGGATGTTTGTTTACAAACACACCGAGCATTATAATAAATGTTCGGCGAATCCATACGTGCATATATATATGTGTGCATGTATGTATATATATACATACTACTGTACGTCGGTATACATATATGTATGTACGTCTACATACTTATATATATATATATATATATATATATATATATATATATATATATATAGAGAGAGAGAGAGAGAGAGAGAGAGAGAGAGAGAGAGAGAGAGAGTGAAATGGATAAAAAGGGAAAAGAGATGATCCCATATGTATATAATTTATATATAATTGGGTTCTATTTATATATATATATATATATATATATATAACGAAGGAAATGTGGTAAGGGACCAGGTGGACCATAACGCACCAAAGTACTCAATACTTAGGGTAGTAGAGTGGGTAATTGGAACGAGTAGGACCGCGACGGCTGAGCTCAAGCCGTTTCGGTGGCTAATTCTGGACTAAATGAAAATGTTTATCCTGGTATATGAATAGCCGAGCTTCTCAGGGGGTAATTCCATATATGGTAAAAGTGATTGTCACAAGGATTGGTCAAAAGTCTGTTGTTGAGACACATAATTCTATCATGGCAATTTGTGGAACGAAGGGGTAGCTGCCAGTAGAAGAAAGAGGGAGAACCCAATTATTTCTTTTTTTTTATTTCACAGATTTATAAACAGACTAATAGATATACATATTTTAAAATTCTTATTTTGCTATCTCATTTTAATCCATTAATTTCTGTTATCAGAATGTTGTCGATTTCAGTTGGACTTACCCATGTTTCATTCCTGATCCCAATAAGATATATTTTAGCCACATTATTTAAAGGCGGTGGATTGGCAGTATCGGTGGAGGGTCGGAAGCCATGCTTTCGAGCATAGTTACGTCCCTTTACGATCTGAGTCCAAATCCCGCCAAGGTTGACTTTGTCTTTCATCCTTAGGGGGTCGATAAAATAAAGTACCAGTAATGCACTGGGTAATTGCTGGCCTTGAGCCTAAAGTAGAAACAGTTATTTAAAGGCAGCATGGGTAGAGGTTCGGATGCTATGCTTTGTAGCATAGAGTCATGGCCCTTTATGATTTGAGTTCAAATCACGCCGATGTTGTGTTTGCCTTTCATCCTTACAGTGTCGATTAAGTACCACTAATGTACTGGGATAATTACTGGTCTTTTGCCAAAAGTAGAAACAATTATTTAAAGAGATGGTAGAGTTTGGGACATTTTTGTTTGCCCTTTGTAGAAGGGTGATGTTTTCCAGGTAAAATACTAGCATGCATTTCACAATCACTGAACAGAGAAAAAGATATACTGGTTTTACTCGTAATTATTTCCTGGCATAAACCTTCAGATTGCTTACGCATCGCTTAAACCTCATAAACCTATGTTATCTTTCTCCTAATTATAATGGTCTTTATCAAAGATAGATACAATATTAAAAAGTATTAAGGCAGTTGAATAGCAAGTTGGTACGTATAACTAAGGTTTCCCAGCTGCAATCATTTATAAAATATATAGAGAAGGTAAATCAATAGTAAATTCCCTTTATGCCGAAATGAAAATAAAATCTATAGATATAGGAGTCTGCTATACAGAAATTTCCGTTAAAACTGAATACAGACACAAGTTATAAGTGTTCTATATAAAAGCTGGTCCGTTAATGTAACACTACATTAAAAGCGAATATAACAAAACAAAACAGCATAAGCAACACAGAGACGTTGGACAGAAAATAAGCAACATAAAGCAGTCTTTGGTCTTTGGTCAATAACAAGTTCTCTCTCTCTCTCTCTCCCCCTCTCTCTCTCTCTCTCTCTCTCCCTCTCTCTCTCTCTCTCTATTTATATATATAAATATATATAATATATATATAATATATATATATATATATATATATATGTGTGTATATGTGTGTGTGTGTGTGTGTGTGTAGGTATATATAACTAGGTGAAAAAAACACGTGGAAATGCGTAGAGATAAGTAATGTTCAGAACAACATAGGTTATCAATAGATTCGTAATCTGTAGATTTACACAGAATTTATTTTACTGTAAACAGTGAAAGGAATCTCAACAGCCGACTGACAATAGGCACTGACCCTGGCAATGCATTTTGCAAACTTCCATTTAAATGGATAGTTTTATGCTTGCTTATCGTTGTTATTGGCTGCGATGTCGCTACTGCTAATGTTTCTTTTACAAAAGTATTTCTCAAATTGTTCCGTCATTTACAATTCTTATATAAAGGAAGTTTATATTTTTTTCTCTTAATGTATGATGTTGTATACCACTGCATTAGATCTATCAATTGTGTTCGGTGGCCATTTGAGATGTTATTTTCTATCTTTGCACCATTTATGTATTTTTTCCTTCTTTGTATCTTTCACAACAAACCTATGCATTGAGCTGTTAAAGTTTATTTCTATTCAATTTCTCGTTATATTAAAAACATCGACGCACTTCAGCAGTAACTTCATTACCACTTTAAACGAAAAGTGAATGCCTAACCTCGACCTAGTGAGTATATCTTCAAGGAAAAATTAGCACTGTCACTCAGATAATACTTCATTTTAAACCTTATAAGATGTGTGGCATTTATGCAAAACTCTAGGGAAATTCTTTTAATAATATTATTGTGTGCACACACTCACACATACACACACTCACACACATACACGTATATATATATATATATATATATATGTATAAAGAGAGAGAGAGCAGAGAGAGAGAGAGGCGTTCTTTTAAAACAAAGCATATCAGATCAGAAAACATTATTTACCTAAAAGCCTATGTAAGCATACTTATTTTACTTCATACTAGATAAATACATAAATAGGAATGCAGATAATATTTGGCACAGAAAACTTTTTTTTTGTGAAGATAAATACACATAATATTTTGCGCGGCAAATTGGTCCGTTTTACAAAACAATAAGACCAGTTTTAATCAATGCAAAAAAAAAGCAACTCCACACCTTATAGATCCTAAGTAGGCTTATACTATTCTCGATTACCTAATTTCGTATTTGCTAAAAAGAACCAAAGATAGAATAATTTGGAAATGTACTAATTAGGAAAAATCTTGGGAGCACAGATATATTCAACTATTCTTGAGCGAGGTTTAAATGTAAACTATCATAAAGAAATTCTAAATGAACAATATTTTAGGCACTCATTATAGATTGACATATAAATAGTTTTGTGTATGCATATTTATGAACAAATTTTATAAAATATTTACATATATACATTTTATAACCATAGGGTGCTCACATTGCGACATGTGGTCGTACAAAAGATATCTAACCCTTTGAGTAAACTTTATGAACTTCAAATCCTTAGATCATGACATTTCCACCTAGAGTAGTTTACAAACACACTGTTGCGCCTGTCAGAGGGTAAAACATGATCCTTTATACCTGATTAGGTATGCGGTTTAATAATTCAAAAGTCAAACTTATATATACTTCATATATAAGAACCCTAGAGCAAATATTTATTAAAATAACAGATTAAAGTTTAAACAAAGAATCGCTGCTTTCAACCTTGACGGGATCTTCTGAGTTTCAGATCCCGTTAAGGGTGAAAGCAGCAATTCTTTGCTTAAACTTTAATCTGTTATTTTAATATATATATATATATATATATATATATATATATATATACGTAGGTCCCGGGTTGAGTCGGGGATAACCACAGTAAGTAAGGTACTCAATACATGGCAGAGTAAATTTTTTTTATTTTATAGAAGGAACTTCTACAGGACTAGTACTGTTTCATTCAGATGAAATCTTCAGGAAGCTCTGAATGAAACAGTACTAGTCCTGTAGAAGTTCCTTCTATAAAATAAAAATATATATATATATATATATATATATATATATATATATATATATATATATATATATAAATTTCACTCTACATACCTCAATACAATAAATGTAATCTGAGTTTTTCGAATATTAATATTAACATTCGATTCGTTTGCAATTATGCGAACAAGCTTTATTTTTATAGCCATGTCAGTAGAGTATACAGGAAACTGACTAGCCTGTCTGCTGATATGCAGATCTGACTGATCGGCCAGTCTGCTAATATGCAAATCAGGCCGATCAGTCACTGTATATTTTAGAAAATATCATATATTTTCACTAGCTCTGACAGTTGCCAGGTGAAAATTGAACTGTACTGATGAAGGGTTATACCCAGAAACATTAGTGCCTGCAGTTCTGTTTACATGCCAACACAAGAGCAAGAATGAGGGGCTAATTACCTGACATGGCTTTAAAAATGAGGCTTGTTTGCATAATTGCTAACGAATCGAATATTATTATTCATATACGAAAAACTCAGATTTCATTTATTATATATATATATATATATATATATATATATATATATATATATATATATATATATATATACAATATCTTAATAAATGGAAACTATATTTTTTAAACCATAATTATTTTATTATATATATTTCAAGGGCGACCAAGGTAAATTATGGTGCACTTTCATCAGATAAAATACAGATTTGTTTTATAAATAAATATTGACATACCCGGAAAAAAGACAACCTAAACGGTTGAAATTCGTTGGATAGTGGAGATAATTGAGGGTGATACAAATCTGTGAGTGAGTATGCAAATGAGTGTCAGAAAAATTGAAAAAACAACGGTTTATTTAAATTAAACTGTTGGGAGGAAATAGATGTAAAAGGGAGAGAGACAAGATAGATGTAAAAAAGGAGAGAGTAAAAAAATTGAGAAGGAGAGAGATGAAGAGAATAGATAAAGAGAATAGAAAGAGAAAGAGAGAGAGAGAGAAGAAAAAAGAGAAAAGATATAATATTGACAGAGAGTGAAGGAAAGAACAAATAATTGAGATGGAAAGAGAAAGAAAAAATTATTGTGAGGGAGAGAGAAAAGAATGTTAAAAAAATATTGGAAAAAGAGGGAGAAAGAGTAGTGACAGGGAGGGAGAAGAAAGAAAAAGAGAAAGTTGGGCGAAGTGAGTGAAGAAATAAATTTATATAGATGAGTAGTCAGAATGTAAATATATTATTCGTCGTTATGTTGTGTTTATATTACTTATAAAGTTAAAGTTAAAAAATTAAATTAAATTATTGATGAAAAATCTTTACAAAAGACTATTGTCATAATTTAGTTAAAAATTTAACCAGAAATTTAAGTAAAATTTAATTAGAATTTAATTAAAATTTAAATAATTACAATAAGATATATTACAAAAAGAAGTATTTAAAATTTATTAAGATGTATTAATGCTATATAGGGTATTTTATGTTATAGGTTATAAATTATTTGAATGTATAATATTTTGCATTTGAAAAAGAAACCAAGTATAGTTTAATTGATTAAAGTAAGTTTGGCAAAATTATATTTAGCCAGAGTTTATTAATAGTTGTAAATCAAATCTTAAACATCAAATATTTATGAAGATTCACGAGAGTTTAGAAAGGAAAAATTATTTAATTAGGAGTATATATTAAAAAAGTTTACAGTTTCGACTATAAATTAAAACTATAAACATTGAGATAATAAAAACAATAAGGAAGTTAAACAGGGATTTTCTTTTAAACCCAAAGGATTCAAGGATAGATAAAAATCACTACGAAAGTTATAAGAAGTTATAAAAATTCATCTTAAAATATAATTAAGTTATGATTAAAATACAAGACATAATTATTGCACATATATATAAAAATAATATAAATGATTAGATATATATGAAAATACATAAGTATTAAAAATAGTTGGATATATAAGAAAATACATAAGTATTAAGCATGTTTAGAATATGTAGGGGTAATGGAAATTCATATCTTTCAAAAGAACCTTTCAGAAATTTAATCATAAGTTTTACAAAAATTTCCAAGAGGTGTTTCGAAGGAAATTTTTAGAATTTTTCAAAAATGTTCATAAAGGATTTTCTGGAGAGTGCGATAATATAAGTATTAGAAAGTAAAGGTTTTAGGGAGTAAATTAAAATTAAAATTAATAAGTGTACTTTATATATTTAGGAAGGTTAGCATATATATATAATCTGAGGGAAGAGATTATAGGTGTTTGGATGGAGAAAAACATTATGTAAGGAGGAATGAACATATATTACATTTTATATATATATATATATCTAAAAGTTGAGTTTAATCGATGTTTAAAAGAACTAAATAAATTATTCCGCAAATTAACAGAGTTCTTAGATTTTAGTATAAAGAATATTTGCTCTACACAAAGGCTACAAAATTTGGATAAAGCTGTGTAGCATGGTGCTTTGGAGACAATTTTCCAAGATAAAGAGTAGTTTATATACATGGATTTTAAATTCCATAATAAGTTGGATAGAGAATTTGAAGATTTCTTGGTAATATTCGTAAAGGAACATTTATGGTTATTGAAACGAGATTTGAAGTCTGTCGAAGTAGAGCCGACATAGTTGAAGGAATTATCTTTGGTTTTTACATTACAATTGTATACTATATTTTTAACTAAACAGTTATTATTTAGAGGACAGTTAAATTTATTTCTACAATTACATTTATCGGAATTTATATTATTGGGAGTTGTATCATTATATTGGATATTGCTAGAGTTATTAATGCTATTCTGGTTAAGTTTTAAGTTTCTATTATTAATTCTATTAATATTCTGCGCTAAATTCATAGTGGTAGAGTATGATCATTTAATAGTATGTTTATTAAAGTTTGAGTAATACCTGTGCGTCTTAGGAAAACAATCATCTAAAGCTTTACAAAATAGTTTACCTATTGGAGTTTTAATACTTAATGAGAAAGAGGGAGCGAACCATAATATATTTTTAGTTCGATTTCTTCTTTTGATTTTCGAGTTATTGCAAAGTTTCCTATTATAATTATAATTATAGTTATGGTTAATTGGCACATCCTTATTATCAATATATTTAATTTCATTATTATAGCCTGCTCTACTTAAAGCTTCATTATAATATTGTGCCTTATCTTCAAATATATTTTTCTTCGCTGAAATTCTAGAAATACTTTGCTGCACAGAATTTACAATAGTGTTTTTAACGGATCTCGGCTAATTGGAATTAAAGTTAACATAGTTTAAATTCTCATTGATTTTATGAAAAGGATAATAAAGACCAGTATTAAGGTTTAAAGTTACATCTAAAAAATGTAACTATTTTATAATTATTCTCTACTTCTACTTTAAGATTAAGGCTATTAAAAAATTGTATAATTACTTTTTTTCCTGTTGATTTCATAATTATTATTATTTTCAATAAGCAATAGCATATCGTCACGATATAAACCACCGGTCATCTCTGGTATTTTCCTATGTAAAGTATTGTTAATAAAAAGCCCCACAAGATCCGTTAACTGCGCCGAGTCCGATGACCCCATAGTGATATCGAAATTGTTATCCCTATCTGGTCTAGTCCAAAGGTGGTTGCCAAAGGTGGTTGTTAAATTAATTTGAAGGACCATAAAATAGATGTTGGAATCGAATTACCAGTTAGACTGATTGCACCATCTAAATCGGACCATGTCATACTTAGCAAAAATATCTTAGATAGAATCATACCGCAACTTAAGGAAATATCTTATTTAAAATTATGGAATGGGACTAATGAAGTCATTGACTGGTTTAAGGACATTACCTATCAGCATAACAATAAATTCATTTAATTGGATATTGCTAATTATTACTCATCTATCACTCCAAATTTACTTAATAAAGCCCTTACTTATGCATTTAAATATACTGATTTATCTAGCGATGAAATGCACATCGCCTTAACTGCACGTAAAACCTTAATTAAATTTAGCAACTCCCTTTGGACTAGAGCAGATAGGGATAACAATTTCGATAATTTTTGGTAAAACATGATTAAATTTCTGAAAGGTTCTTTTGAAAGATATGCATTTCCATTACCCCTACATATTCTAAACATGCTTAATACATATGTATTTTCTTATATATCCAACTCTATTTAATACTTATTTATTTTCATATATATCTAATCATTTATATTATTTTTATATATATGTGCAATAATTATGTCTTATATTTTAATCATATCTTAATTATATTTTAAGATGAATTTTATAACTTCTTATAACTTTCGTAGTGATTTTTATCTATCCTTGAATCATTTGGGTTTTAAAAAATCCATTTTTAACTTCCTTTAAACTTCCTTGTTTTTATTATCTCAATGTTTATAGTCTTAATGTATATTCGAAACTGTAAATTGTTTTAATATATACTCCTAATTAAATAATTTTTCCTTTCTAAACTCTCGTGAATCTTCATAAATATTTGATGTTTTAGATTTGACTTACAACTATTAATAAACTCTGGCTAAATATAATTTTGCCAAACTTACTTTAATCAATAAAATGATACTTGTTTTTTTTTTCCAATGCAAAATATTATACATTCAAATAATTTATAACCTATAACATACAATACCCATCTAAACCTATATAGTATTAATACATCTTAATAACAGATTAAAATGTAAGCAAATAATCGCTGCTTTCACCCTTAACGGGATCTTTTGAAACTATATATATATATATATATATATATATATATATATATATATAGAGAGAGAGAGAGAGAGAGAGAGAGAGAGAGAGAGAGAGAGAGAGAAAAAAAATTTACGAAATGGAAATGCCGGTATATAGAATTTATTAGGTAACAATTGTTTCTATAGTGTATGAGTTACCTATACCTCGCTATTTGAATAATACACAAATATTATCAAAAACCGAAAGTACACTGTAAGCCAACACACGATGTCATCAGACTTTTGTATTAGAATGATATGAAAATATTTTATACACTAGATAAAAGATAAAGAAGGAGGTAGGAAGAGAAGGGGAAGAGGGAAGTGAGTAAGGTGGAGGGAGTCTTAGGGTTTAAGACTGTCAGACTAGTAGAGATTGTGAAGAGAGAATGTTTTGGCAGCAGTTAGCTTAATGAGGCGTGCTAAGGTTGGCTGGGAAGTAGATACTTCTAGTGGTGTTGTTCGGACAAAATTTAGTTAGAGGGGTCAAAGTGGTACAATGTCACAGACAAGTTATTAGGGCTATTATAGTAGCAGGTTATTTCTAAAGGGGTCCAGAAAAACAGTGTTTAGTACTATTATTATAGAAAGCCATATCTAGTGTATAAACATATAAGACAGAAATTTGCAGAAAGTTGACTCCATCCAATGCAACTACTTAGTAACATTGGAATACAAATTATATATATATATATATATATATATATATATATATATATACACACATATATTAAAGAAGATCCCGTTAAGGGTGAAAGCAGCGATTCTTTGCATAAATTTTAATCCGTTATTTTAATAAATATTTGCTCTACGTTTCTTGTATATTTGATATATATTTATCCTTATCGAGCCCTCTTTGTATTTTAGTCTTCAAATTTATTATTATTACTATATATATATATATATATATATATATATGTTTGTGTGTGTACGAGATTTATTCCAAATAAGGTTACTGATTTTCTTATATACGACATATAAGCACATAAGCTTATTAGTTATGATTTTGTCTGCACGTACATACTTGTGAATAAGATGATTGACTGAGTCATTTTTTTCGAGAAACGTGTTATTGTTCATAAACAAATTTGACTTCCAGGACAGACAGTTACTCACAACTTCTACAAAGATATGTTGGAATAACTTCGAAAAAGGATCCAGTGAGTTTAAACGTACATTGCAGGTGTGTGAATATTGCGCTACGATAACGCGCCTGCTCATACACCACTTTCAAGCAGAGAGTCTCCCCTGACGAAAATATTCCCACTCTTCTACATCCTCCGTGATTTCTATTTCTTGCCTAATTTGAAATTGAAGTTAAACGGTCATATTTTGGGATTGTAACAAACACAACAACACATTTGTAACCGTCGCCCTAAAGACGCCACAGAAATCATTTCCGGTACTGACATGATCAATGGAATAAACGTGGAACCGCTTTGAAATTCCCAAGGTCGTAGATTGTAATCTCATGTACGTCTGATATACATTTATATATAGCATCAGTACCCTTACTTTTTGACTATCTTTGTTATACATATAGAGCGCCGTCAGTCGCAATAAATATGTCTTAGCATTATATGTTATGTTTTTGCTAAGAGATATTAATTTCCATACATTCGCAAGATTAAACGGTCATATACGTGACAACCTTTTTTCTCGCAGAACAAGTACAATGAAACAGTTGAGAAGAGAGAATCTTCAACCAGCATGGCGGTGGTCATTTTTTTTCCCGAAGCCAAAAGGATTAAAGACATAATAGACATGGGTGGGATTTGAGCTTAGAGTGTAGAAATACCGATCAAATATCCAACGCTATAGCGACTCTGGCAAATTGACCGCCCACATAAATGTGAGTTTGGGTGCGTGTGAGTGTGTGTGTGAGAGGGAGAGAGAGAGAGTGTGTGTGTGTATGTGCGTGTGTGTGTGTGCGTGTATGTATGAGTATGTCTATATGTGTGTCTGTCATTCGCCGTCTGTATCAGCAAAGTAAATGGAGTTCTTGGAAAGAAGCCCTTTACGAGATTCAATTCATTTGCACCGGTAGATATCAGCAATGGTATGACCAATGTAAACATAGTATCATTGTTTACGATATGAAGGTGGACTCATTTTGTAACAAATTCCTATCTGGCAGTAAGAAACGGATTTCCTGTAAAATATACTTCAGAAATGACGATACAAAATAAATAAAAATAAATTGCCTGGGAATTCAAAGCGCATTCGTCAAATTATTATCAATATTACAACGTTTATTAATGACACGTGAAACAAGTAATATCCTAACTATGGCAAACAAAATCAAATTCTTTGTTTATTGAATGCAATAAATACTTTGAAATCAATTAGTACTCTCTGAGGCATACCTAGGCAATACTTGAAAGAAAATGGATACATCTCGGATCATTAAATTGTAAATCCTATCCTTAGGTGAAGTATGAAAATGATTTTCTAGCAATGTTTTATTGAAGATTTTTTTCTCTTGAGTAAATTATTGACACAAAAATTAAGAGAAAAACACGCACGCACACACATACACACACACACACACACACACACACGCACACAAATACACACACACACAAATACACACACACACACACACACACACACACACACACACACACACACACACACACACGCGCGCACACACACACAGAGGGAAGAAAATGTGAAGTTGAAAGTATTTCGACCGTGCTCTACCCTTGTCTCTATCTAAATATTATGTAGCCAGCACCCGAAGATAAACAAACAGCGATCCGTCCTCCTTTTATGATTCGAGTAAACAATTTATTTCATTCGTATTACAGGTATTCTAGGGAAGTGGCACAATGAATAAGTCATACATTTACAATTTTTGGTGGTGAATTTAATATATCGCCCGAAATAAAATCAATTTTTTCTTACCGCAAATAATTTGCAGCAATGTGTAGAAGAGGCCACTCTCAATCATTCTATGAGCATTTTGTTCAAACATGTATTTTTTGTACATTTTCCAAATGTTCCCTTGCCATTCGTGTGCTAACATAACGTTCTTCATCTAAAGATACCAATTAGATTCATCCCACAAGGAAAACGGACCAACTGATACCAATAAGTAACTCTCGAATGTGAGACAAATGGCCACAGTTGAAGCTAGTAATATTCTTAGCACGGGACATTAGTGAAAATATTTCAATGCTATGTTCGGAGTGGTTAGAAATCTCAGCTGGCTTTGGTGTAGACACCAAACCACCATTGATGCCACAAAAGATCACTAACGATCACGGGCCAAAGAACGGTACAGTTATGCAGTACACATTTTACATCTGTCAACAAAATAAGCTATTTTTTTTTTTAGCTGTCTCACAAGATCACAGATCAGCTTATCAGTATTATGATTGTTGTTGTTGTTTGAAAATGACTTCTAATATTAAGGAGTTAGAGTGCATGTGTGGAGGTGTTGTAGTTGCGTATATGTGTATGTGACGTTAATATGCTTGTATATATGTGAGTTTGTGCTTGCCTGCATGTGCACATGTGTGAGCAGGCGTTTGTAGAAGAGAAAGGAGGTGATGATATATTGTATTAGTTGTGAAAAAGAGAGGCGGGGATTGATAATTTTATTTGTTTTTTTATGAAAAATAGTAGACCTATAATTGTCATGTGTGCGCAGGCAAGTGTATATATATTTGTAAGGTGTCGTGTGATGGTCTGTGTATGTGTATGTATACATGACCTCGTTAGCGCAGGTATTTATGTATGCACTTGGGCTGGGTGTTATTTGTATGCTAGCGCTGGGTTGTTGGTGGATTTTAGGTAAAGCCATCTGTGTGTATGTGCTGTGTAGGCCTAGCGCTATATGTGTCGGTGTAGAGGCATGATTGTATGTGCATATGTACTGTGTGTTCGTAGGGATGTATATGCCGGTGTGGCTGTGCACATTCAATGTTGGTAAGTAGTCATAACCTCCTTGATTGTGAGAAGGTCTGAAATTGAGGTATGGTTCGGAAGTCCTGTGTTTCCATGAAATCACACGTTCGTCCTTTTTATTTAGAGGTTGTTCGTTATCGAACAGAATTTGAATGGTTTCGTCAGAGCATAAATTACACGGGCTCCTCCCTCCTGAATTGGTGTTGGATAAATTATTCCAATTCAGGTAGTAGATTGTGTAATTTCATCATCAATGAGGTTTGTGTGCGATGTTATAGACTTAACTTTTGCAGTGTTGGAAGAAGCGATGATATGTGCGTGATTGGGTATAGTGTTGTACGGAAGTTTAACGTTCTTTCTGTTAAAGATGTTGAGTTAGCGATTAGGCGGTGGAAAATGTTTGTTGATGAGTTTGAAGATTTTCCAGATAGGTGTTGTGACCAGCGCGTTGTGAGGAGGATTTAACAAACAATAATAATCATAATACTGACCAGCTGATCTGTGTTCTTTGAAAAAACCTAACAATAGGTTACTTTGTTGACAAATATGAAATATGTACTGCATAAACATGCCGTTCTTTGATCCGGGAATTTTAGTGATCTTTGGAGGCTTCAATGATGGTTTCGTTTCTGCCATTAAGTCGGCTTTTCTGACCAATCCGCCCACAGAAATGGCGAATGCCATGGACACATGCACACATACATACCAATAAATCAAGATGAAAATACATTCCTTTACCCACTGGCAATTTTTCAACTGGGCCAAATTCCTCCCACACCGCGACAACACCACACTTGTTCTTACCCGTCCCCACATAAGTAACTAAATATACAAACACACACTAACACACACACACACACACACACACACACACACACACACACACACACACACACACACACACACACACACACGCACACACAGTTCCATAGTGAATTAATTGTTTTGCAAAATGCAATTCATGCTTGCGTTAACTTTGAAAATCTCATTGTTTCTAAAGGAGATTTGCCCAGCCTCTTCAATATATTCACACCATCCGCATTGGGGATCCCTAGATCTACATAGCAAATTTTTAAAATTGAAATATTATAAAATTAAATTGTTTAGAACTAGAAGTGAAGTCATTCTCTTCCTTTTTTCAAATATACCTAACTGTTCCATTGATTTCACACATTTTCCAATATGCATATGTATATCCATATGGTTAAGATGTGTGTATACATTTACTTTTGCATATATGTATGTATATATCTATGTGTGTGGATGAATGTAAGTAAATGCATATATGAGTATGTGTGCACACGTATGTGCATAAATCTTTGTATGGACATACATATGCGCATGTATGTTTATATGTGTGGTGACACGTAGTTTGGTGACTTGGTTATTCTACTCATGATCGTGATTATTTCACTTTTCCCCACAGTTGTACCTGTTTTATCCGAAACTGTAGCACACTGAATCTCCGTGAGAAACACGCTAAGGAACGCGTGGTTATGGAATATATGCATGGATGTATATGTATGTTTAGGTGTATGTGTGTGTATGTAATAATGTATGTTTATATGTGTGTGCGTATACATGTGTGTATATGTGTATGCATACATATGTGTAGATGTGTATGTATGTATGTATGTATGTATGTATGTATGTATGTATATATGCCTATCTATGTGTGTATGGAGTTATGTGATAGATCGGACAACACACGCTGTCTTTTCGTGGGGTAAGTTTTTAATTAATTTGTGTATTCTGAAACATCAAAATACCAGAAATGTTTGCTCACTGGACTCGGGAATATCATGACAGTAGTTGTGGAAGTTACACAAATATTTTCATACATTTTGCCAGAGCAATCTTTATTTACATTTTACATTTTACATTTACTTACATCTCAATATAACATGGCTAACATTCAAATTTTGCAAAGAGAAGAAAACGGACAGATAAACTAGATATATTTCACTGCCAAACCACCACAATAACGTCTACACTCTCTCCCTACATCCACATTTACATTTACACATGTCATTATCCTTGTACACTAAAGTCACTGACCTGACATATATATATGTGTGTATATATATATATATATATATATATATATATATATATATATATAAAATATATATATATATATATATATATATATATATATATATATATATATATATATATAAATATATATATATATATATATATATATATATATATATATATATATATATATATATATATATATATATACATATATATATATATATATATATATATACATATATATATATATATATATATATATATATATATATATATATATATATATATATATATATATATATATATAATTGGAAATCAGTAAAATCGAATCTCTGGCGGTTTGCAAGTAAATTCGGCCTACTTATATGAAATGATGAGTTAGCAAAGTACTCGATAAGATAGGACCTCAGAGTAATACAATAGTACAGCATATTCGAAGTTCGATCAGCAGCCAGGCCAATGAATGCCTTCAGCAGTGGAGCCAAGCACTCGACGAGGAATAAACCTCAAAGTAATAACATACAGTTTAAAGGGCTTTGCAAATTGAAAATAGCGACCGCTAATTCAGCCGCGTGATCTGTAGCAACTAAAGAACCGATTAGTGAGAAAAGGAAATACACACACACACACATACATACGCACACATATATATACATATAAAAATATACATACATACATATATGCACATATCTGTATATAAAACATACCTGTTCCGTAACTTTGAAATTACTGAATATGCAAGTGAGGTTTCTGTAAATCCGAAATAAACAAAATCCGCTTGTGGTATCTACAAGATAGGTTTCTGGAAGATCGAACAGAGGAATTTACTTTCTCAACAGGCTTTCGTTCTAACCCAAAACCATGAAAATCATACCGATAATGTATGATTTTCGTGGGTATGTCTATATTTATAAAACAAACTTTGTATTTTATCTGATGAAAGCGTACCAATGTGTCTTGGTACCCTTGAAATATACATAATAAAATAAATATGGTTTCATAAATATAGTTTCCATTTATTTAATATCATTGAATATTCACTCCAGTAAACTGTTGAGTGCTCTAAATCAGTTATAAACATTTATATTTGTCGGACTTCCAACAAATTAAATACCCCTTCTACTTATATATATATATATATATATATATATATATATATATATATATATATATATGTGTGTGTGTGTGTGTGTGTGTGTGTGTGTGTGTAAGCAAAAGGGATATCAATTTGTTGTTAATTCAACAAATATAAATGTTTATAACTGATTCAAAGCAGTCTACAGGTATATTCAATAATATTAAATAAATGGAGACTATATTTATAAAACCATATTTATTCTATTATACTTTATATATTTCAAGTGTACCAACACTTTGGTACGCTCTCATCAGATAAAATATAAAGTTTGTTTTATAAATATTGACATAACCAGAAAAAAATACCTTAACTGTTCAAGTTTTTCCTGAATAGTGAAGGAAAAGAGAAGAAATGTCAGATATTCCAAATTATTAAGATGAGTATGCAAATGATGTTGAGGTATAGGGCTGAAAAAAACGTTATTTTTAGACGCTATGTAGATTTAAAAAATTAAGTGTAGGAAGAAGAAAAAAGAAAGAAAGAAGAGCTAGTGTTTACGTTAATTTTAAAAGAAATAACAATTTGTAGGAATGGTGGGATATGTTTCCAGAATTTAAAAATTATTTAGCTATATTATGAGTTATAATATTATATATATAATCAATTAGATTATATGAAGAATTATGGCTGTAAGTACATTTTATCTTATTATATTACAACAGGTTGTAAGTATATAAATATCTATATAGATTAATAATTGTACATGTATAAGTATTATTGGTGATTTTATAGAAATAGAAATAAGTTACAATTATTAGTTGTTTACATTTCTCATATGAGTTACGAAGGAAGTTGACTTTTCATTTTACAATTTGTAGATTCAAATATTTTGTTCCAACATTGAACATGTTTTCAGAATATTGTTAATTTAGCGAAGTTATATAGTTTATTATACATATTATAATGTTTATGTTCGATTGAAAAGGAAAAGGAAAAGATAACTCCAATCTTGTTTGCTAACCGTTAAATTTGATGAATGATTTATTCAGAAAATATATAGAGAAAATTATATATTATTTCGTGTGAGATAAATGTTTCAAGGATGAGAGTTTCAATTATATATTATATTAGTCGAAAGATGTGTGAAAGTTTGAAGATCAAAGAAGAGTAAAAAGGTATTGTACATTTCGAAGAACTATCGTAAAAGGATAACTTTCAGAATGTCAATTTATAGATTATCAATCTACATCTAAAAAAATAGATTTTGAGGAGTATCATTAAGAAAATAATGTCAAATGGTAAAAATATTGAAATATTAAAATTAAGAAGGAATATCATTAAAAAAAAAAAAAATGTTTAAAGAAAATACTCAGTAAATAATAGGATCATTTTAAAGGTTTATAAGATATAGTCAAATGTAATGAATATCATAAATTAAAAATACTTCTGAAAGTGGAATTTCGGCGATGTCTGCAACTAGAAAATAATTCTGTTTTAAGGTTAATAGAGTTTTGACAGTTAATTATATAAAACATCTCATCGATACACAAGTTACAGAATCTTGATAAAGCCATATTTCGGTATGCAGGTGCTTTCGAAATCGTTCCCCAAGATATTGGAATAGTCTATTTTGTTGTCTTTTAAATTCCAAATTAAAGGTGAAAGTGAAGTGGAAGATTTTTTATCAGATCTATTAAATGTATGTTTCTGGTTATACCAGCGTACTTTGAATTTTGTAGAAATGGCACCAATATAGTTAAATATTTTGTCTCTAGTTTTAACTGTGCTTTTATAAATTACGTTTTTGTTTAAGCAATTATTTTGTAAAGGGCAGTTTGATTTAATACTACAGTTACATTTTCTGGAGTTGTTGTTATTCGGAACGGTACTGTTATTATGAATATTGTTGTTAGAAATATTATTATTGCTATCTTCGTTTGTTTGCTTAGGGTTTAACTTTATGTTTCTATTATTAATTCTATTTATAATAGGGTGGTGGATTGGCAGTATCGGTAGATGGTCGGACGCCATGCTTTCCAGCATAGTTACGTCTCTTTACGATCTGAGTTCAAATCCCACCGAGGTTGACTTTGGCTTTCATCCTTACGGGGTCGATAAAATAAAGTGCCAGTAATGCACTGGAAAATTGCTGGCCTAGTGCCTAAAGTAGAAACAATTATTAATTCTATTTATATTGTGTGCTATGTTCATAGTAGTAGAGTAGAATAGTTGTATAGTGTGTCTGTTAAAAATAGAGTGGTATCTTTAGGAAAACATTTAGCTAGTGCT
>OZ024742.1:215080161-215135161 GCA_964016885.1 Eledone cirrhosa | reverse complement strand
CGGATAAGTCTGGTAGGATGTCAATAGATAGCATGCCGAACTACATCGAGGCTATGCAACCCCACATCACCAACACGAGCGAAATTGCACAACAAACACACGATGGGAGAGAGAAAATCCTCAACGCTCACATGATGATGTGGACTGACATCCTAAAGCCAAGCAGACGCACTGCCAACAACTTCCAGGCGTCTAACAATGGCATACCACCCTTGTAATGGCTCTGCAAAGACCACAAGACAGTCGACAACCCGACAACAGGACCACCAACAACACCCGTATGCGGAGCTAATATAGCTAGCAACTACAGGATCTCCTACTTCCTCTCAATGTTTATACGCCCCATAATCAAGATGTCCCCAGATGTATGTGACAGTATAGAGGACCTCCTCAGCAGAATCAGTGAGTGCAACAAAAACAGGAGCCTATCCAACTGCATAATAGGCAGCATGGATGTGGTGTCACTGTACCCATCCATTAACATTGATTTTGCTGTGAAAAGATGTGTGGAGATGATCATTGAGAGTGAGGTGGAGTTCTGCGACGTCGACACAGACGAACTGGGCCTCCTACTTAGATTTACCTACGACACTGACTACCTAGACAGTCATGACCTTAGATGTTTCTGCCCTAGTAGACCTATAAGAGGTAGACCCCCCACCATAA
Source organism: Eledone cirrhosa (assembly GCA_964016885.1). Classification (NCBI taxonomy): domain Eukaryota; kingdom Metazoa; phylum Mollusca; class Cephalopoda; order Octopoda; family Eledonidae; genus Eledone; species Eledone cirrhosa. Next base: position 215,134,495 of record OZ024742.1, on the reverse strand, counting down.
CCTCAATGGCAAAAAAGACTCCCATGGGAAGGTGGATTGGGTAGACCAAAGCTATACGGACCCCCCAAAACAATGATCAGGTAAGAAAAATGGTCGCACATGCAATAGGGGCTAGTATCAAAACTACCCTAAAGGGCCTCATATTTAAGTTCAACGAGAAAATCTACACCCAAAATGAGGGAGCAGCCATCGGCGTCAGCATAGCTGGTGATGTTGCCAACCTTTTCATGGTATGGTGGGAAAGGAGACTTAAAGATCTCCATAAACCTCATCATGTACTCTCGTTATGTAGACGATATCAATATAGTTATAAGAACACCCCCACTAGAGAGCACTAACAAGTTTGATTCAGAACGTAGCACGATGGAAAGCATCCAGCAGATAGCTAATTCCATACACCAGAGTATAACTGTAACTATCGACTTCCCTTCCAAACACCCTAACAATAGACTACCTGTATTAGACACAGAACTCTGGATTAACACTATAGACGAGAGAGCCCAAATTCTCCACTCACACTATGCTAAACCCATGGCCTCCAAATACCTGATACTCAAAAACTCAGCAATGTCCAGTAGTGCTAAGTTTAATATTCTGATCGCAGATTTGGTACGAGTGCTGAAGAACGTGTCCCGCATGTGCGACCCAACAGAAATGGAAATACACATCCAACACTTCATCAACCGCATGCAGTTCTCTGGCTACAACCAAAGAGACAGAGTCAGAGTATACGAAGGAGCCATGGAAAAGTATAAGACCCTCATAGAACTGGACATGAAAGGAATTTGCCCATTATACAGGAGCAAATCATGGAATAGCTTAGATAGGGCTAGACATAAGATAGGGAAAGCCACCTCATGGTACGACAAACAAAGATACCAGAGTGTCATGTTTGTGGACGCCACCCCTGGAGGGAAATTAGCTAACCAGTGTAGAAAGGCCCTGAGAAAGGCCCACTTAAAAATAAAGGTGGTAGAAAAGCCAGGAACCATCATAGAATCCCTGATCAGCAAAACCTACCCTTTTAAGAAAACCCACTGTACCAATAGGAAATGTATCATATGTAAGGTTGACCCCCGGATAAACTGTAAAACTAGAAACGTAGTCTATAGCATAAGATGTACAGAGGGTACTTGCAGAAACATGACAACAACATACATAGGTGAGACAGCTCGTAGCATAGGTGAAAGGATAGACCAGCACTGGGGGGAACTAAAAGGACGAAAAAACGGGTCAGTACTATACGAACATGCTAGACAACAACATGACGGTAACATAGACAACATAGAAATTAGAATAATATCTAAACATAGAAATGACCCAGCAGATAGGCAAATCAGAGAGGCCAGTGAAATAGAAATTAGAAGACCAAGGCTAAACAGAAAGAATGAATGGAATAACAACACCCAAACAAACAACACTGACCTAAGAGAAGTATAAACACGTAAATAAAATAAAATAAATAAATAAATAAATACATACACAAGCACAATAACAACAAGCACATAAACACACACTAGCCACCCATCACACAGCAAACAAAACACTATACACACACGCAAACGCATGCGCAAAGAAGACAGAATAAAATAAACAAACAAGCAAATAAATAAATAAATATATAGACAGACTGAATAAAAATGGCGTAGACATACAACACAACAGGAGGAAAATATAACACCTCTGACGATGTTGCAGATGTGCAACGAAATATTTATGATAAACTATATATATGTGTTTGTGTCTATATTGTATCTGTATTATTTTTGACCGTCGGTCAGTCAATGGCAACATTGAGGACCGAGTAAGTTAGATTACCGATATAAAAGAGAGCGAGAAGCGAAAACCAACCAAACAGTGAGTGTGTTCTGTTATTAATTCTGGCAATATTACACAAATATGACCCTCCCCAAGTATAACAATATATATATATATATATATATATATATATATATATATATATATATATATATATATATAAAGGTTTACATATATATAAAGTCATAGATGTATATGTTTTGCAACCGGTCAAGTTTTGGCTCAATAAAGAATTAATAAATTAAATAATCAGAGCAATATATCATAAATCATGTCTTTAGAATCACTAGATATGATATATACCATTTCCTCTCCCAATTAGCATAATTAACAATATAAAAAATCAATTAGACCAAGCTATAAGAATAAAGGCTCCTATGAAGAAATCTTCGACAAATAACCGAAAGCAGCCTCTTCGCGGTGGCCACAATAGAGTATTTATCCAACATTTCGACAGCATGTAGAAATCGACCAGATATACCGTGAACTAAACACAATTAGGTGTAAATTCAAACTTAGAAGAAATGCGTACATACCTTAATCACCTCTACCATGGTTTCCTCCGTATTTTAAGACATCCGATAACAGGGAATGTCCAGAGCTTCGGACACATCAGGAGCGAACTCAAAATTAGACATTTAATTTTCCAAAGTGATCGCGCCAAAACTAGATTAAAAAATGGCTAAGAATCGTGACGTGGCACCGGTCAAGTTAGAAAGGATGTGATTAGTTGCTTACGGCGGGTAGGCTTATTGCTAGAAAGCGCAGCCCAATATCGCTAAGTCTCGCAACAAAAACAACCTGCTATATAATATTGGATTAAAGAACAACAAGCTGTAATATTCAACCTAATTCATCAAAAATCCAATATTGAATCATCGTAGATTATGTGAAGGACATATAATCTATATATTACGTTTCCTGGATTGTGAAAATGGTGGTGCATACGAAAAACCATAACACTGTTTTGCTTCTCATTCTTAATATTTTAAATATTTTAAATATTTCTCTGCACACAAGCTTCTATATTATACATATAAAATACTATACAACCCCCATAATACTCTTGATTGCCCGCTTAAAGTGCTTATATTCCATATAACACCTTACCACACTATAATATTATATAAATAGGACACACGTGCATGCCCCACGTGTAAGCAACTACTTCTAACTATCCTCCTGCATCATCTTCGTAAACTGTTAATGGTGTATTATAACTTTAATTTTGTTGTAATTTTCTTTTAATATCACTTTAATCTTTGAATGTAAACTGCCATGCTTAAATATTATAATGGATGTCAACCCACTCTGCATAAATATATACATATGTTTCTGTATGTCTCTTGTGTTGAAAAGGAGGTCAAATATGTAAACAATCATTGAAAAATTGCTCCGAAGACTTCAAACCTCGGTTTGGAAGAAACAATTGTAAGCGAATAAATGATTTGAACAGAACTTTGATTCATGTAATTACTATATAACTGCTCTGTAAAACAACTGTTGTTATTACATTGAGCTATTTATCTTACTGGTAATAAGGTAGTAATAAATTAGTCTTTCACTGTTTAGGGTTTCAAATATATATAACTATAAAAGGTATATACATAACCATAAATAGTATCCTTAATACTATATATATATATATATATATATATATATTTTATATATTATATTTTATGTTACAGTAGTTTACTGTTAGTTTATGTTATATTGCTTTTTATTGTATAATGTATTTTTAACTTTTAATTTACGGTTTTGTTTATATTTGTGTATGTGGAAGCACATGTGTGTGTAGGCAAATATGCATATGTGCAGGTGTATGCATGTGGCAGCACGTGTACGTATGCATATGTAGATGTATATATGTCGGCATATGCGTAGGTATATGTATGTATATATATGGCTGTGCGTATGCATGTTAGGTTGTTGCTTTTTGTATCTATATATATGCATATATGTGTGTATGTGTGTGTGTGTATGTACGTCTGTATGTAATATTTGTGTACGTATGCGTATTTTGTATGTATGTATGTATGTATGTATGTATGCATGTATGTATGTATGTATATATATATATATATATATATAGATCTCTCTACACTTGTCGTCATATGGTAACATGAGCCCAGCACTATGTGTCAATAATTGTCACAAGTGTAGTGTTTGTACCAGAGTTTTCAAGTCGCTGGCTGGACTAAAACGTCACACTCGTTCAGCGTATCAGTAGGGGTTCTCTTACATGGATATAAAGTAGTGGCCGTACTCGAAAACGAGTTGGCACCCACCATATATATATATATATATATATATATATATATATATATATATATATATATATATATATATATATATATATATATATATAAATATATATATATATATATGTATATACATGTGTGCGTGTATATGTATGTATGCGTATGTATGTGTGTATGTATATATGTGTGTGTATGAATGTGTATATATAGATATATAAATGTATATAAGGCTTTGGCGATATGTATCTACAAGTGGGCGTGACTTGGTCCGTGGAAGTGAGGGAGAGAGTGTGTGTGTATGTGGGAGTGTATGTATGTGGGAGTGTGTGTGCATGTGTGTGTTTATGTCTGTGTATATTAGTATGTGTGGGTGCTTACTCTGAAGTGTGAACAGACGTGTGAGATGCATGACTCTATCGAAATGTGTCGGACGGAAAATGGCTGATGACCCGTGTGTCAGCAAATCCTTACCAGAACTTGTGATTTCGTGGAGTAAAAACAGCCAATGGCATGACAAGAGTGGAAGTAGGGTTTTTTTAGGGTGTATTTTGATGATAACACCCCAGTGATAAAATTTGCTCCAAACGAAATACCCGTGTCTGAAAGAACCTGCAGAAGTAGAATCAGTCAGATCCATACAGGGACCATGTCTCAAGCTACCTGCCGGCGAAACAATTGTAACACGCATTAAATTAAGTCCAGAAGCATCACTGATTTTTCGTTTTCTTTATACTATATATATATATATATATATATATATATATATATATATATACATACACACATTCACAAACACAAGTATATACATACTCATATTCTGACAGATGTGCTGAAATATATTTTGGCATTTTGACATTGAATATTTTCTAGTAAATATAGTACCTGGGTCAGTAGTTGACCTCTTTAATTATAGTCAGTAAATGTGTTGCTCTTCTTTCAATATGTACACTCTATTCGCTAGAAGATATTTTCAATACGTTGGCTAATATAACGACACACTATCGAGGAACCAATAATAATGAGAAACACGCTTCTATGAATCAATGACAATATTCTATTAGTATATCTCTTTCGACTTGGGAGCCATCAGCAGAGAGATTTGGCATTGAACTCGCTGTAGGCATTCACCAATAACATTCCGGATACTGGCAGGAGGTGAAGAAGATGTTGCTGTCTCTGTTTCCTGTTCATGTCAAACAAATGAATTCTATCTCTGTGAGCATCCAAACAATCTGTGCTTACATGCTTCATTTGTATTTCGTTAATATATTCATATGTTAATTGTTCCTTATAAAAACTTATAGCAACATTTCAGCCTACAGATATTGTTTCCGCAAATGCGTATAGCATATATGTATGCATCAATGCAAGTATTTATATAGCATTATACACATACACATGCAACATTACACATAAACATACCTAATACACACAGAGACACATACACACACACACATATGTATATATATATATATATATGTGTGTGTGGGGGTATGTGTGTGGGTATGTGTGTGTTTGTGTGTGTGTGTGTGTAAAAGGTAAACAGTAATTGTTTCTACTTTAGGCACAAGGCCAGCAATTACCCAGTGCATTACTGGTACTTTATTTTATCGACCCCGTAAGGATGAAAGGCAAAGTCAACCTCGGCGGGATTTGAACTCAGATCGTAAAGGGACGTAACTATGCTGGAAAGCATGGCGTCCGACCCTCTACCGATACAGTAATCCAAAACAGTAATAACAACACATTCGGTAGAGTATATAGAAGGAATATATTAGTTTAACGCTTGAAATAGCAGGAAGAAGAGTAAGATACGGATTAGCAGTTGGTGCGTAGTTAGTTAAACCTTATGAATCAGATCATGGGAAGATATAGATATTGGCAGTTAACAGGTAGGCGATCAATATATTTTCCGTGAATTACTACGTCGACAGTTAACGATTAAAAAATGTAAGTATTATCCCATAAGATGTAGTTTCTCTATTGTTTATCCATTTTACCTGCCCATAATTCTAGACTTAAACACTGAATAGAATTTTCAATCAACAACAAATTGATATTGGAACTCTAGATCTCTAAGAACTAACTTACTTTAATTATACTGCATATATCTTCTGATCATGTATATAACTTCTGATCATATATCAATTGGTGCTAACAATAGCCAATTGTTTGATCACTTCCTCGAACGCATTTTATCAACGTTTGAAATCTTCCTGCTAATTAGTCGCTATTTTACTTAAGTAATTGCACATACGCTCCCTGTTCCTGAAACAACTTACGCACGCATCAACCCATGCATGACCGAATATACATCATTTGAACTGGGCCATTTACATGTAAAGCTAATATTATGCGGACAGTCCCAGTCCATTAGATGAATACATTTCCGGTGAAAACTTTTATAACCTTAATGGTAACTAATTGGTTCATCACCCCACACCACACAAACATAGGCACACACACAAGTATCATATATATATATATATATATATATGTGTGTGTGTGTGTGAGTAAAACGTAGCGCATGTTTAATGAGTTTAATGTAGATGATATCACAATCTTTAATTAGAAAACTCACCGTGAACAAATTCAGAGATAAAAGTAACTGTTACACTTCCTTGTTTCTAAAGAAAAGGCATGTCAGTTTCAGAGTTTATTTTATGTTTATCAAAAGATATGCTGGTTAATGTATATTGCAAACCGACAGAAGTATTTTTTTTATTAGAAGCCTCGCTGTGAATTGAAATGTGTATGATCAAGCCTTTTAATATTCCGGGAGAGGACGAAAGGAAGAGAGAAAGTGTAATTAGATTAAATGCAGATTATTACATTTGGAGTAAGGGAAACCTCGTCATGTTAATGTACAAAATATGGAGGGGTATACATATGTATGCATATTATTTAAATACGTATCCCCTCCGACGCCCCACATCTCTCTCACTCCCTATATATATATATATACGTTTTATCTCGCGTCACACCAATTGTGTTCATTTCAAAGGCATTAAATAATATCATGCACCAGTTATTTAATTCATCGTCATCAGAGACAGCTGCTGAGAATGAAAACAATGTTATTTTATTGCACCGATGTTGAAGTGATGTTGTTCATTCAGATTATTATCATGTTGGAGTCCATAGGTCATTAGTGAATATTTATTTCAGTCGTGTTGTATTGGGAAGTACGGGAGAGTAAGCTTAAATGTGGCAATAGGCCAGTGAACTTGTACGCATCATCATTTTTGTACATATACGTTGATGGGCATAAAACAACCATACTCTCCTTTATAATTTCCACAGCTTCTGTAGTGCATGAATCCCATTACTTACCCGATTTACCTTCACCTCCTTCGGTAGAAGTTGTGAGGGTTTAGAAATTTCTTGGGCAACCTGCGGCCCGCGAAGCTTTAGGAATGCATGGACTAAGTCACATAAGTGAAATCTTTCTGATTTTGTTACTCCAACTTTACAGTCGTAATTTATCTTTCTATCAATTTTACGATCGAGTGAAACAACGTGTACGAATTCTGAAGAAACATATCAAAACAACCCGAGTTACCGCCCTTTTTTTATGTGGACACGAACGTAAATTAGCGCTTGCCGCTCGCCTGATGATGAGCTATATCTCATGCGGCCTGCTCCTCGAAACAGGTTACCCATGCCTGGCCTAGAAGATTAGCTCGGGTTCCTTTGGTGGAATTTACCACATCACTTAGGGATATAGCACAGCGCCTCATGAAATTTGTATTTCTCAAATCGGCGTTTGTGCACAGCTCCATTCTCAGAATATGTGTTTTCTCAAAATATTTTGCACAGTTTGCTTTAAACTTGCGTAGCTTTTCACTTAGTTCCCTTTTACAGCATATAACTCCACATACTTTATTACATATTCATGACGTAAATTGCTCAACACATTCTTGCAATAGGCTAATGGATTTTTAGTGGCAACATCACTTAAATATTTTCGATATGGGCGCTAATTTGTACATGAGAAAACAAATTTCACCTTGCAGATTATGTATATTAAAATCTAAAGCGTCTGCTCTCTTTTATATGTATTAGAATATTAAAGTATTTCGACTATGATATATATATGTGTGAGTGTGTATGTGTGTATGTGTGTGTATATATACATACATACAAGATCATATTGAATTACATGAAGTAAATTTAATAAAAGCGAAGCCATTACAAAAATCCACACCATCAACCAATTTCTCCATGAAAAAGGGAAATATTTTTGGTCAATCTGTTTAACAGACACATATTGAAATGTAGCAGATGATGTCAATTCTATTTTCCTTTTTATAAGCATCAGCATTATTCGATTTCCTTTGGCTTACATTACCATATGAGATAGAAGTAACGATAAACATATTTCGGTTTTAATATATCTATATTTTACATTATATTTCATATTAGTCATGCTAGAGAAATATTTTTTTTATTTAAACCAGAGCCGACAAGTGAAAATCAAATAAGACAATACGAAATGAAATTCCCTTTATATGTTGTAACATGGATCTATAATGCATACATATCGGCAAAATAATACTTGAAAGCATCCTCCATTTATGCTGAACCTACTCAGAAATCTAGACAAAGAAGAAATAATACTTATAAATAGTTGAAAAAAAAAGGAAGAAATTAATTTTACACCACTTATCTCACATCCTTCTCTTTCTAATGGTTATTTATTAAATCTTAAATGATAATTCTGATACGAGTCTAAAATCCATTAAACTTTGAATACATAAAGCAAGGTCCGAGTGGAAATTACAGAAATATGTAGTTTTCACTCACACGTCAAATAAATAATTGACATTGAAGATGATAGGTCAGCGGAATCGTTTGATATTATTAGATATTATGCATACAAACATGACAAAGGATATTAGTTTGATGAATCTGAAGCAGCTTTCGTCCTGATCATGCTGGAATGGTATTTAACGTAACATGTGTCAGACAGGATTATAAATAGATCTACAAGGTTACTTAGTAAATCACATTCGGTATCATATATGTATGCACGTTATGTGCTCGATAGCAGTCACGTCTTTCTCAAATACATATACAAACAATGATGTTTTGTGCATTCAAAGAAACATGTTTTATATTTATTGAAATATATCCCCCATGACACAACCTACACTCCCCAGTATAGAGTTTAAAACAATGTATTCTGTGTATTTTTACAAACACTCTCAGTGCACGAAGGAAAAGCTAAAATAAATAACTATACAAATGTAAATTAACTAAATAAAGTTTATGGTTATCTATTTCTGAAGTATGTAACATAAAAATAGAATATTGTTACTATAACCGGTATTCAATGCTTAGTAACGATATTCCTTGGAGTAGAGATTTTCTATTGTTATATTGCTTGAAATAAAATTTATGAGTTCATTACAGAGATTAAATAGGATGATATAGTGTTCAAAACACTTATACTTACTTGAAAATTGACATCAATATTTGTATAACTTTTCCTTGTGCAACTATTATATTATTAACAATATTTAGAGAGTGCTGTTTATTCTTCACTTCAGTCATATTTAAATATGTGAGCCGGTAATATATAAGACACGAGAGGGACTTGGTTGCGTTTTCTAGCAGGTTGCCATCACTACAACCCTCTTCATGTAGATGATGGCTGTGAGATCTTGCATATGCACAGGGATTCTATTGTAAACTGGACGAAGATTAAATATAGTAATTTCCCTGTATCTTGATTTCCAAATATCGAAAAATGCAAGACACATTTGAAAACGAGATTTACCTTTAGGTTTCTTCTAAATCGAGACATCAAATAGCAATAATAATTAAATATTAATTAACCATTGAATATCTAGATATAAAAATGGATGGTGGTGATTGTTACATTGCAGTTATTTTATTGTAATCATGTGATATAGATGAAGAACCGACACGGAACATAAATAACACTGTATAGTTTATAGAAAAAGTAAACTTATTCTATGTGAACAATTTAGGAAACTGTGAATTGAGATAGCTATGGTTATGTCATAGTGACCTGGATAATTAAAATGGACATTTAGGAGAAGGTGGTCGTGGGATAGAAATATTATATCTCATATTATATGAAGTATGTGCAGAGATATTGTGAAATACAATATATAAATGATCCGAATTAAGAAGAGAGGATGATAAAGAAATGCCACAGAAAGAGTAAGACATGCAGATAGACAGTGGAAATGGGTGTGAAATGAATGGAAATATTCAGATATAGAGAAATATAATTTAGCCGTTGAGAATAAATACGTGTGAATGAATATATTTCTGTTAAGGCTAGTCACCAGTAATTTCTGATGGAAAGGCATCTCTATAGCAACAACTAGAAAAGGAGAAGAAAAAAAGAAGAAAATATGTTGGCACGAATACCATTCAAATCTTTAATGTAGTGTAACATTTTTCGAATTTTAGTATTTAGCTTTTATAATGTTTCCATTAAATCAGGGTCTTTCTATTGCGGCATTTCGTTACTCCGGAAATCCCAATAATTTGCTATTATAAACTGGTGCCAACGAGACAAACTGTCTCTGACATGAAATAATCTTTGAGAAAGTGGCTTCATAATATGTTGAGCATATTCAATTTCGCAACGATTTGCTAAAGATCTAGTTTAGAAATATTACTATAACGTTAAATATTTCAAGTCTGTATTTCAGCATGTATATTATTGCTGCAATACTAAATTAAACACTTAGCGATATTATTATATGTTATTGAATGATTTGGATTGTTTTGCATTTCCCGGTATGCAGAAGAAGGTGCTGCATGAGTGGGCGAGCCGAGGTGAGAGGATGTGGGAAAGAACAAGACAGAGACTGAGAGGTGTGTCAGATGCGACTCGAAAGAAACTTTTGCATTTTCTTCTAGCTGCAGACCTAAACCCAATCATTTGGTTACGTACTTCAAATATTCACTAGCCTATCACATATGTTGCTTGGTCATCAAACCAAATTTTCTGGTGACGAGTAGTAGGCTTGAAACGCAGAATGCATGAATGGAGAACATGTGGCAAGTTGTGATTTAATCAATCAGCCTCTTGCACTATATTTATCAAATTTGACTTGATAAGAATCAAAAGATTGTAGGGATTTCAAACGAATGATGCCCTCATACGTCAACGTAAATGTTATAACATTTTGACAAAAAGATATCAAGTATGGTATTTCTTCTTAAGAAGATTAAAGTTAGATCTATGAAAAAGTAATGGGCTGCTAAATGTATATTTAAGATTCATATTAAACACTAGTATGAAAAACAGAGATTTTTACTAATTCTTTTGCTGTAAAGTTTCCTACGAATATGTATATATCCACTCTTATACAACGAAGTCAATTTTCAAGGCAAATCGTGATCAATGTTAATTTTGATATATATATTTTGCTTATATGTTAGCACATCTTAAGCTGCGCAAACCCAAATCTAGTTATTAAATAATTATACACATTATACATATAATCCATACAGACACTTAGACATGGATATATATATATCATATATATATATATATATATATATATATATATATACATATATATATATATATATATATATATATATATATACATATATTATATAAAACCCCGGGATCTAGCACCATTGGTATACCTATAAACGCAATACGCAAGGTGGGTCTTGCAGTGATACAAACCACCTGCGGCCCAAGCGTTTCCAACCACAGGGCACCGACCGGGATAGACGCTTGAAACTCCGGTGCAGGCCGGCATCAGCCCGCCAGCAGGGACATAGCAACAAGCAGAAACCGTAATAATGCAACGGAGCAGCAGCAGTCCCAGAGGCCGAAGAAGCACACCGACTCCTCAACGACCTGTTGCGTACTCAACTCACATACATAGGACTAGGTATAGAAAAATAACATGGTATAATCCACCAAACTCTGTGGGACTGAAGACCAGCCTCGCCTGCTCATTCTTTAGGGCACTGGATACATGCTTCCCGAGGACCCACATGTACCATAACATTTACAATAGGCACACGGTAAGACTCACGGTAAAGCACACGTTAAAGCACACGGAATCAGCATATACAAATACACCAGAGTAGCACGTACTTAGCTGTTGGCCCCACGACTTACATCACCGCTGATTTCCTTTCCTTCTCACTTCCTTAGTTCTAATTTAAGTATCTAACAACTAGCTATTTAGTGAGATAATATACGGTGGCAGATTCCTAAAATGGGTATCACCTTACACACCACATTTCTGCCAACCGGGTTTCACTATCTACCCTCGGTCTATAATCCGGTTTTCCTAAGGACAATCTACCTCCAACGTAATTCCATTTGCACATAAATGTTGATACAAACTGTGATAAGTAAATAAGACTACATGTTATTTCTATTTTCACCCTACTAAAGGGTACATATGTGTCTGATTCTCTGTGTGTATACGTATATGTGTGTGCATGTAGTTATATATATATGTATATGTGTATGTGTGCGTGTGTGTGTGTATGTGTGTGTGTGTGTAGATATATGTCCGTATATGTATATATATATATATATTTTTTTTTTTTAGGAGCAGTTTGGGTATGATACATTTTATTACTAATTATATCTAAATGTTTCTTCTCTCTTCATAATGTATTTTTAACTCTGATACTGGTTCAGTCTAGTTCAACTGAACTGGTCTGTCCCAGTCATTCATTGAGCAACATCGGTGAAGTTGGCACCCTTAACTCACAGTTGGGTGCGGATGCATTCATGTATATATGTGTGTGTGTCCGCATGTATCTGTGTGTTTCTAATTATATTATATATATATATATATATATAAATGTATATATAAAATCAATGTTTAGCGAATAGAGAAAAAAGTTTTTAAAATAAATTTTTAAAAGTTCGCTGTACTCTACTATATGTACCTTCAGCGCGCGGTTTCAAATCCCAATATAAATGGATAATCCAGGCGGATTTCCATTGAGAAGGGGACACTCGTCAGAAAGTCTTTCCCGCTCGGAGAATATAACATTCCTGAGTTCAAATCACAAACTGTCGCCATACAAAACTGTTCCCGGATGAGAGTCAATGAGGAAAGAAACAATTTTGTCTAGTGCCTTGTGTAAAGACAGAAGGCAAGAGCGGACAGGTCAATGTCCTGCCACTAGAAATAGCAGCAGTACAAACGACCAAATGTTATCTCAACCTTAGGGGTGATTAATAATAATAAAGTATGTGTTCCTACGTGTAAAAAATACATATAGGGATACAAGTATTATCCAACCGTATGCCTTTATTTTGGGATTTGAAACCGCGCGGTAAAGTACATATAGTAAGTACAGCGAACTTTTGATGATTTATTTTAAAACCGTTTTCTCTATTTGCTAAACCTTGATTTTATATGTTCTGGCTAGTTAATTTATTAACCTGCCATAGAACCACATTGGCATACGGATGGATAATACTTGTATCCCTATATGTATTTTTTCCACATAGGAACACATACTTTATTATTATAAATAAATATATATATATCTTTCGCAAACACTCCACTTCGCTCGCGAACAACATCACAACATTCAAAGACTCAAACATCAGCTTCTTCACGCACTGGGAAATTGTCGGCATGGCTGCACCGTACAACTTCAAGAAAAGTGCGAGCTTTGCCTCAGGGAGCTCTACCACATCATAACGACACCCCACGAGCTCATCGACAGCAGAGCTGAAACAACGATATGCTGTACACACCGCTTAAAAATATCCTACTCCAGATGGAATAAGAACGAGGAGTGAAACCGTAAACCGGGTCTTCCTGCACCAAGCTTTAACACCCCGGTGGGCAGGCGCTGCAAAAAACATCCTGTAACTAACCATGCATCCCAGACCCGGCATCAATCGACCCAGGTGGGCAGGCGCTGCAAACAACCCTCTCGAAACAAACGTTGCATGCCTGTACCTGTGCGTATCGACAATGGTAAGATAGTAGCCACATACTGGTAACCGATAAAAAATTTGTCCGGAAGAGACTGTCCTAACACCAGCCAGAGTTATCTCCCTTGACTTACTGCAACATCATACATGTTTTTTTTACGAAGAATGAACTCTGACGTGAACTTATCTCTAAAAACCTATTCCGAGTCATGTAAGGAACACTTTTTAGTTATTTATGCCCTTGAGAAGCCCATTGGGGCGATACGTACGTAGGTGCTATTTTAAATAAACATGTTTTAAGGGCTTGTTCTCCTATATTTATTTCTCCACGTAAATATATATATATATGTATACAGTATATAGGAAAAGACTCAGGACCCCGACGGCTGAGCTCCGGCCGTTTCGACAGTTAGGTCTTAACTAACGTGGTATTGTTAGGACAACAGTAGCCTGACTGAACTTATCAAGGGGTAATTTCATATATGGGTATGCAATGAGAGCGTCGCAGTAATGTCGTGTAAACGGTTCTCAAAGTTGTTTTTCAATCGCGTAGAGTGGTCAAAGGTTTGTAAACACAATTAAATTCCTTCATAGCGGCGGGTTGGGTGGGGGTCACTGAACTTGCCTGTAGAACAAGGGGAGGGAGTAAGATGACAATTTAACCTGTGGATGTAGGCCGGTCCTGCATTAAGAGGGAATTCTATACAGCTATCTCTAAAGGGGGTTTGGAACCTATGATAAAAAAAGAAATCGTAGTATTAAGCGTTGCCCAGGAAGCAAATCCAATATAATTTAATACCAAATTCCAAATTAATAAAATTTAGTTAATAGTTCGTCCAAAACACTAGAACGTCATCCATAGTGGTAATTTATCAATAATATCGTCCGTAATGATGTACCCCCCACCCCGCCAAAAAAGAAAAAAGCACCGGCTATATTTTCAGCCAGTGCTATGTAGATACAACAAGGGTGGAGATACTAGGGTTAATCAAAGGAAGAATGAGGCTGAAAATACCTGTAAAGGAGTGTGCAACTAATGAAGAAGAAAAGAAAAGTAAGAGGAGAAGGAGGGGAAGAAAGTATTAAAAAGGAAGAAAGAACATTTTTTACTTCTACCTAAGTATGCTGGGGTTTCCTCTATCTTAGTCGGCATATAGGAAAAGATGTTACAGCCGAGGTCTACCCATCCGGGTTGTGAGGGGGTTTGAAGTTAAGGTATGTCCTACGCATTCTGTGTATACATATTTTAACAAGTTTATCTTTTTTGTTTAAGAGTTGATCCTTAGCAAACAGCATTTGGATCGTTCCTCCGAGAATAAATTACACGGACAGCTTCCTCCCGAGTAAGAGTTTGCATTGGAAAGTAGGCTGCAACGTAGAATGTAGGTGATGTTATTGTCTTGGAGGTCCCAAATATGGCCGAAAGTGCAGTTGCGTGTCGCCAGGTCGGGTTTTGAAATGTATGTCGGTGTTGGTAATACGAGGTGGTTAATCCGATGTAGGCATTGTTAGAGTTTACCGTCCTCTCATTACACTGGCAGACTACGTTACGTTCATTGTTGTTTGAAGAAGCAATGTTTTGTGCAAAGTTGGGTGTAGTGCTGTAGGAAAGTTTGACGGTGTTTCGGTTGATGATATTGTTTTAGCGGTGTTGTGGTGGGAAGTATTTGTTGAAGAGTCTAAAAATGATCTTGCCAATTGGTGTTGCAGCCTCGGCATTGTGGGAAGCGTTGAACCACGTTACGTGGCGTGAGCAGCGGTGTCGCTTGCTGGATCCTCTAGAAGGGCCTGGCTAATATGAGATGCCCTCCTGGAAGCCGCGTATTTTGAGGGCCTGGTTGTAATATGGCGCGTGATCGTTGAAGATCTGCTTGTTTACAGACATGCGAGATATACGGAGAAAGATGTTTTTAACTAAGTTGTTAGTAATGTTCCTAGGATGGTTAGAACTGCTGTGGATATAATGTAGGTTGTCGTTGGTTTTCCTATATGGGTAGTACAAATTATTCATGAGGTTCGGGCTAAAATACAGAAAATTGACTCGGGTAAGGGACGTCTGTAGGGTGAATTTGAAACCCAAATCCCGGAAGAATATAATGAGATGTTTATGGACCCGTTCCGTTCTACTGGGGTTGTAGCCTTTGAGTGTAAGAAGCCTGTCGTCTTGATACAAGCCACAGACAGAGGAAACTTTTCCATGAGTTTATGGAGTAAATATAGTCCTATAATATCGGTCACCATGGCCGAGTCGGTCGAGCCCACACTGACGTCGAAAGGAGAGTCAGGAGCTCTGTTTATCCAGGTGGAATTATCAAAGAGCAAGACGGTCTTCCTGGCGTGGAAAATGATGTCGATTTCCTGGTCTGTAATGGGTGTAAGTGCTTTGGCGTAATCCACAGCGGCCGTAAAGAGTGGTTGGGTAATAGAGCCGGCATAAGCTATCTATGTCAAACTGGATGAAATTGGTACTGTGTTCATCCTCGATATTCTTAAACTAGGTATTGAGTTCCTGGGTGCTGACCCAAAGGCTAAGCCTAGCGTTTTGTTTGACTTTGGGTATAACGCGATCTAGGATATTTTTACTGATTATCCCTATATCCAATTTCGTCCGGTTAATAAGCTGGTGGATGGTTCACGATCAAAGTCATATATATGGCCCATAAGGTTGAACTAAGGAGTATGTGGAGCGATAGGTTCCGTACAGTCAAAATCACTGAGGCTAGAAGTAATGTGTTGTCCATCCAAATCTATGTCGTGGATGATGGAAGGGTAAGAGTAAGAAAAATCTTAAGAACGGAGTTGAATGCAAGGAATAGGATCGATGCCATAAACACACTTGCCATACCAGTAGTAGCCTACAGTTTCAATGTCATCAACTAGTGAAGCACAGAGATCCGTAGGTTCGATACAAAAATGAAAAAATGTTTAACCATGCACTGAATGCATCACCCTAAGGCAGATACAGATAGAATATATCTCCCTAGGAAAGAAGGAGGACGTGGATCAATACAGTTAGATATTGACTTGAAAACTGCAATAATTGGTTTATCTACATATCTAAGCGAATCACATGATTGGATGATCAAACTCGTTTTGAAACCTGAAAGCATCAAAAAATCATACTCCATTACAAAAGATGCACAAAGATACAGTAATGAACTACAAATTTCAGAAGTTCCCTTTATGCTGAAATGAAAAAGAACAGAAAAGGCAAAGCTGGTAAAAGTACCTGCAAACAAATAATTGCTACAGAAACTGGCTAAGAAATGGCAAGAAAAGCCTCTGTATGGAAAATACCCAGAAACAGATAACAACCTGATGTTGACAACGCTTTAACCCATCAGTGGTTGGCATCCTCTGGACTGAAATCGGAGACTGAAGGACTAATTATATCAGCACAAGATTAGTGTCTGCCAACAAAACATTATCAAGCCAACATAATGGAAAATGGATGCAATCCATTATGCCGTGTATGTAAAAAACATCCGGAGATCATTGATCATATAATTTCAATGAGCAGTCCTATAACTCCAAATAACTAAACAGGCACCACTGTGCTTCACAATACATACATTGGGTAATGTGTAATCATTTTGACCTGCCCTATCAAAAGAATTGGTGGGAGCATCAACCACCTCCCGTACTTGAAAAATATCACATCTTATCTTGTGGAACTTTAGTATACAAACAGAGCGAAACATAGATGCAAATAGATCTGATATAATACTGAAGGACTGTAAAAAGAGGGTATGCATGCTAATTGATATGTCCAATCCAATAGACAAGAATGTATCTATAAAAACATTTGAAATATTGAGCAATTATAAAGACCTGGAGATAGAGATTGGAAAAATGTGTAAGTTGAGAACTAAAATAATAACAGTGGTTGTAGGCGCTCTAGGAATGATACCTACTTATCCCAAATCTCAGGAAACCCGTGTATAGAAGATATAAAAAAAATAGTACTAAATGGGAACTGCCAATATACTAAGGAATATTCTGTCAATGTAAGTACATCACAAGTCTAAACACATAAAGATGCATCTCTGTGTATGTGTGTTCTTTCCTGAACATGGCGGACTTTGTTGTCTCTTGATGTCACTGGTTGTGACTTGGTGATAACTCGTATGAACATAAAGCAAGATAAATGAAATAATAATAATAATAATTCTGAAATGGAATGTTACTGAACAAAAAGAAATAGATAGAAAGACTAGGATGCTAATGACTATCTACAACATGTTACACAAGAGGAGTGATGTGATAGACTCTACTTAAAGAGATCTGAAGGTGGAAGATGTCTTATCAGCATAGAGGACTGTGTTCAGATGGGGATAAACAGTCTGCACAAATATGTGTCTGACAGTAGGGAGCCAATGCTCAAAATCGTACTGAGAGAGAAGACAATAGACCAGAGATGTCCAAGGAAGAAATTACAGCAAGGAGGAAGAGCAACCTTCATGAAAAATCCCTCCATAGCACCTTCTTTAAGAAAACAGAATTCAGAGATCCACCGACTTAGAACTGGTTAAAAAGAGGAGACATTAAAAAAGCTACAGAAGGAAAGCTAATGGCTGTGCAAGCCCTCAGAACGAAGTGGGCGAAACACCATATTGACAAGGAGGAGGCTAGATCACTGTGTAGGACCTGAGAGAGAGAGGAGACTGTGGCTCACATTGTATCCGAGTGTAAACACCTAGCTCAGACTCACTATAAAGGCTGGAGACATGATGTGATAGGCAGGGTGATCCACTGGCATCTTTGCAAAGTAAATAATTTACCACATTCTGAGAAGTGGTATGAGCATAAACCACAGTCGGTGATAGAAAACGATCAGGTGAAGGTGCTATGGGATTTTAGGATACAGACGGCCCGATTGTAGATGCAGACTACCCACGAGAGTGCAAGAAAAGGAGAGGGAGAAAATTAGCCGATACCAGGATTTACAGTGGGAGTTAAAAAGGATTTGGAACTGCCATGAAATCATGGTTGTCCCGATTGTCATAGGCGTACTAGTTACTATCTCAAAGAGTTTCCAAGGATGGTTAAAAAAATTAGTCCAGCCACGCTTTTTGAAATACTTCAAAAAGCATGCTTGCTGGGAACGGCAAGAACCCTCCGGTACGTCCTGAGGCTGCTGGTAGCGTCTTGATATTCATTTCAACAAACTTTCCAGTTAAATAACATCAATGACTGAGACTCAAATAACAATAATAATAATAATTGTTTCTACTTTTGTAACAAGGCCAGCAAATACCCAGTGCATTACTGGTACTTTATTTCTATCGACGCCGTCAGGATGTAAAGTTAACCTCGGCGCGATTTGAACTCAGAATGGCAAAGGCCATAAAACTATGCGTCAAAGCATGGTGTCAGACCCTTTACCGATACTGCCCATCTAATAATTACTAGAACTTATTGTAAAGCCCCACTGTCTGTGTCTTGTATTGTCCCCTACATGCCAGCCCTCGTGGCCAATAAATGAAATAATATTAATGGTACAAGGACGATTTATTAAGCCTTCATTACTATTATTGATTTGTGACACGCGCTTCGCTATTGATTAGCTCAATGTTCGATCTGAATCGATCTGGCCCAACTCTGGAATCAAACGCTCGTCGGAGCTCTGTTGTTGTCATGACAGTGTGAACATATAGAGCATAGAAATGTCTGTAACGTTTCGCGTTCGTATGGTTTAATTGGTGGTTTAGCTATGAGGAATGTTTTGGTTGTTTGATTGGTGGGGAGATGAGCATATCACACAAGCCAAAACACTCCTTATAGCTAAACCACCAATCAAAACAACACGAGGATGACACTTTGAAATAGTTAAAATGTGAGGGTAATATATATAAGTATGGAGTGTTAAAGAGGAATATTAAAAAAGGGAAAGTAAAATAGTCAATTTACCTGATGGAATCTTAGACGGATCAAAACACCTGTTAGCGAACGAGTATGCCAAACGATGATGGCAATTAATTACAATCTCGTTGCGATAATACATTAGACAATGTTATAAAGTAAGCATCTGATAAACAGTGATCACAGCGACCTTTTTAACCTTTGTAAGGAGAGGAATTAACTAAGATATCCCAGCCTAAAAGGTATTCAATATTAGAGAGTTTTAGTGTATTTATATTTTTTCTGAAGAAGTAGACATTTTAAAATTACTATTCTTAAATGAATGTCTATGAGAATTAAAACGAGTCTTGCAAGGGTTAGCAGTAGCTCAAATGTACGTTGTAGTATCATTGGGGGTTTTAACAATGCATCTATATACTACATTATTAGTAAGACATTAAACATTCAGAGGGCACTTATTAGGGTTTCTACAGTTACTGTTACGGTGAGAGGTAGTAGAGATTGTAGGTAAAGGGATAGAATTAGTTGGCATATCATTTGACGGTGAGGTGATAGGAGAGTTAAAAGAATCTATATATTAATACGCTTATACGTACGTACTGTAGGTACGTCCGACCGCTTTCAGTAATATAAATAAAAGTCGAATGACGTGCTAAATCAATGGAAATCTACGGCGAAAGAAAATCAAAGAGCGTTGCAACGTTTGGAAAAGAGAGAGAGAGGGGGTTATAATATATTTAGAGAGAGGTGGTTATAATATAGAGAAAGGGATGGGTTATAATAATTAGAGAGAAGGGGGTTATAATATAGAGATAGGGGGTTAAAATATAGAGAAAGGAGGGTTAAAATATATATAGAGAGAGTGGTATTATAATATATAGAGAGGGCAGTTTCAATATATAGAGAAAGGGATGGGTTTATATATAGAGAGAGGAGGGTTTTAATATCTTTAGAGAGTGGGGATTATAATAAAGAAAGAGGCGATTATCCGTGAATTTTTTCACGGGTCTAGCTAGTAGCTATTGTTGTCAGAATTATTCGTATGTAAAAGGTGAAGTGGTAGATGTAAATTGACAGAAAGATTTTTAGTTTCTTATGTTTATTAAATGCAATGCAATAGTCAAGTTAGAGATAGTAGAGAAAATAAACTTCACGTTAATTTTGTTAAATAATTTATAGTACTTATGGCGAGGAGGTAAATTGTTGCGTAAAATAGAGAAGAAACTTTCATGGAGGTTTTACGCTATATCATAGGACAGATTTTGAGGCTTATTTTGGCGCGGAGTACTAGCTGCCTTAGAAGGGTTAATAGGTGTGTTTAGAGTATTTTTTTAACTTATTATGCGTAGTAGTGCGTGAATTCTTAGTATTAACGGAGGCGTTTGGTAAGGTTGTCTATTAGAACTAATCCTGAACTAGTTGCTAGGAATAGGTAGCAAAGCATTATAGGGAGACCGTTTCTTTATATTAGTGTTTTTAAATCAATTATTACTAGAGAGACAACTCAATTATTACTAGAGAGAAAACATTATTATTCCTTCATACATCGGTGGATAGAGCAGCAGATGTAGTAATACATCTCATCCTTATAGCCTGATTTAGAAGGAGTCTCATTATAGTACCACGTTAAATATGTTCTCATTTGTAGAGAGACTAGCGATTCAATGCGAAATAGAAATTACAATAAATTTAGGAATTGAGGGGGATGGGGTGAAAAGACTATTGTTATATGTTAAGATGTCACCAGGCTTATGATAAGGACGGTAGATTCCTATATCAAGGTTTAAAGTAGGAAATTGATTACCTTATGCTTAGGCTTAATTGTAATAGAAAGACCAAAGCTTTTAAAACAATTATGCAAATGTTTCTAAAGAATATCAATTATACGTGCGTTAAAGTTATCTACAGTAAATAGAGCATCTCTCCTTGCAGAGAGGGTAAATCTTCCTTTAGTTTGTGTAGGACGTAAATTCCCATAGTGATGTCAACGTTATCTGCTCTATTTTCCCTAGTCTAATAACAATCATTAAACTCCATTGTCTAGCAATCAATATGATGTTTCGTTCTTTCCTAGATAAATCAGTATTAGTATTTGCTAATATTAGGGTTTTTGTCACTAAAATAGGGTATATGGAGGCATAGTAACTATGGATATCAAATTGTATAAATTTAACATGATTATTATTCTTAATTGAAATGAAAACTCAATAACCTTGTCAGTATTAGGCCAAAGTTTAAAGCAAATTCGGTCTTTAGGTATGATACGGTCAAGGATACACTTGCTAATTTGCTTATATCAGAGGGGTTTTCTAAAACGTTCTATTTATGATTTTCCGGGATCATATAGGCCATTGGTTTATATGGGTCAGTGTATTTATCAATATCTAAAACCTTCACAATGGCTTTAGCTTTACTGTTAATTACATTGAGGGTGGATAAGCTAGTTTGTTTGTCTAATCCGTGTTTATCTTTTTAAGGATAAAAGACTTGTAAGTGTCAATATTCATAATGTATCAATGTTTAGTTTTATCTGACATTACATGTAAATGTAGACGTTACACTATTTACGGTAGACAATTTAATGCACGTAGAATTGAGATTCTTAAGAATCTCAATTTTACGTGCATTAAATTGGCTTTTGCATAAATGTTTTAAAAGCTATTGTCTTTCTATCAAAATTGAGCCTAACCATAAGGTAGTTAATTTCCTTAACGCTACTTTAGACCTTGATACAGGAGTCTACCATCCTTATCATAAACCCCGTAAGATGATAGCTTATATTAAGTCTTTCCACCCCCACCCTCGATTCATAAATCTATTGTAATACCTATTTTACATAGAATTTCTAGCCTCTCTGCAAATGAGAACATATTTAACGAAATAGCATGGTACTATAATGAGGCTCTTTCTAAATCAGGCTATAATTATTTGCTATATATTCATAGCAATGACTTGACGACTAGTTCTAATAAACAACTTAACCAAATTCCTTCCACATAATAACTTTTAAAATATCTTAAACATACCTATTAACCCTTCTAATACCACCAGTCTCCGCGCCGAAATAGGTCGCAAAGTCTGTCCTAGTATAATCCTCTGTTCTTCTATGATATAGCGTATAACTTCCCTAAAAGTTTCTTCACCATCTTACGCAACACTTCCCTCCACACCATTAGTACTATAAATTATTTAACAAGAATAACGTCAAGTTTCTTTCTCTACTACCCCTAAATTGGCTGACTATATTGCTTTTAGTAAACATAAGAAACTAAAAAACATAGTGCCTCCCTCTCTGTTGATTTCCCTCTACAACTTAATCCTTTATATACGAATAATTCTAACATTAATAGTTATTCTTTTTACTCTCGTATTACCTCAACGTCAAATGATGTGCCAACTAATTCTATCCCTTTACCTACAATCTTTACCGCCTCTCACCGTAACTGTAATTGTAGAAATCCTAATAACTACCCTCTGAATGTTCAATATCTTACTAAAAAGGCAGTATATAGATACACTGCTAAAACCCATAATGACACTAGAACGTACATTTGAGATACAGCTAAGCCTTTCAAGCCTCATTTCAATTCTCATCGACATTCATTTAAGAATAGTAATTTAAAAGTGTATTCTTTAGTCATATATATAGATACACTAAAATTCTCTAATATAGAATGCTCTTTAGTCTGAGGTATCTTAGCTAAATCCTCTCTTTACAAAGGCTGATATCTGTTTATCGGAAGCTTATTTCATAATTATGTGTAAGTCCAGCCCAATGAATGATCCCAACGAGATTGTAATTAATTGCCATCACCGTTTGGAATACGCGTTCGCTAACAGAGTTTTTCATCCAGATACCATGAGATAATTTGACTATTTTCCTTTCGCTTTTTGTACTATTCCTCTTTAACCCACCACTCCACTTATCTTACCTTCACGTTTTAACTAGTTCAAATTTCCTTCCTAATTAATTTATATCCTATTTTTTTCTTTTTTTTTATATTTCAATTTTACCAATGTTATATTAATAACATTTTCTTTTACTTCCACTTATCCTATTTTTCTAATTTATAACCCTGATCATTTTTCCCCTATACTCCTTTTAGTTCAGTCATTTTTACAGTTATTCATAATACGCTTCGTAGCGTATCTCGCTATATGATTTATTTTTGACTACTACTTTGGCCGTTCTCCTGCATGTATACACTCTCTGGCCATCTACTTTATACACCCCTTATTTTAAATTATCAATTTTGAATTTTATCTATAATTTTCTTATTATTAACACGTCCTTTTCCTTCTTTCAAATATAAAAAAAAATCCTCAATTTTGTATTATATATTTTTACTTATTATATTCATTTCTTCATAGTTATGCCCTTGTTATAACTACTCCGGGTTCATGTTTTCCCCATTTTTTAACTATTAAATTCGTAGGATTCATTATGTATTTTCATCCTACTTACATCGTTAATATGTGGGCGGGTAATCTTCAAGATTTACATTTATTGTAGTCCCTATTTTCAGCTACTCATCGGATCCAGCCTCTCAGGTTTACTGGCCATTTCGTATATTAACAGACTAGAACGCCGAGTACTCAGCTCCTGTGACACCTGCGCTTTCTTCGCTAGATATGTGGATGATGTACTCATCTTCACATCCACCATGAAGAATGCCAACGATATTTTCGAATCTTTCAACAATGCTGACAAAAATATCAATTTAACTTCGAACATCCCACTGATTCGGGGTCCTTCGCTCTATTTGATTTCAGACTTGACATCTCTGATAGCGGTGAAATACACACCGATTTCTACCGCAAAGTGGCCAGAAGAGACCTGTTTGTGCATTGTAAATCTGCCCTCGCCAACAGCTCTAAAAGAGGGTACATCTTCAACCGAATGGCTCGCATACGCAACACTACTAACAGAGCCACCCATATCAGACGATTCCACAAGGTACTAGAGATTAACGGTTACTGAGCTTCCTTCTCCACTCCACGACGAAACCACAGACCCATAGACCGGACCAACACAAACGACAGTTGCTTCTTCAAGATCCCACATCTCAGCGAGGAAACCACCAACGCCATATGCAAAGCAACCAGAAGAGAGAGCCACAATATCAAACTAGCTCACTCTGGATCTTCCCTGCGAAGATGCCTCTCCACAAGTAAACCCTCCAATGAGGATAAGGGATGCACCCTAGCCAACTGCCCTATACGCAACACTAATTGTTACCTACGTACCTACGTAGTATACATGCCAGAATGTAACAAGTGCAATCTATTTTACATAGGCAGCACTATTCGACCGTTACATCTCCGTATTAAAGAGCATGTTAACACCAACTCCTCTTCCTTCCGCAAACACATCGTCAAATGCGGAAACCGGGACAACATTACCACCACAATCTTAGCTACCGAACGTAGTATAGGCACGCTGAGAATTAAGGAAACCCTCTTAATCAAGCAATTAATACCTAAGATCAATAATCGAATGGAAAGAAGTGCACCAGAATTGTTAATTTAAAAGCCTGTATTCCAACATCCCAGCGGCCAGATTCATTCTTTCTTTCAAATTATATCTATATCTTCACTAGGCAAATACACTTAGACACACACACATACATATAATCACACATATTTTCCCCGTTTTATTAATACTTATTCGCACACACCTTTCACTACATAAACTTACATTTATGCACACACATACAAACATCCCATTAAACATACATTCACGCACACATGCAAATATCATACATTTCACAACGACACGTTCGAAATTTAAACGTCTTTTCAATTCATTTAACTTAAATCTGCTTTCCAAGCAAACAACTCCCTTCATAATGGGTTTTTAAGCCCGAAAATATTTGGGTTTATGAAATTTGTTAAGGTAAGATTATTTTCTTATCGTAGCAATCTTGATTCGCATCGTATGGTTTTCAAAATTATTTAAATTTCTGTTTCATATATATATATATATATATATATATATGTGTGTGTGTGTGTGTTACGTAATAATTCAGTAACATAGAGCTTGACACAGGATTCGATATCCTTATCAGGCGCAATCCAAATCAGAATCACACAGCATTGATCTTTGAATAAAGCAGCGAACCTACGAATATATATGATACATATTTATTGTCATCTAAAGCATATGCAGCATATAAGACATTTTGACATAGAACACTTTAGAAGTAATAGATGTTTTTCATAATATATCTACACATACACCTGATGCGAAATAAACTATCTTAGTTCGGTGACAATATTTAACACTCATCCGCATTTAAGCTAAACATACACACACAAAAACACGTAAGCACATAAGCACATACACACACTAACACATACACCTAAATATTCATCATCACATCTTTACATAAATTAAACAATATTTCAATAATTTCGAACTTTTATGTTTAAATCTCGGAAGGATGTGTTTATATACATACACCCACATAACCCACATGCAAACTCAGAAACATGTTCGTGCGTAAACAGTCAACACTATTTAAAGAAACGGGCGGTGGATTGGCAGTATCGGTAGAGGGTCGGACGCCATGCTTTCCAGCATAGTTACGTCCCTTTACAATCTGAGTTCAAATCCTGCCGAGGTTGACTTTGCCTTTCATCCTTACGGGGTCGATAAAATAAAGTACCAGTAATGAACTGGGTAATTGCTGGCCTTGTGCCTAAAGTAGAAACAACTATTTAAAGAAACGGTCGCAGATATTTGCTTAACTAGTGTGAATGTGGGGTTAAATAGAAATGTGTAAATAAGGAATTAGATGGACATTGATAATATGAACCTATATGAATACGCTTCTTTACGCGTGTACGTCTGTATGTGCATATGCATCTATGTGTGCGTATAAGTATATACATACTTGTGTATATATATACATATATAATTTGTATAAATGTAAGTGTATAACAAATCCTAGGCTAATATATTCATATCAGTATGAATTTGGTACTTATATTTGAGTATGTTAGTTTTGGCACGCTTCTCTCTATTAGTTTATACGGATTCATTTATTTGCAAATATATTGGTGTATATGTTTGTGTATTTATTAGTAGGTAGGCGAGTCTATGGATATGCAATGCGAATTACTGTTTATGTGGGATGGCTTTTAATCTGCTTGCCAAGAAATATTTTTTTAAACGTATTTTCTCTCTTCATACTTGCCGATATATATTTCTCTATGTAAGTCATATTTCATGCATATAATACCATATCATCGGAAACGTAATCTAATGAAGCAAGGCTCACAGACACAAACACAAAGGAAAGCGAAAACTAGCTTTTCATGTGCTTTACGTTTTAATTCTTTACGATTTCTCACAGAAAGATTGTTTATTTTCATAGTTGTTGAAATAGAATCCTTCGGGAAAAAGCAGGAATTTTTTTCGAAATTCCATACAGCTCCCTTCATCTAATCTACTCCCAGAGAGATTCATTAAGTAGATTAGCTTGAAGCTAACTGTAACCTAGTATTGCAAATATCATGCATAAAATGTGCAAGCGCATTTATTCTTTTTTCTCCTACATATATCTCATTAACTCTGTTCTATCGCTTTTTTTATGTTACCTTATTTCACACCTGCTATGTTCCTCAATCCCACATTTTTGTCTCTCTGTCTCTGTTTGCATGTCTCCCTCTCTCTCTTTCTCTCGCTCACCCCCCCCCCCCCCGCCCCCTCAGTATATATATTTATATTATCGTATCTTGGAACTCATGAGCGTGTTTTCAATTCTCAATATATATCAGTTTGATATTAACAGCTTCTATTCAAGATTCTGACAGTGAAATATAGTCTAAGAGTTTGATATAAAGAGATGCTGAACAAAGTGTGACTCAAACTCAAAATAGTCATATATCTATAACACCAGCATGTCCGTGCGAAAGAGTGAGCGAATGAGAGTGAGTGTGTGAGGGAGTGAGGGACTGATAGAGGGAGGTTTACCTGGTATAATTTGCTGCTTTTATCCATTTAAGAGAGACGGGTTGAAGGAGAGTGGAATCTACATTTGTACATACGCAGCTTTCGGAGTAGTGACGAATAACAGAAAATGGTAGAGGGATTTCTGTCTCATTGAAGAATAATACGTGTGGGTTTATGTTAGTAGGATGAAACGTTTTGTGTAAATGCTGGATCTTATTTCACAGATACATAGAAAGAGGATAGGGAATTGTCCATTTCTCTTAACTTTAGTTATTGGCATCAATGAATATATAACGAATTTCTGTGCACGGTGAAGTCACGCATTGGTGTACTTATGTGGGTTAGCTGATATTGTGGGTCACCACAGAAAAAAACATACAAAGGCTGTAGACCAATTACATTCCTCGGCGATAGAACTCGTTAAATATCTCTATGAATAGAAGTGTCACCCACTATCAATATAGCACCCGAAATCCACATGTTGTCTATTTTCTACTGTTTCTATTCTAATTTACGCCATTAGAAGGGCTGTAGATTTATAGATTCGAGTGAGCGTTGGAAAAGATATCACTGTGGTATTTCTACTGGCTTTTCACATTCTGATGTCAAATCCTACCTAAAAAAACTGTTCACTTCATCATTCCGGGGTCAATAACAACTTAAATACTAGGATTGATTAAATTAACCGACATTCCCCACCAAATTTGCAGGCCCGATGCCTTAATTAGAAATCTATATATTCCATTACCATATTGGTTACTTTTATAATTGAGAATTATTTTTTCTATTATAATACTTATTAAGATTTTAGGATTATTTTTACTTTTCATTGTTTCTATTGATGTTGCTACTATTAGGTACTTAACTCCAGGACAGGCATGGCTCAGTAGATCCACGATCAAAGTGAATGTTTTCATAAGCATCTATCATTTGCTCCAGATAATATATTGAGTAATACAATATCCATTGCCACATTATTTTATTTTAACCTAAACTTGTAAAGGATCCTACGCAGATATTCTGTGTAAATAGTTCACATTAACTCGTCGCCTTTGAGGCTGATGTAAATATTTTACTAAAGTTATTCAAATTTTCCGTAGTTTAATCGATGAAATCAAAAGTTATTTATTTATATATCTACCTAATACTCCATTATAAATGTAGTCTTTTCCTGCAATATTGCTGTTCTCGTTCATACTGCTGTACAATTTTATATTAACTACATTCGCACATACACATACATTAGTCATCAACTCACAAGAAAAAGCGCATGCACTCACGCAAACACATTCACACACACACACATATATATATATATATATATATATATATATATATATATATATATATATGATATATA
The DNA here is from genome assembly GCA_964016885.1 of Eledone cirrhosa. NCBI lineage: Eukaryota > Metazoa > Mollusca > Cephalopoda > Octopoda > Eledonidae > Eledone > Eledone cirrhosa. The sequence goes on along the minus strand of OZ024742.1, from coordinate 215,105,315 downwards.
TATCATGCATAATATGCATATATTTGTATATATATATATATGTATATATGTATATATGTATATATATATATATGTGTGTATATATATATATATATATATATATATATATATATATATATATATATATATATATATATGTATATATATACAAATCATCAGCTTCCTGATGATTTCTCACTAATGAAACAGTTCTAGTCATGTAAAGCTTTTCTCTCTCTCTCTCTCTCTCTCTATATATATATATATATATATATATATATATATATATATAAGCAACAAGCACGCTCGCACACGCTAACATAGATACACGCACAAACAGATGTTTGTGTCTGGGTTTTGTGATTCTGTGTAATTCTTTAACAAAATCGCACACTGTTATATCAACTTTACCTCCTTTTAATTCTACCCCACATATCAATACTACGCACAAAATGCTGACGTCGTAACAATAAGCTTCGGGCATAACAAATCCGATGCGCCTGACTCCGACATTTGCACGACTAACTGAGATTACGTGACGTTCGTGTCAATGAAGTGTAAATTTTTAGCGAATTATCCGCAAAATTGTATGAAAATAAACATGTAAATAGGAAAAAGACTTACATAAAAAAATAATATATATACTGAAAGGCAATGATAAAAGAATAGAGTAAAAAGGGAAGAAGACTTACAAGAGATAGAAGAATGGTGGAACAATGCAATACTTTGTTAAAAATAAAGAAAAAAATAGCATAATACTTTGTATAGTTGAATCGAGTAGTCGTATGCATATCAATGTTATTTGCCTCCGTACGTTGTTTGATGTTTGTATCATGAGATCGTAGGAAAATCTCTGGAGATTTTACCTGCTGAATTTTTCTTAATCCAAATATTTGATAACAGCAAATTATCACATTGTTTTCCCTTACCAAATGTACAGACGTTTGTTATATACATGTTTTCTCACTGAAATACAAGATAATATTTCTGAGGAAAACGAATTGGATTGTGTGACGTTGATGTTTTCCTCAGGGATATGAATGATGCAAGTAATACATATATGTAGAGAATATAATAGAAGATGAGAGAAAGATCGTTCTCGTATAGAACACATAACTTGCTCCTCCAAACCTGTCACAATACCACTGGCACGTAATATATTTACAACACCGAAATAAATATCATTCAATAATTATTTTTCTCTATATATTTTCAAATGAACTTAGGTATTCACCTATCTCTCTTCAAATAATAAGTATCATTGACACAATCTAGAACAATGGACAATTATGAAAAAAGTACGTGATTAACATAAGCGCCATACACGAAACTATTAACCAGTCCAGAGGAGTATGAAAGTCAGCTTCCATATTTGAAAAGAGTATAATACTTAATATTCTCACATATAATTAGATTCATAATCCGTATCAACCGACACTCTTCTCTGAACGACCTGATATGTTATTATAAAATGCGGAATATATATTATAAAAAATCACGCATCTATGACTTCGCTCTATACATTTAAATGTTTGACTGTATCCTCAATTTAAAAATTAAAAATCGGGCAGATCATTTCAATGAATCATAATTGTAACCTTGCAATGTTTGTCTTCTTTATGCAAATGAAAGACTGTAACACAAATTGATTCCTTCAAATTTAGTTAATTCACTACGTCGGTTTAAGATAGGTTACACATAGGCTTTTATATATCTTCAATTGCAGAAATGCCGTTATATCCTTGTATGTGCATTCAGGAGACTGAAATAATCAAAGTTCTCTAATCGTTCATGTTTATATATGTTCCGTATATGGATTATTTTTAATGAAGTTGATGGACTGTTAGGTTGTCCACTGTTATATTTCTTGTGTGTTATACTGTTTCCACGCCCTAAACAGACATGTAACATATACTGCTACAATCTAAAGAAACATTGTATTATTATACAGAAATTTGCGTGAAAAGCTCATCAAACAGAGTGGTTATTAATATTTGATAGGGAAAGGGCGTTGATTGCTAGTATCGGTAGAGCGTCGGAAACCATAGTTCATGGCATAGAGTTACGGCGTTTTACGCTCTGAGTTCAAATTAAGCCTAGGTTAGCTTTTCCTTTCATCCTTACGGGGACGATAAATAAAGCACCAGCAATGCTGTGGGGTCGATTTAATTGGCATGCCCCCCCCCCTTCAAATAGCTGGCCTTGTGCCTCAAATAGAAACAATTATTATTTGATAGGTATATTGCTTGACCACTGTCGATACACTGAATAAAGATGATGTTTCGTTCTTTAAATATTTTAAGTCTAAGGTGTGTGCATATAACAACATTATCCCCGGAATTATATTCTAAATTCATGATTCTTTCCTTGAGATATAAAACATTATATATATACTAACAGAAGTGCCCGGCGTTGCTCGGAGTTTAATTGTTTTAAAGTACTTTAAATGATTCCACTCAATTATGAATATTAAGGCATTGAAAGTAAATACGGCTAAGTTTGAAAATATACAACAATAGCATCTACTCACTATATGTCAGACCGGCAAGACTGCAGTGGTGCTGAATAGAGGAGTCACATCACCTCTATGTAGACCACATTTTTTGTTCTGCCTTTGGCGCAAGTATGAATAAGTTCTGCTTGCATCCCAATCTTGAGCATGCGACGTGTAATTGGCCGTGTGAGAAGCACGGCTGGCCTAAACGGAGGCCTGCCGTTGATAGCGTTTTGCCTTGGGACTTGTTGATTGACAGCGCGAAGCAAAGTTTAACGGGAAATTGAAGTCGGCGCAGAGTACAGGGACATTCTGTACCTGTTGGAGTTAATGGTATTCTGGGTATAAAGACGTTTTCTCCAGCGCCGCAGCCCGTGAGAATTGTGGCTTCAATTACATGCGGCAGGAGGTTTCCAACCACTAACCGTGTTCCGTTGCAGAGACGTGGTGGTTCCAGGTTCCTCAACAGCATGACTGGAGTCCCAACTTTGACGCGCAGTTCATGAGGTGGCAGTCCAGAGAGGTCCAAGGAATTGAGGAATTCTGTTGGAATATCGTCAACCTCATCTTTGTCCACCACTTTGTCCACAGATTTGTAGGTACGGAGGTTTCCAGGAATGCGTTGCAGAAGGTCCTCATTGATTTTTGCAACTGAGACATTTTGGGGAGCCAATATGGCTCTATCGCATAGCCAACGCGTGTTTTTGTAGTTGGTCGCCATATCGGGAAAGACAGAGGCTTTGAGATCGTCAACAGTGTCGACAACGGTGCCTACTTGCGAGACTGCCATTCCTCCAGCTGCATCTGAAGGTGCAGTGCCGTCACCAACTGTTAAGAGGTCCTTTGAGGAGTCGGCTGCTGAGTGGTCGCCGAGCAGTTTGGCTCTCATGTTTGTTGTGACGGTCAGGATTGTCACTAACTGCCACAGGGGATATGACTTAATGCAAGCCCCCACAGTGTCGGCCCTGGTGGCTTTTTGAACAACTGGAAGAGTTTGTCGAAAATCGCCATCGGTCGGTGCATTCACTGATGTCTCGTAGGGTCCTGTCTAACGCTTCAAGGGACCCTTTATGGGCCATTTTGCATTCGTCCCACACAATTAGGTGGCATCTTTTCAAGACTTCAGCTTTGTCAGAGTCTTTGGTGATGTTGCAGGTTATTGTGTCGTCTGAAATCGTGTTGAATGGCAGTTTAAATGCGGAATGAGCTGTCCTACCTCCGGGCAGCAGATTTGCGGCAATGCCAGAAGAAGCCACAGCCAGGGCGATTCCTTTCTGCTGTCGCACTTTGGCGAGGAGGAGTTTATTGACGAATATTTTACCAGTTCCTTCTGAGGCGTCCAAAAAGAAGATACCTCCTCTGGGTTGACGAATGGAAGTGCACACTGTGTAATACGCCTGCCGTTGGTCCTTCAACAATTTCGGCTCGTTTTCGTTGATGAACAGTTCGAGGGCGTGGACGTCGTAGGCAGTTTCCTGATTTATGCCCGGCGGAAGTTTGTCGGAGCCCGTTCGCTGAACTTTTGGCAGTCCATAGAATGGAAGGTCATTTCCGTCGGCAGTTAGGATTTTGTCCTCGTTGTCAATGAGAGCTTTGTTGAAGAATTCGTCGCTGAGTCGTATGCCGGAATGAGGGAGTAACAGTTGTCCTTGGTGTATGTTGTCATCGGAAAGGTCCTCTTTGTATTTGTCCCATAAGGATGCAGGGTCGCTTAACTCGCATGTCTGCAGTAGCACCTCAAAGAGTTGCCGAAGTATTGTAGCTGCCTCCAGCAATGTCACATCCCACTGAGCGCCATCTTCCAGTAGACCCCGTCTAAGGCGGGCTGCACGGAATGAAGTACAAAGCTTTCCGTTGATTGTTTTCAGATCGTCGAAAGATGTCGGTCCTACCACGTCATGCAGTAGAAGGCGGAGATAAAAGCGTTCCTGTTGGTTAGGATGAATGGCGTACACTCTCCCAAGGGTAGGGGACATTTTAATGTCTGGATGTCCCTCGACGGGTTGTCCTTTCACCCTTCTTAACCAAATTCTGTTGTCTGGGTTCCATGTGTAGTATGATGGCACCTGAGAGTAGAAGATGGTCTTGGCGAAGGGATCGTTTCGGTATAACTTGAAAAATGCCGTAAGTGTGGTTTCCTTGGGTTCCTCTGCTATCTCAGCAGCGGTGGAGGCGGTGAAGTAGACTCTTTGACCGTTTTCAAGGTGCACCGCCAACTGTTTGATTGGGGGGTTAATTATGGTGTATTGCAAAGTGGAAGAATCGCCAGAAAGCTTCATTGCTGCTGATGTATTGGCCGACCTGGTATCGAGTTACTTCGTCTCGGTTGTTCTCCATTGTAAGACCAAAGAACGCAGCATCGGACCCCTTATTGATATACTTGCAGACGTACTTTATCGATTTGACGGAGTGGCAGTATTCAACGTTAATGTGGGCGTTAAACAATTTAAGCAGAAGTGGGCAGTAGGGTACAATTCACCGGTTGTCGACGTTGTGATGTGGTGTTTTCGCAACAATTCCTCCGTCCGCTGGCTCCCTGCGGCGGTATAATGGATAACCGTCGCCACCTGTCTGAGTTTCTCGGAGGAATGGCCTAGGATACCTCTTGGTGCACCTTCTTTCTTTAATGCATGGAATATTCATGTTGAAACCGTTTTCGCATGGCCCATGAACCATGTGAGCTGTGACGGTGTTGTGGAGTTCTCTGTCCAATTTTGGGTCGGGTATTTCTGCTGAAATGATGCTGTCAATGCTGCTTGCGTTGATTTTCGTTATCGGCCAAATGAGTAGGTAAGCGTGTGGCAGGCCTTTCTTTTGACACTCAACAGTGTATACGTAGCGCCTAACAGGTCCAAAGGCCTTACCTGATTTTAGGAGTTCAACTTCAAGTGAAAGACTCGTGCCGTAAGATCGTGTCTGTCTGACGCCCTTCGTCCGGGGAATAATTCCGCGGTAATTTCATTCCAATTAGGGTTGCATGTTGAAGTGATGAAGAGATCCGGTCTGGCGTAGAGACGTACGTCATAGCATCCTGTGTGCGTTCACTCATGTATCGGGGACTCCCAATGAAGGTCGACGGAAGGTTACTTAGTTTTCCTATGTTCTCGGGATAGGCGTCATTCCTTACTCCATCCCGTAAGTGAATGTAGCTGTCCGAACGAAGGCGTGCTTGATTATTCCTTATGTAGCACAGCCTTTCAGATTCCATCTTTGCGCACGCGTCTACAGCAAGCTGGTTGAAGAGTACTCTTGCACGGTGGAGTTGGTTAAAGCACCATTCGCGGATCATGAATCGGTAGGTGTAGAATTGCATAGAGGAAACAGTTTTGGTGCTGTTGCACAAAGGAATTCCAAAGTGGTATCCGTCGTCACCGAATGGGAAAAGTAGGGGATGTTGGAATGCGTCGTAGGACCTATGCGTCTCGCTGATCCGTTGCAGACTATTGTCCCTACACTGAAGTATGATGACCCGCTTGTTGTACTGTTCTCCATGAAGAATCACAGCTATTTCATTGCACATGGGAGTGTTAAAAAGTCTGGCGTGGGTGCCTGGTGGTTTCCTGTCAGCGTCGATTATAACACCAAAATTTGGCAACGGAGCAGCCTCCAATGCGCATTTAGAACTGCGAATGTAGTTGTTTTCGTGCAGCATTCTCTGGAGTTGCAACAGAATGTTCATGTCTCTGCCAGGCGAAATTGAAGCGTGTCGTTCCGCTTGGTCCAAATAGTCAGTGACAAAGTATAGCTGTAGGAACTGGGGCTGTCCTTCTGTCGTGGGCAGTTGCGAACCGATTCTGTGGTAAATTTGTCCTTGAACTTTAAAGATAGGCATGAAGCCGTCCACGCGTATGATGTTAGCTCCGAAAGAGATCATTTGGAAGGCAGCGTTGTATCTCCTGGAACATCTAAGGAAGTGTTCCAACTCCGCTGTGGCACCGGTCAGTAGAGACTTCAAAGGTTGTGGTGGTTCCTGAAGAGGAGGCAGTTTCACTTTGCCGTCAGAGCAGCACATCCCTGAAGTCTCCCCAGGCCATTTGTTTTCCCGACAATATTGGCAAATGACAGACATGGATCCAATCTGAACTGTTGGCATCAGTGCATAGTTTATTGTTGGGTCATAGTGGAAAGCTTTATGAGACCACTGAGTGCAACTGATCCTCTATGTACCTCGTTTAGCACTCCTGCGGAGTGCGTTGGCGTTTAGCCTTTGTAATTGAATTTGCGCAGTCTCGGATGCGCGAACGGAAGCTGCTGAAGCGGCGTCCGTACGTTGACGTCTGGAACGCTGCCCTTCTTCCTCGGCAGCACGTGACGCAGCAGTTGAGGCGGCATCTCATCGTCGTCAACTGTAACGGTGTTCTTCCCCTCACCGTCACGTGCCGCAGCGGTGGAGGCCGCATTTTTGCTTCGCCGTCGAGAATGTTATTCATCAGTTTGCGCTGCACGTGCAAATGCAGTTACAAATGCATTTCCGGAAAGCGGATGCTCCTCTTTTTTTCTGTCTCGGTTTCCCGGGTAATTGCATTTTGAGTTATATTTTGTGACAACCGAGTCAATTTTTTTACAACTCTGTAGCTCTTCTTCGTTTGGCAGCAGAAGCAGCTTTAGTTTGGCGACTAAGTCGTGGTCTTTTTTGGGGTGGCATGACCGTAGATTCAAAGAATGTGTTTGGTAGCGAAAATGTTCAAATGAACTTTGAATTAGTTTAAAGTGAGTACTATATTGTAGCAGGACCGAACACGTAAATATTTATGCAGGTAATGGAGCATGAAAGGGGAGTAACCAAAACTTTCAATTGAACGGTGAATAAGTGGAAAATGAATACTAAGTAAGATCTATGAAGAATGCACGTCAAATAATAGGTCAACCTGTAAGCCAAGCCTGTCTGAGTTATAGCACAAAAGAGCGTAAACAGGGGCGTTATTTTGGAGCACACTGGAAAATAAATCATCGAAATCGGACGTTCGTTAAAAAAGTTTTCTCATTAATTTTCAATCTCATATTGAGAAAAACAAAGAAAGAAAAATTACAAAAAGGACAACAATAAAATATAATGTCTTTGTTGAAATTCAAGTAAATGAACGCTTAAGCGTTGTTATTGTTACGTTTGTTGATTTATAAATTCATCTGTTGCTTTTGAATATTTGTTATTTGATGTAAAATGTAACGTTGAGAGCAGTATGTATTTAGTGTTATCGGCTTTTTATATTTTTATATTTGATGTATGACGAACGAAGAGGGTGAATGATCTATTATAGAGAGAGAAGATTTGTCGATGTTCTAAACTGTAATGGAGACGGAGGCAGTAACCTTTTAAAGAGAGTTGCAGAGGAGATTGAGGGTAGTGAGAGGAATGAAGCGTGTAAGAGAGAGGGTTATCAATTAAAGTTTGTGTCGCGTTCCTTCAGAGACGGAGGCAGTAACCTTTTAACGAGAGTTGCGGAGGAGATTGAGGGCAGTGAGAGGTATGAAGCGTATAAGAGAGAGGGTTACAGCATGTATTAGGTTTTATCGATTTTTTTTTCATAGAAGCAGGACATTTTTAGCAAAAGTAATTTCGGGGTGACCTGCCCTGGTAAATTTGGAGCACATTGGAAAACAAATCATCAAAATCGGTAGAGAAATGTGGAAATGCATAAAAATCATACACACACACAGGCATACATCTACCGTTTTATATATATAGAGATTTAAATAAACCAATGTACGTAGTTCATTGAACTATCGTCATGTAAAAGGTACTACGTATTGTTATTACTCTGGGGTTCTTTTCCCCATCCGGGTGCTACAGACCGATTCTGCATTCGTTAGCTTGGCCGTGTTCTAAAGCTTCGTTAATGCTGTACTTAAATATATATATATATATATATATATATATATATATATATATATATATATATATATATATTGTATAGGGACATTGAAGCGACTAGCAAATTTTATAATTCTGTTAGCTATTTGAGTCAGTAGGAGACTGAATTTGACAGCTTGAATGGAACACCTCTTTAGAGACTGTTCATGTGTCATGTTACTATCATTTATATGCATTAGTATTTTTATTTTCTGCCTTGTTCTATATTAGTATATCTTAAGGTTAAGCATACACACACATACACACACTCACACATATACACACACACACACAATTATATATATATATATATATATATATATATATATATATATATATTAATACATACGTATAATAATATCTGATTTTGTGGATGTATGTATGTATCTATTTATATAAATATATATGAGTTTGTGTGTGTGCTTTCAATGTGTGTGTCTCTATATGTATTTATTTATACTTTATGATCAACTTAATAGATATTTTAACAACATTATTCATTCAGAAAATGTCTGTAGATCAATATATATAAAAACAGAATGAGCATCTATTTACTTTTAATTTAATTAGGTAACCAGAAAATGTACCTCGCTTATCAAATTTAATTTCTCCCTGGTGTGATATAAGAAAAGGTGTCGAGCGTTAAAATAGGTTAAACATGATTAATAGTTATTTTGCATAACCGTGGAAATATTGGGTGTCGAAAGATAGAATTGCCGAGTAGAGGTTTCTGTCTCTGGAGAAACGAGATTATTATTGTTGGAATAGTTAAAAATTCTTTACTCTGCAAATTTTAGAAATTTACTTACACAATATGAATTTAATTTTATCTAATGTGGTAAGACGAAGTTTAGAAAATATCGATTTTTAAGTTTATTTCAAGATTGCCTACAAGCATTAGAAACATATATTTTCTTCGAAAAATCTTTCTGCAATAATTTGTAGGTATCCTGGATTACATTGACATATGTGTTCATTTTAATGGGTCGGTTCTGGGCTAGGTATTTTGTACAGGATCTTCAGGAGGGCAATCGATATCACAGAGACTGACGCAATTGATATTCCATTAGAACAACTGAGTGAAACATGGGCAGTGAGGAAATTCGCAGTACCTAACTCGCCATAGAGGAAGAACTTGTGAATTGTTTCATACTATATTTGTATCTTGGGCACGGTAGGGATGAGCAGAAAAGAGTCGAATGTGTCACGGGACATTTAGTGATAGTGGAACGAAATTAAGCCTGTATTGAATGATGAAAGATTTCCACTCTAAATGGGCTGGGGGAAAATAGGGTCATTAGTACATTAACAATTTCCTACACAATGTTTGGGTAGCGTTGTCAGATGTAGTCTAGTATGTCTATATGAATAAGTTAAGATTATTATTGCATTAGAGAGCTTACTCGAGCTTTGTAAATTGCCAAGAAATGTTGTAGTGAAAGTGTCAAGAAGAAGAAAAAGTGCTTTACATATAAACAGCTCTAATACAACATGGGTCTTAGGCACGAAACATCATAGCGCATCTTTACATTTCATTGTCTTTCAATCATACATAAGAGAAATGATTGTTTGTCAGACATTTTTTCAAGCAACTGCATACACAATATATAAATGATATTTATTTTACGAAATGACTCACTGAAAGCTGCAAGAGCAATATAAAATATATATTTGTTGAAGGGAAGATAACTAAGGGATTTATCTTATGGACATTACTTTCAACAGGTATAAAGGTAGATATACACATATATACGTGTGACTCAGTATGAGATTCAAGTGTATATGTGTTAGTGAGTGTATACACACAAACACACACACAAACACACACACACACACACGCGCGCACGCACGCACACACACACACACACACACACACACACACACACACACACACACACACACACACACACACACACACACACACATACACACACACACACACACACACACACACACACACATATATATATATATATATATATATATATATATATATATACAGAGAGAGAGACAGGCAGACAGAGTGATAGCGATACAGGTGTTTTCGACTATGTGCTTGTATGTATATGTGTATGATTTTGGATAAGCTATAGATTATTATTGTAGCAGGAGTAATATGGGTGAGCATTTTCTTAATATTAAACTTTAACCTTACGATAGACATATTTTCTTTTGTTTGGGACTGTGGTTGTATTGTTAGAGGAGGATAAAAAATAAGAAATCGCACGGCTGAATTTAGAATTTAGGATATACACATGCATAGGTTTATTGTAAACGAATATATAAAGAGTATGAAACATATAAAGTATATATATATATAGTGCAATAACATATATTTCCGGGAGATATGATCATTACCCACATTACTATTCTCAACAGTATATTGTGATCAAGCATTACATTTACAAACAGAAATTTCTTATCGATTAAGGAGAAGAAAAACGCAGATCCAATAATTATGAAAAAACCCACAGCTGTCCGTACTAAAAAAGGAAATATTACACTGCCTATATAAATGGAGAAAACACACAAAAAATATTGAAGGTTAGATTAAAAAATATATATACTAACATGTTATTCGTATAACAGTAATTTCTGCAGATGTTTTCCAGTTATTCCGACCACACACCCCCTATATATATATATATATATATATATATATATATATATATATATATATATATATATGGTGTCCAAAAGCATGTATACAGGCTTTGATTACCTGTAGAGGCAATATTTATTATTATGCTATTGGATTGTGTATACATCTTTTTGGGCCACTCAGTATATATATATATATATATATACATACATATGTATATATGTACGTACACGCATACACACACACACACACATACACACGCACACATATACACACACACATATATACATATAGGCGTCGAATTGGCAGAGTCGTTAAAACGTCGGAAAGAATGCTTTACGGCAGGCATGTGAAACTGAGGGTACCCCGAAGGCCACATGGCTCACATATGTGTTGTTTGAGGGCCGCACACGACAACTAATTGCGCACATTACAACTAACACTTTTTATTTTATGTTATGAAGATAAAATATGCTCGTGCCGTTAAAACATTGTGCGGGCCACAGATGTGTTTGTAAACGGCCGCTAGTTGCCCACGGACCGCATGTTTGACATACCTGCTTTACGGCATTCGTCCCACCTCATTGCGCGCTCTGGGTTCAAATCCCGCCGAGGTCAACTTTGATATATATATATATATATCTTTCACCGTATTTATGACTAAAGGAATTTTAGCCTGATATTGGGGTTTAGAACCCTCAGATAAATGGAAAAAGATGAGTATTGACGTACATGTGCGTCAATACTCATCTTTTTCCATTTATCTGAGGGTTCTAAACCCCATTATCAGGCTAAAATTCATTTAGTCAAAAATGTAGTCAATACTCATCTTTTTCCATTTATCTGAGGGTTCTAAACCCCATTATCAGGCTAAAATTCCTTTAGTCAAACATGTACGTCAATACTCATCTTTTTCCATTTATCTGAGGGTTCTAAACCCCATTATCAGGCTAAAATTCCTTTAGTCAAAAATGTACGTCAATACTCATCTTTTTCCATTTATCTGAGGGTTCTAAACCCCATTATCAGGCTAAAATTCCTTTAGTCAAACATGTACGTCAATACTCATCTTTTTCCATTTATCTGAGGGTTCTAAACCCCATTATCAGGCTAAAATTCCTTTAGTCAAAAATACGGTGAAAGCTATTCTATTTTCTAATTTAAAACCTGCTCACTGTTTCAAAACATACTTACTTGAAAAATATATATATATGTGTCTGTGTGTGTGTATGTGTGTGTGTTTGTGTGTGTGTGTGTGTGTGTAAGTGCATGTGTGTAAGTGGGTGTGTGTGTGTGTGTGTGTAAGTGCATGTGTGTAAGTGGGTGTGTGTGTGTGTGTGTATGTCTATATATCGGCATCGTAATCCTTGTCAGTATTTTATATGATTTGTCGAAAATTCTTGATTGTCTTCGGGGTTTTCGTAAAAAAAAAAACGGAAATAATTGTTTCTACATTTGGCACAAGGCCAGCAATTACTCAGTGCATTACTGGTACTTTATTTTATCGATCCCGTAAGGATGAAAGGCAAAGTTCACCTTGGCGGAATTTGAACTCAGAATGGCAAGGGCCGTAACTCTATGCGTCAAAGCATGGCGTCCGGCCCTCTACCGATACTGCCAATTCACCGTCAAAAAACGGAAATAATGAGAGTAAACAAGACAAACCATTAGGTAGTCTTGGTAACTATGTATACAGTTTACTTCTGGATTCAAGCTCTAAGGAATTTGATATGAAAACATGTGTTGAAATATATATAATACTTGGCAGGATCTTGCTGCTAATAAAAACACATTTTTCTGCTGAGTTTCGCTTCAGGTTTATTATTAGTTAGGTAACTAATTCATTCCCCGTCATTTTTAATTATCAAAAATGTTATAGGAAAACAAGAATGAACAAATACAATTAAATCACAATGTATAGGGGATGCAGTAGGGTAAGAATAGTCGTTGCATAGATCGCGTAATTTGGGCTGGAATATGTATAGATTAGTTACCTACCTTGGTGAAACTCAACTGGTGTTTGTATATTTATTGGCAGCGTGAAACTTCCACATATAAATATTTGTGTGTATGTATGTATATTTATTGACACACAGACATATATCGACAAAATATATTCAACTAACATTGTAATAGTTTGCAAAAATATTTATCATCAACAGCATAATCGACCAAATCAATGCCGAAGGAAATGACATAATCATACGACGAATACACCAAGAGACTAAATTCATCCATATGTTCCATTTCTACTTACAATTAAGGTCAGTAAATAATTGTTTCTACTATTGGCAGAAGGCCAGCAATTACCCAGTGCATTACTGGTACTTTATTTTATCGACCCCGTAAGGATGAAAGGCAAAGTTAACCTCGGCGGGATTTGAACTTAGAATAGCAAGGGCCGCAACTCTATGCGTCAAAGTATGGAGTCCGACCCTCTGCCGACACTGCCAATTCACCGAATGAAAGATATTTCCCTTTCAGTATAGATTTATTGATAAGCAAAATAGAATTTTAATGTAGTTAATAATATAAGCATAATAATTGTTTCTACTTTTGAAACAAGGCCAGCAATTATCCCAGTGCATTACTGGTACTTTATATTATCGACCCCGTAAGGATGAAAGGCAAAATTAACCTCGGCGAGATTTGAACTCAGAATGGCAAGGGCCGTAACTTTATTCGTTAAAGCATGATGTCCGACCCTCCACCGATACTGCCAATCCACCACCATTGAATAATATAAGCATAATAATATACTTAGAATCGTATTAATTTTCTAGTGGTTTATTGATCAAAATATAAAATGTAATGTCTTAGAAAATTCTCTTCCGTAAACTGGGAACTAACGTTTATATCGATTAACAACACAAAATGTTTCTTAATATTTAACTGCAAGATTTACATATTATCAATTGATATTATGTGTGGATTGGCAGTATCGGTAGAGGGTCGGACGCCATGCTTTCCAGCATAGTTACGTCCCTTTACGATCTGAGTTCAAATCCCGCCGAGGTTGACTTTGCCTTTCATCCTTACGGGGTCGATAAAATAAAGTACCAGTAATGCACTGGGTAATTGCTGGCCTTGTGCCTAAAGTAGAAACAATTATGTTGTACGTACTTTTTAGTGAACTGGGGCTGGCAGATTTAATGATATTAAGGGCATATTCCATCCCACCAGTATTTGCGAACAACCTGTATATAACCTTGTTTTTGTTTCAGGATATACCATAATATAGTATATAAGATTTCTAACTGCATCATCAAGCATATTGGAGAAATGCGAAATCTATATATATAAAAATGAGGATGTCTGTCTGTGTGTGTGTGTGTATGAGTTTGAATCCCTAAAACTCGAGAACCACACAACCGACTGTTTTCAAACTTTACACATGTAATACTCATGTTTCAGGGAGTGCTCTGAGATAAACAATTTCAAATGCCCTAGGGACTGCATTAGGCGATTTAGCGATCACTCTATATAATTCTTAGTCTTTCTCTTTTTAGATAGATACATACATATAACATCGTGCCCTTATAATACCTGTCTGTATGTCTGACTGTCTGCATTACCTCACTTTCCTGAGGATGTCAGTGTGTCTGTGTGAGTTTGAATCCCTAAAACTCGAGAAGTACCCAACCGACTTTTTTCAAATTTTACATGTGTATTACATATGTTTCAGTTAGTATTATACACATAAAAACGTTCAACATGTTGATCCCCTAGAGCCTGCATTAGGTGAAAAACTTTATTTTTTCAGCTTTTTAGGGCTTTTTTGAGGCGTTACGTCTAGCCAATTTTCCCGAAATTTCAAGGCATATTATTCACATAAAAAATTCATTTTCTTGATCCCCAAGAGCCCGCATTAGGTGAAAACCTGCATTTTTCCAGCTTCATGGAGGAAAATCTTAAAGATTATCCAGTCATCAGAGTATTCAGTTTATTTTCTTTACATATTGTCCACGCATGCAGTTTTTTCACGATTAGGTCTTTTGGCGGCCCGCGTTCCAAAATACCTTATCTTAGGAGAAATGCTTCTAGATTCACGCAATATGCGCCTGGCTAAATACTATGCAACTTTACATCAATTTCACAAACAAGATGAGCCGATGGGATTCATCAGCCGATAGGTATTGTAATAAATTTGCTTAACGGCTGGTGCTACTGCTACAGCTACAGAGATATAACTACAACTGTAATCGCGTGGCTCCTTAGCAGTAAATTACCCCAACAATATACAGGATTCCCCGATTAGAAAGGAGAGTTAGAAATACAGACAAATCTCATCAGCTATGTGGAAAGTAAAATATGTGCGTAGATGAAAGAATTCATTTTCTTCATCCCTGCCAGGCTGAAACGCCAGCCAACAAATCTAGAATCTATTGTTCAACATTATATATATGTCTATATGGATTGGCAGTATCGGTAGAGGGTCGGACGCCATGCTTTCCAGCATAGTTACGTCCCTTTACGATCTGAGTTCAAATCCCGCCGAGGTTGACTTTGCCTTTCATCCTTACGGGGTCGATAAAATAAAGTACCAGTAATGCAGTGATTAATTGCTGGCCTTGTGCCCAAAGTAGAAACAAATATATATATGTCTATATATAAAGTTGTATTCCAGTCGGACCCCCATAACCATATATATTCTGAAACTACATTGCCCAGGGTTCATGGATAAGTATATTTCATTTTAATCAAAGGGTTCTCCGGGGCACAAAACCCCCGCTGAAAATTGTTTCCCTTCGATTTATATGAAATTTAAACCATAGGTAAATGACAAGATATGATGCCTATTCACAAAAGTTTTGAATTGATATTTTGAAAAAAAATTATTTACAAGAAACAAAAAAAGAATAAGATAAAATAATGTTTTCCAATTGTTCATGCATTACATTTTACATTGAGTAATATTGAAATGCAGAGTTTTTCTCCATAAATTATATCACTGATTTAAAACCAATCATCATTTTCTCACAAAAAAAAAAAAAAAATGTGTGAAACGGAGCAGGGCGCGGCTAATTCGGCGAGTATATATATATGTAAAAAAATGAAATTGAAAATGCAACTGGAGTCTTTTAAGAATATTTATTTACTTTCATAGTTCTTATGATTTTCAAAATTAAAATTAAGACGGAGGGATGTGTCTCTGTTGTCGTTTGTCTCGCGTCTAGTTGGAATTCGAAAGTTCTTTCTGCTTTATACGAAAAAAGTGGATCAGATTGCTATTTCTTAAAAATGTAATTTGGTTCGTTGATGACTGTCACGTTATTAAGGACAGTAAATTTCGCGCCAGAAAAAGTGGCTCAAAATTGTATTTGCGATTTCTTTTGTCGGTGACAGTCACGTGATAGGGCATAGAAAATGTAAGCTCCACGAATAGCTGGTTAGTGTCCCGTGATTAGACATAGCATATTTTGCGCCAAAATGGGGGATGGTCACGAAGTGAGAGAAGAGAAGAAAAATTAGTTCTGGTTCAATGAGTATGCCTGATGTCGTGCAGAGTAATGTCAGATTTTCAAAGGTATCAAATTTCAGGCCGGTTCCCCGACACGCCGCTCTCAACGACATGTTGAGAAGAAGCCTGGACGCAGCTGACTTTCCATCTGAATTGGAGCCAGTAGACCTGACCACGGAGACGACAAGGGACCCGATGGATTCACCCTCTTCCTATTCGAAGAAGGTAGAACCCTCATCTGGAACGCCACCTGCTGCGACAACTTCTCCGCTTTGAACGTTTTTGTAATTCCGGGGTTTCTCTGGCCGCTTCCTCTTTGCACCGGTCACTGTCGAGACCTAAGGCGAACTTGGATCGCGTACTGCCGAGCTCCTCCGCAATGTCGGAGCGTCAGCGGTCCATCTGAGGAGGGAACCCCGCGAGGTTGGGCGGCTGTGGCAGCAGGTGTCACTAGCAATCGTCCTGGGGAATGAATTTGCCGTGTTTTCAGCGGGGCGCAGCACTTCCTATCTCTTGTCCTAGTCCCAAAGCCCAATCACCCCCCCCCCCCTCCTCATTCCTCCTGCGACACCAGAGTTCTTGCCATCCCCGCTACTTCCCGTTTCTTTTCTTCTTTCTTTCTCTCTTTCTTTTCAATATTCCCCTATTCTTTCTTTCCTTTTGTTTCCCCTTTTTTTTTATTATTTCTATATTGAAAATAAAAATTCTCTGTTATTTGTTAAGCATGTTTTGTGTTAGATATGTCACCCCTCTTCTACTCAATAACAATTGAATGTACAAGGAATTTGCTTATATGCATGTGCCTCGTGGTGAAGACGATAGCGACGGTGGCGGCGATTGTGATGGCAGAGAAGTTAAAGTTTATTGTGTGGGAGAAGTTGTTGGAAACCAAAACAATATACATGTATTTGTGTGCGCTTGTGTGTGTATGAAGCAATGGCCTTTTATCGCCTTAATATATATATTAATTTCAACAATGTCAGTATTCCGTGTGTTCAAGGCTCCATTGGCTCCGGTTGAGTTGAGTGTCTGTAACATTACAGGACAAAGTGAACTCGCGGGCCTTATAGGCAATACGTCTCTGATTATTTGGGACGAGGATCCAATGTCACACAGATATTTGCTGGAGGCATCGGGCAGAACTTTGAGAGATATCTTCGATAGTGACCTGCCATTCGGTGGTAAGACTATCGTTCTTGGTGGCGATTTCAGACAGGTGCTACCAATTGTTAGGAATGCTCCCAGAGCGCAAATTGTCGATGCATGTCTGAAAAAGTCCCCGTTGTGGCGCCATTTCAGAGTTTTGCGATTACACGATAATATGCGACTTCGTATGTTCGGGCAAAGCGAAGAGACTGAGACATATGGCCGATGGTTGATGCAGTTGGGAAACATCTATGCAATGATACACGTTTTACAGTCAGGTACAAGATGAACCATCTCCTAGAGGTAATTATTCTAGGTGGGAGCACCTAGAATTGTTCATATACTATGCACGAACGGTACATCGAAGAATTTGGTATATCTGGAATATTTTTTTTACAGTTTTTGGTATCACACCAATACCACGGACTCGCCTCATAGTGTAACCAGGCAAACATCCAATACAGTCATTTTCTCTTTTACCTGTCTTCTCTTATCATCTGTTTACCTGAGCGAAGTTGGGTGCGTCAACTAATATTAATTTCAACAATGTCAGTATTCCGTGTGTCATAAATCTCGATTATCATTGGTTCATGGGTTTCAAACGACTCCGCCCATCTCAACGACGCCAAACTGAAATTAATATGCATAATGCCAATGAGGGAGTGAGAGGGGAGGGTAAGAAACAGAGAGGCAAAGTGAACGCTGTGTTAGATACACTATGTATATGTGTCAGTGTAGAGACATGTGTGTGTGTGTGATGTGTTGGGAAATAAGAGGGGAAGGAAAGCAATAACTATTAACACGTGTGCGTGTGTATGTACGTGCGCGTATATTTATTGGTGTGTGCGTGCGTGCAGCGTTCCACAGGAAGTAAAAACTATCAACATGTGTGAGTGTATGCGTGTGTGTAGGTGCACGGGTGCGTGTGTAAGTTTGCGTGCGTGTGCGCGTTTCCATGCGTGTATGTGTGTGTACGTGCAGCGTTCCACAATCGCCACGCAGTTTATCTCTCTATGTGCCTGTTGGTCAGTCTAACATACACAGAGTTGTGAAGGGAGCAAATAGGGACCATTTGTTACATTGACGGACATCTTTTATATTTATTATTGTGTCATTTTTTGACAATTGCTCGAAATGAATACTGATAATAAAATCAATTCGACTTTATCAAACAGTGAACCACAGCGGCGACGGCGTGCAGCCAGGAATTAAGAAAAACGGGCCGAATAGCGCCATCGGAAAGCCGAACATCAGAGGCAAAGACGTGCCGCTATGAATGAAGCGGAGCTGGCTGAACAAGGCCAACGAAGCACTGGAGCCAAGCAGCGACGGCGTGCTGCGATGGTGGAAGACGAACTGGCTGAGCATCATCTTTTATATTAATTATCTATATCTATATCTAGATATAATATAAAAGATTGGAACTTCCATCATCCTCTTGAGAAACGTGGAACAACCATGTCTATGCAATGATACACGTTTTACAGTCAAGCAGAAGATGAAACATCTCCTAGAAATCACTATTCTAGGTGAGACCACCTAGAATTGTTCATATACTATGCACAAATGGTACAACGAAGAATCTGGTATATCTGGAAGATTTATTTTACTGTTTTTTGTATCACACAGACACCACGGATTCGCCTCATACTGTAACCAGACAATCATCCAATACAGTCATTTTCTCTTTTACCTGTCTTCTCTTATCATCTGTTTACCGGGGCGAAGCTCGGTACGTCAGCTAGTAATAATTGTTTCTAATTTTGGCACAAGGCCAGTAATTACTCATGTGCATGACTGGTACGTTATTTTATCGACCTCGTAAGGATGAAAGGCAAAGTTAACATCGGCGGGATATGAACTCAGAATAGCAAGGGCCTTAACTCTGTGCGTCAAAGCATGGCGTCTGACCGTCTACTGATACTGCCAATTAATAATAATGATATTATATATATATATATCATATATATATATATATATATATATATATAATATCATTATTATTAATTGGCAGTATTAGTAGCGGGTCGGATGCCATGTTTGACGCACAGAGTTAGGGCCCTTGCTATTCTGAGTTCAAATCCCGCCGATGTTAACTTTGCCTTTCATCCTTACGAGGTCGATAAACTAACGATGGAATCTCACTTTATTAACAAATACGGAACCCCATCTAAACACTTCTCCCTAAGACGAACCCACAACATACACACGTCAACATACAAACCTACATCAGCATAAATCCTACATACATTTCTATCCACATATAAACACAATGACATGCGTAAACATACATGTTCTATGGTGCAACACAAATATACACACATTTGAATACCTTTTGATGTTTATAGATATAAACGTGCCGACACACACATATACATATATGCACACATGCATTGCACACTAATGGGCACATACATATTTGTACACAAGTATTCCCATACGGCAGGGCCTAATGGATTCCCCCTGCAGTACGTACAATCTGGACACTCACACACACCTCGGTGTTATGACAATACTATACATCATTTCACCCCTTTTATTATTAATGTTTTTGATGTTCTTTTGAGAGAATCGTTTTTGCAAATTACTGAAAATATCGAATAATTTTTACCAGTATCACAAAAATACCGGTCCATCCACACACACACACACACACATACACACACAAACATATACACACACACATACACACGCGTACACTAACATACAAACAGACATACACACACACACACACACATACACACACACACACACACACTTCTCCGTATAAGACAAGAGCTGAAAAATATCTTTTTAACATGTTAACATATTCCGCACCACGTCACACACATTCATACTGACCGAATTTATTCCCTCTACCACGAACCACTCTGCTACACACAGAGACACACACACACACACACACACACACACACACACACACACACACACACACACACACACACACACACACACACACACACACACACACACACACACACACACACACACACACACACACACACACATATTTGTCTTAAAAGACTTATTTTTCAGTGACTTCTCAATCAGGCGAAAAAGGACCCTCTTCGACAAAGCTACATTTGGCGCAAAATCAATTTTTAACATTCACGTGACCTCTACCGACCAATCAAAATTGTTTTGACTACAAGAACTTCTTCAACACGAATTAGCGCGATAATTATAGTACTCATTCATGTGACATTCAACAACCAACCAAATCTTAAAACCTCTGGAGCGACTTTTTTCACATAAAACAGGAAGAATTTCCAAAACTGATCAGATTAGAGCAGACATCACGAGCGCCCTGTCTCAAAATTAGTTTTGAAAAGCATTAGAAATGCGCAACCGGTAACAACTTAAAACTGAAACTGAATACTAACCAATAATTATTACTAATTTATATTTATTCCTAATTAATCTATTTTTCACTGGGAAAAGTTTGTCACCATTTTCTTTTCCTATTACTAATATATATATAAAAACAAATAACTTTGCAGTCTACATAGAGCACTCATTTTTCCTGTACCTTTCCGACGGAAATACTTCATTTATATATATATGAACGAGTAGGACCCCGACAGCTGAGCTCAAGCCGTTTCGACGGCTAATTCTTTGACTTAATTGTTTAATATATATATAATTATATATATATATATATATTAGTAAAAGGAAAAGAAAATGCTGACAAATTATATATATATATATATATATATATATATATATATATATATATATATAACGAAGGAAATGTGGTAAGAACCAGGTGGAACATAACGCACCAAAGTACTCAATACTTAGGGTAGTAGAGTGGGTAATAGGAACGAGTAGGACCCCGACGGCTGAGCTCAAGCCGTTTCGACGGCTAATTCTGGACTAAAATATTTTAGTCCAGAATTAGCCGTCGAAACGGCTTGAGCTCAGCTGTCGGGGTCCTACTCGTTCATATATATATATATATAAATGAAGTATTTCCGTCGGAAAGGTACAGGAAAAATGAGTGCTCTATGTAGACTGCAGACACACACACATACATATACGCACACTTGCATTGCACACTGATGGGCACATACATATTTGTACACAAGTATTCCAATACGGCAGGGCCTAATGGATTCCCCTTGCAGTACGTACAATCTGGACACTCACACACACCTTGGTGTTATGACAATACTATATATCATTTCACCCCTTTTATTATTAATGTTTTTGGTGTTCTCTTGAGAGAATCGTTTTTGCTGAAAATATCGAATAATGTACACCATTTTTACCAGTATCACAAAAATACTGGTCCACCCACACCCACACACATACATACATACACACATATACACACACATATACACACGCGTACACTAACATACAAAGACACATACACACACACACACACACACACACACTTCTCCGGATAAGACAAGAGCTGAAAAATATCTTTCAGCATGTTAAAATATCCACCACACACGTACAGACACATTACTACCGACCGATCACTTAACCAGGAATTACTCTGCTACACACACACACACACACACACACACACACACAAACACACACACACACACATATACACACATACACACATACACACACACACACACACCATATTTGTCTTAATAGGCACCTGAACTGTTGACCTTTCAACATGACTGCAATTCACACACACATCCCTACTGACCATTATCACAAAAATGGACCTCTTTAATACACACACAGACACACAGACACACACACACACACACACACACACACACACACACACACACACACACACACACACACACATATTTGTCTTAAAAGACTTATTTTTCAGTGACTTCTCAATCAGGCGAAAAAGGACACTCTTCGACAAACCTACATTTGGCGCAAAATCAATTTTTAACATTCACGTGACCTCTACCGACCAATCAAAATTGTTTTGACCATAAGAATTGCTGCAACACGAATTGGAGCGAAACTTATTTTAATACCTCTCGGGCCACTTTTTTCACATAAAACAGGTAGAATTTCCAAAATTGATCAGGTTAGAGCAAACATCACGGGCGCTCTATCTCAAAATTTATTTTTGAAAAGCATTAGAAATGCACAACCGGTAAAAACTTAAAACTAAAACTGAATACTAACCAATACTTATTACTAATTTTTACTTATTCCTAATTAAACTATTTTTCACTGGGAAGAATTTGTCAACATTTTTTTTTCCTTTTACCAATATATATATATATATATATATATATAAATGTGCGTGTGTATGAAAGAGCAGGAACATGACGACTGAGGTATTGTCGTTTCAACAGCTAGTTCCAAACTAGCTGTTGAAACGGCACGAGCTCAGCCACCAGGGTCCCGACTCTTTCATGTTACCACACTCTATTACCCCAAAACTCGAGCCCTCTGGTGAATAATTGTCTAACACGCTCTCATGCATCCATTTTGATCTATTATATATATATATATATATATATATATATATATATATATATATATATATATACATATATATATATATACATATATATATATATATATATATATATATATATATATATCTATAGATATAGATATATAGATAGATAAATATACACGGGTGTATATGATTGTGTATAGAAGATTATATTAATAAAAGGAATCCCAACTTTGTTTGATTTACTCGTTTTATTTACAATCCTTTAAAATTTATAATGGTATTATAATGAAATAGTTTGATAGAATATTAAATGTTAAGTGTTAATTGAACAAGTACTTTCATGCTTTCGCAATCTTCAGGTTCATAATGTGTGGTGACAGTCAAGTTTGCAATTTTCAACTAGTTATCCCTGAGTTTCTTCTCCATCTCGGGCTGGATCTTGTTAAGAATCATCCTGTTGAACAGACATGCGTCTCTTGACAAGCACACCTCCAGCCCGCACACAGATTTTTACATGCCAACATGTTTTATCTTCGTAATATTAAATAAACAATTAGCTGTAATGTGCGCAATTATTTGTCGTGTGTGGATCTCAGACAACACATATGTGAGCCATGTGGCCCTCGAGGTCTTTTCCATAAGTGACGTCAATGAGATCCGCCTGCAATTGTTGGTGTTGGAGAGATCTCGCTAATTTTGCAATTAGACGAAGTTACTGATACTTCACTGATTCGGAGCAACTCCTTTCTCCAGTGTTTTGGTACAGAGGTCCAGAATGTTTTCATCAAAATCACACCTCTTCATCACCTCCGATGCTACTTCATCGTTTTCATGGGCCTTGCCCTCTTTGATATTTTGTTGGCCCGCTGAATATCCCGTGGAAGCCCCTACACGGATACAGTAGAAGAGGGGAAACCGAGTTTGACATTTATTGATGGCCTAAGGACAGAAATTGCTCTCTGGGATACGCAGGACATGGCAGCGTTGATGATGATAAGAGACCGCTGGGGAGAACTCGTCCATGAATCTCTGGAATTTTACCCACCCTATATATATATATATATATATATATATATATATATATATATATATATATACATATATATATATATATATATATATAATATATATATATATATATAGAGAGAGAAATAGGATTTTGCTTCAAGCATAGCGTTGTACAAATATGTATACAAATTTCGTATTTCTAAGGGAACACGGTTTTAGATATATATATATATATGTTTTTTATTTCTATGTTTATTGTGTATGTGTGTACGTGCATGTGTACATATACTTGTATATGAATATATATGTATAGAGAGTGATAGATAGATATTTGTCTGTGTGGACATATCGCGGTGGCCACAGAATCTGTGACGAAAGAAATTTGACGAATTATCGAAAAACTAGTAATAAAGATAATGCTGGGTGCGTGTTTCATTTTATTGGCAAGACTGGAAACGTGACCACACCCAAATCCCTCTCTCTCTCTCTCTCTCTCTCTCTCTCTCTCTCTTCTCTCTCTCTCTCTCTCTCTCTCTCTCTCTCTCTCTCTCTCCCTCCCTCTCTCTCTCTCTCTCTCTCTCTATATATATATATATATATATAATTGCTGCGAGATGCTTAAAGCGTCGCACCACTGATTATCCGTTTCTTATGTGATATATATATATATATATATATATATTTATTAGAAAGTGAGGTTTTTTTTTACAAAATGAAAAATAACCGAGGTGTCCTACACGAGTGGAAGTATAAAGAAAAAGAGATGAAATCGAAAATGCAACTGGAGTCTTATTTTTTTAAAAAATATATATATTTATTTGGTTCCTTTACCGGTTTCGCAGTTCTTCTGCTTTTCAAAAGGTGAGTTGAGATGGAGGGTCTGTGGTTTTTCTCACATTTTTTCTCACATCTTTATATATATATATATCTAAGGCGGGTAAATTTCCCGAGATGAATATATATATATATAACGAAGGAAATGTGGTAAGGAACCAGGTGGACCATAACGCACCAAAGTACTCAATACTTAGGGTAGTAGAGTAGGTAATAGGAACGAGTAGGACCCCGACGGCTGAGCTCAAGCCGTTTCGACGGCTAATTCTTGACTAAATGAAAATTTGTATCCTGGTATATGAATAACCGAGCTTTTCAGGGGTAATTCCATATATGGTAAAAGTGATTGTCACAAGGATTGGTCAAAAGTCTGTT
>OZ024742.1:215065161-215075161 GCA_964016885.1 Eledone cirrhosa | reverse complement strand
TAATAAATAAAAAAAAAACGAAATTGAAGTATACATGAAAAAGAATTAGTTCTCGCAGGCATATGCAATAAATATTAAATCATTAATTTTTGTAGGCTAACTTATGCAGGGTGAGATAATTTTTCCAGATTCTTCCATTTCCTTGACGATTATGTTGAATGTTGAATAAGAGTCTTGGGTTGTATAGCACTTATTCTTATAAGTGTCGTGTAAATATTTGTGAAATATATTATCATTTCTCTGAAACTGAAAGCGCAGCAATTAGCAAGTGATTTGGGCAAGGTTCAAGTTGGTAAATAATTTCAGAGAAATTACACATTGTGTGCCTTAAGGGATTTGCTTCATTCCCCAAAGTTCCCCCTTCTCTAAATCATTGATGTACTAAGTGTTACGCCAAATACTGTCCATTCTTACACAAAAGATATACTTCATACTTCATTTCAGGAAAACGTAAGTGCATATCAAATTACTTGAAGTTAGGGAACATGATTTCCGATGACATTCTCTTGAAATGAGCAGTGTATTTTCTGTGTTAACATAGATGTGAGTAGCGTCACAAAATTTACCATAACGAATATGCATCAATATCTCTCGCTGTCACGTCAAATGTTAGGCGTCAGAATCCCGTAAGGCCAGAATTGCAATCGAGCATTCATAACATAGTATTGGAATACATCTTCAAGACTGGTCTGTCTTTTCAGCGCTAGATAATACATACACTTTAAACAATCAATTATCCACAACAATGCTAAAAATAAATATCACCACAGTGTACTCCTCCCACTTCCTACGCTGCATGCAGAGACAATCTAATCGGCTGATTTACATGAAGTGTCACATTGATACTCTACAGCATTCATGGGGGGACTACAGGCCGCAAGCCGCCACTGGCCCGTTTGGCATTCTGAATTGCACTTCTAATTTCAAAATTGCCTTGAATTGTTTAGTAGTGAAGCCTGCTTTAAGATGATCCACATTTTATGCGGCCCACTGCTCTAGAAATGTTGACCATACCACAGCTTCAATCATACAGAATCGCTGTCTCCTCCATTTGTCATTTCTACCAATATAATAATAATCTCTACCCTTCTAAGCTGGCCTCTACTATTCCACCTTCACGCAGGCAATTTCCACTGACTTGCCTTCTCACGTCTATTATTTATATAATGTTAACAACCCTCGCCGGTCTCACAAAAACCCTTACACGAAGCCTTACACAGAACATTGACTCTCTAGAATACATTCCATGATTTTTGCCAAAATGATTCATTCCACTTGCAACCTCATCGACTTTAAAATGACTGCTTTCTGCAGGCTGTGAAGCATAATTTACTATAGTGCTGTGTCGGTCCATGGTTTTATTTTATAATACTGCATACTATTAAACGAATTGGAAGTCTTGCAGGTCAATTTTGTGGATAATGTGAATAAGTCAAAGGAATTTTCATGTTAAACACTGTGTCATGTTGAAATTCCATGAGTATTTCACAGTCACTTCTACATTTAACGATTTGTCCATTTTATTGATAGAAAAAAATGGAACATTCATTAGAGGTTTATTTAAAAAAAAAGAAAATGATCATGAAATAAACATTTGGAGGTGATAATTTAAGACGCTGGCGTAACAGTTACAATCGCGTTAAAAGAAAAAGCAAATTCAGATGTCTAATATTCTCGTCCAAATCTCGATGAATTTATACAGAGCCCGACAAAGCCATTCTAATTATGTAAAACAATGATTATTTCAAACGTGAATTAGATAAGGAAGATTGCGGTTACTTCATTTAAAAATACGTACTCTAGACTGAACAAATCTAATAACAATCATTATCGTAACAGCAAAATTAAAATTGGTGACTTCTTGTGAAATATTCGAGATACAATCAAAAAAGAAGAAATATTACTAACTCGGTTTAAAATCTACCTTTCTTTCCTCTACAATTGGATATCAAATTTATATCAGGGAAAATATCGATCGATCAAAATAACTAGCTTCCTTACAAGTCATATGAAATAAGAATGTAAATGTTGTTGTGGTAATCTAAGTAGCACTATCTTTATAGGAGCTTTTATTGCTCTGGGCCTTGTCAACCCATTTCAAGCCAACCTATTGTCTAAAAATTTTCCGAAAATGGGCATACACTCTATTACCACATCTAAGACTATATTATCTAATGTAGTCTTCCAATGGTAAAAATATAAGACAGTGTGGAGAGATCTTACAGTTATTTTGAGGCACATTAAATAATCATTTATTAGGTCATTATTGATATATATATCAGTCACTCGGTTTAGAAAAAAAACAAACAAAAGTCTGTTAAAGATAGTGTTGTGTAAGCAAATGTTTGTTAAAAAGTTTAAAGAAGATCCTAGTTATTTTTGTAGACACCGCCTTGTGTAAGGGGGGTGTTTGCACCAGCTAATTCACCTTTGCCTATTTCTGTATTGTGGTCTTCGTGTGCTCTGTATGTAGGTGATCTTATCCTTAAAATGTTACCAGTGGCAGGCTAGAGTCTCATTGTAGTAGGGAGCAGAAGCTCTAAGGATGTCTTCATTAACAGAAAGATTCTAAGGGATACGTTTCTAGCAAGATTGTGATATTTTTTGGTTGGTTGGAGTCAATATAGTAACTGCATTCGTTAGTGTTGTGGTTGGGGTAGTAGTGGGAACTAGTTTAATCTAGGATGTTGGCCATAGTAATGTCTGAATCTGTGGTGATCTTTAGGTCCAAATTACGGAAGAAAGTGAGTAGCTTTTTCTGAAGCCCATGGGTGGACTGGGAGTTCATTCTGTGCAGGGTGAAGAGACCGTCGTCGTTGTATAGTCCTCCGGTAATTTATATATATATATATTTATATATATATATTTATATATATATATATAATCAATGTCAAGCAAATAGAGTAAAAGTTTTAAAATAAATTTCAAAAAATTCATTGTACTTACTATATGTGCCTTTACAGCGGTTTCCGATCCCCAAATAAATAGATAATCCAAGCGGATTTCCATTGAGAAAGAGATCATCGTCAGAAGGCTTTGCTCACTGGGAGAATATAAAATTCTCGAGTTCAAATCACATACTGGCGCCGCACAAAATTGTTCCCGAATGAGAGAAGAAACAATTCTGTCTGGTACCGTGTGCAAAGACAAAGGTTAGGTGGACATGACAATGTTGTGTGGCGCCAGTTGCGATTTGAACTCGCGAATTTTATATTCTCCGAGTAAGAAAAGCCTTCTGACGATCATCTCTTTCTCAATGGATATCCGCTTTGATTATCTATTTATTTTGGGATCAGAAACAGCGGTAAAGGCACATATAGTAAGTACAGTGAATGTTTTGAAATTTATTGTTAAAAATATTTCTCTATTTGCTTGATCTTGATTTTATATATCTGGCTTGTTATTTTTATAACTTGCCGTTGAACCACGGTTGGAAAATAGTTGTACCCCGATGTGTATTATTTAGATGCAGGAATACATACTTTTATTATTATTCTCCCCTACGGTAGAAAAACTTTTGGTCGATTGAACGGCTGCTATTTTTAGTAGCAGTTCATTGACCTGTCCACCTAACCTTTGCCTTTACACACGGTACTAGACAGAATTGTTTCTTCTCTCATTCACTCTCATTCGGGAACAGTTTTGTGTGGCGCAAGTATGAGATTTGAACTCGAGAATTTTATATTCTCCGAGTGAGAAAAGCCTTCTGACGATCATCTGATGGAAATCCGCTTTGATTATCTATTTATTTTGGGATCAGAAACCGCGGTAAAGGCACATATAGTAAGTACAGTGAGTTTTTTGAAATTTATTTTTAAAATGTTTCTTTATTTGCTTGACATTGATTTTATATATATATATTAATAAATAGTTTCCCTACGGTTTTATATTTTTTTACAGTAACCACACAGCCCGCCTTTTTACTTGTATTTGTATTTACTGCTGTGACCCTCTTCTACCTGTTTTGCTCGATTTGTTGTCCAACCACGCTTTCTTACCGACTCTCTCATTCTCTCTCTTCCTTTTCTCTCTCTCTCTTTCTCTCCCCTCTCTCTTTATCCATCTGCTCGTTTTAGGCCTGGTTACACACGTGTCGTAAACCCATTTCGGTTTATCCCCTTTACCTTCTCCCTCTCTCTCTCTATCCCTCTCACTTCCCATTTCTCCATCTTCCTCTCTCTCTCTCTCTCTAAACTCACTTTACTGAGATCGGGCGGAAAAGCCTTGCTCCGCAGTTATATGGTCACAGGATTTATATCCATCCGTACGTTTTAACTTATTCTATTTTTTCCTCGCTTATTCACTTGCATGTTGCATAGCCCTGTGTTCCCCCTTCTTTTCGGTTTCTTTACTTCGCTTTTTCCTCTTTCCCCTTTTTTCATTCTTCCTTTCTCTTCGCTATCATTTCTTTCTCTCATGGCCTTTTAATGGATAAGAGGTATCGGGCGTATGGGGATCGATGTCCTGTTTTAAGCGCCGAAACATCTATAATCCGCAGTAAACAGCAGATGAAGGGCTACTCTTCTTCTCTTGTTTACGTCCCTATTACCATCTTACATTTTGTTTACAGTAACCACATAGCCTTTCTCTTTACTTATACACAAACACACACACACACACACACACACACATATATATATATATAAAGAAAAAAAGATGAAATCGAAAATGCAACTGGAGTCTTATTTACAAAAACATTTATATATTTATTTGGTTCCTTCACCGGTTTCACAGTTTTTCTGCTTTTCAAAAGTAGAGTTGAGATGGAGGGTCTGTGGTTTTCTCACAACAGATGTGAGAAAAACCACAAACACGCCATCTCAACTCTACTCTTGAAAAGCAGAAGAACTGCGCAACCGGTAAAGGAACCGAGTAAATATATATATACTTTTTTAAAAATAAGACTCCAGTTGCATTTTCGATTCCATCTTTTTTCTTCATACTTTCATTCGTGTAGGACACCTCAGTTATTTTTCATTTTGTAAAAAAGCCCTCACTTTCTAATATATATATATATATATATATATATATATATATATATATATATATAAATATGTTGTTATACTTGGGGAGGGTCATATTTGTGTAATATTGCCAGAATTAATAACAGAAAACACTCACTGTTTGGTTGGTTTTCGCTGTTCGCTTCTGTATCTTTTATATCGGTAATCTAATTTATTCGGTCCTCAATGTTGCCATTGACTGACCAGCGGTCAAAAATAATACAGATACAATATAGACACAAACACATATATATAGTTTATCAAATTTCTTTCGTTGCACATCTGCAACATCGTCAGTGGTGCTATTGTTTCTCCCGTTGCATTGTATTTTCTACGCCATATTGATAAACTATATATATGTGTTAGTGTCTATATTGTATCTGTATTATTTTTGACCGCTGGTCAGTCAATGGCAACATTGAGGACCGAATAAATTAGATTAGCGATATAAACGACACAGAAGCGAAAAGCGAAAACCAACCAAACAGTGAGTGTGTTCTGTTATTAATTCTGGCAATATTACACAAATATGACCCTCCCCAAGTAAAACAATATTTGTTTCGACACACGATTTCATATAAAAAACCTCGCAAAACTAATTCATCGCCGTTATATATATATATGTATATATACAAATTTATATATATATACATATATACATATACCTACATATATACAATATATATATATATACTGACCATTATCACAACAATGAACCTCTCTACTACACACACACACACACACACACACACACACACACACAAACACACACACACACACACACACACACACACACACACACACACACACACACACACACACACACACACACACACACACACACACACACACACATATATTTGTCTTAAAAAGACTTATTTTTCAGTGACTTCTCAGTCAGGCAAAAAAGGACACTCTTCGACAAACCTACATTTGGCGCAAAATCAATGTTTAACATTCACGTGACCTCTACCGACCAATCAGAATTGTTTTGACTACAAGAATTTCTGCAACACGAATTGGCGCGAAATTTATAGTACTCATTCACGTGACATTCAACCACCAACCAAATCTTAATACCTCTGGAGCCACTTTTTTCACATAAAACAGGAAGAATTTCCAAAACTGATCAGATTAGAGCAAACATCACGAGCGCTCTATCACAAAATTATTTTTGAAAAGCATTATATATGCGCAACCGGTAAAAACTTAAAACTAAAACTGAATACTAACCAATACTTATTACTAATTTATACTTATTCGTAATTAAACTATTTTTCACTGGGAAAAATTTGTCAGCATCTTCTTTTTTTTTTACTAATATATATATATATATATTTTTTTTTAAGGAACGATCGACTTTTTTTTGTCAAATCGGACCGAGGGAACAATGTTTCCGTTGGTCTTTCCAATTGCTAATACTATCTATCGGTCGCAACACCAAGTAGAAGGAGCAACGTGAAATAAAGTGTCTTGCTCAAGGACATAACGCATCGCCTGGTCCAGGAATCGAACTCACAACCTTACGATTGCGAATACAATTCTCTAACCACTCAGCCACACGCCATATATATATATATATATGTATATATATATATATATATATATATATGTATATATATATACATATTTATATATATATAGTGTGTGTGTGTGTACGTGTGTGATTATAAAAGGAAATAACAGTGCCCTTATGAGCCGGACTTCCAATTTGATGTTGCCTCAAGTCTGAAACATAATACGTCATTCATATATTAAAAGCCCTTAAATAATACTTCACATTTAGTCAAATGTAAAGTAATGTTTTCATATTTGAAACATTGAAACATATGTGGAGCAAAAACAAATTATATGAAATATTCAATTAAGGTGTATACATCAAAGTGTGGTATTCTAAGAACGTTAGTTAGAGAGCGTTTTCCAGTATCCATTAACCTTTAAGGCTTTCAGATACTACTGAATAAAACACGTTCTCTCTATTTTGCTCGAAAAAAGTAGGCGAAGAGAATTCTTGGCGCCTTTTGCGATTGATTGCCACAGAGTGAGTTCCGCTAAAGACATGCAACGACCAAGCCCGCCATTCACTGTTAGGCGTCGTAGCATTATCTAGATCAGACTTTCTCTGACTTGACAGCCTGTGATATGGGTGCTTAAATGAGTGACATAATCACTGGAACGTTGATGAAAAATCTATTAGGCAGTTAGTTACTCATGTTTGTTCGGTTTCAAATGTGGCTAAGTTTGTATTTGACAAAAACATATGTGTGAAAGCTAAACATGAATTGTGACTAAAGCAATATGCTATTTTATCTGGGTTGAATAGGCTAAAGCGTGTTCTGTGGATAGATTTCGGATATAATGCATGCTCGATGAATGAAAGCGAACTTGTTGCGTTCGTGATGATAATCATATATTTTCACATGCATTTTATTGGTTGAACGGGTATTCAGCAGGACATCCTATATCACAATAAAGGTCAACTGAAATTACCAGTATGTGAATTGATTCGTTGCTCAACAGTCCAAAGGAAAGATAATGAACATACAAAGAATATTTAAGCTTTAGTGAAAACATTCGCATGTGAATGTCCGCTAAAATATGTAGATTTGTCTATGCCCCAATGGGACTGCTTAAATTCATCACTACATCCGTTACAAAGCGGTTGCGATAATAGACTGCATGTGCTATATGATATATATACATATACCCATTAGAATGGAGTGAGGGGAGACTTAAATATACTTCCCGTAATCGCACAACTCTAATGGTAACTGAACTGGCGTCCTTTCATCTGAGGAATCATTTCATTTTCGACTCGGAATTTGAACCCGTTAAAGTCTAATTACAAGATACAGATTATAATTATTTCGAAATTTGTCTTAAATTTAATTACGTCTTCAAGAACGATACACTTGATTAATTACAACAGAAAAGTAATAGCTTTGCTGATTAATTGTTAGTAGTTAGTTTAATGAATTGTGAAGACCTAAATGTAATTTGTTATTTAGCTTCCTATATATTCCAAACGTGTATTGGAGTTAACTGTAATACGATATATATTTCTAAGTTAAATGTACTCCATTGAATTGACATAACGTATTTAGATTAATTAGTTAAATATTTAAGAAATAGATACAGTTTGACTAAGCAGTAGATCCTCCGCAATCTTTGACATTAATATGTACGTCAACGCCTGGTATATTTTTCTTGAAATATAAGACAAGACACATGTCCAGCCAAAGGATTTAGAGGCTTAGGGAATGAAAGCGTGCTATAATATATTGATCTGGAAAAGCTTATATTTTTATAAATTTCACGAGCTTATATAAACATATAAAACAGTAATTGGGAGGGAAATATTTGTGTGTTAGAAAAATATATGACAATCAATGAAAAATCTAATGTTTCAGAAAGATGCATTTGCGGATAAAGGGAATTATATTATGTGAGTGGAGTATAGAAAACTCTCTCTATACATATAACTATATATATATATATATATATACATATACTATCCAGGAAGCTCCAACCGGTAAGGTTGCATCTTTTCAGGGTATGTCAATATTTATTTATAAAACTAATCTGTATTATATTTTATCTGATGAAAGCGCACCATATCTTGCCTTGGTGGCCCTTGAAATAGGTATAATGAAATAAATATGGTTTTATAAATATAGTTTCCATTTGTTAATATATTGTATATACATATATATATATATTTTTTTTTTATATCGTTTCAATAGATTAATAACCACTAACTGATTCTGGCTAAATGTATCTTAAACATCCATACATATTTTGACTAATTAGTCTCACACTAACGAATAAATAAATAAAACCGGAGTTTTTTCCTCATCCTCCCTTTTCAACCATATAAATATAAATATTCTTACATTAGTCAGTTAATTTAATTTAATTTAATTTTAAATCATTCTCAATTTTAAATACATATTTATTTACATAAAATACAAAACCAATATCCCTCAAAACTCAATAGAACAACTATCTATAACATCATATATCCATCTATTTATTTATTTATTTATTTATTTATCTACTAATAACAGAAGAAAACTATTATATTATAAACAAATTTTAAACAATCAATAATCGTAAAACATCCTTTTAATATAAATACACATGCTATTAAAATATATACTTACATAGATAATTGTTCGAATATATTTCCCTCAAATTAACGTTATATGAGCTTTTTATTCATCTTCGCTTTTTTCATTCTTCTCTCTCTCACCATTTTGTCTTACTTCTCTTATCTCTCACTATCATATACTATATATCTAAACTCTCTATACTCGTTTAAATAAACGGTTGTTTTTCAATTATTTACATATACATTTGCATATTTACCCATAAGTATGAAAAATCCGTAATACATTTCCACTATCCAGAGAATAACCAACAGATAAGGTATGATTTTCCTGGGTATGTCTCTATTTATAAAACACATTTGTATTTTATCTGAAGAAAGCGTACCAAAGTGTTTTGGTACCTTTGAAATATATATAATAAAATAAATATGGTTTTATAAATATAGTTTCCATTTATTTAATATCATTGAATATTTACTCCAGGAGGCTGTTGAGTGCTCTAAATCAGTTATACACATATTTATATTTGTCGGATTTCCAACAAATTAAATATCCCTTTTACTTATATATATATATATTTTTTTTTAGTTATGTAATAAACAACATAAGATTATTATTTCATTCACCAGTGGTTTCTTGAAGACAGATGTTATGTCTATCTTCAGTCGTCAGAATGAATAAATAACATGGTGTTTTTATTAAATATGCATTTGAAAACAAAATTTAGGAAATATAAAAACGGGCAAAAAGGAATTAGAGGGGAAAATATATATAAATAAATATCCAGAATATAAACATACACAGATTCACCACGCGCATATACGTAATAGTACGTAGACGTATACCTTCTCACATAAGCGTATTTGCGTCTATATGGAATACGAACAG
>OZ024742.1:215057661-215060161 GCA_964016885.1 Eledone cirrhosa | reverse complement strand
TTAACCTTGAAATTTTGTATTTGCATCCATCCTTTTAGTATGCGTATACAAATTATACATACATTTTTGTAAAATATGTGTAAGGGTTTTACATGTATATACACACACCAAACTGCATTTAACCCTTTGTGTTTTCATTGGTCAATTTTGAACTGAAATTTTGAATTGTTGTTATTATCAATAAATATACTTCATTATTTCTGAAGACGGCGTATATATGTGTTTGGTATGTATATTTAATCTTGATAATTTGTATAATTTTGTATAATTTTGTACATAGATCTGTTGAATATGCATACCAATTCTAACACATATATATCCTAGAAACGATCGTTAAATAATGAACTTTTTTTGTTTAATATAAGGAATTGTTTATTCATTATTTGTTTAATATTTTATCTTGACTCTGTATACCGTTTATCTTTCACCGAAAGTGGTTTTTCATTACATCTCTTCTTTCCATGATATCCGGAATACATTGAGTTCTTCATACGGATTGGACACTACCGTAAACTCTTGGTAGATTTATCTACATAATTTTGCTCCTATTTTCACGGAAATATTCGTATTTTTGTACTGTATGTGTGTATTAATTTTATATTTATGTATAAACATATATATATGTATGATTTTGTAAACCCATATACATTTAGTTGAGCTCTTTCAATTGTCCATCATCCATATCACAATGGAAAAACAATATTTAGGAACCTCCTTAAAAAACATACCAATACCTTCTAAGGACGACTTCTTACTCCTTATGATTCAGAAAACTAATAATTTTATCAGAAGGGTTAGATGGAGAGCCTACCACTTCGATAGAAAATCTAAACAAGCAGATCGGAAATATATGTATGATTTCAATACTTACAAGAATCCACCACACAACTTTTTACTTGAAGACTTCGAGAAAGACCTTTTTAATTTAATTAAACACCTCAAATTTAAAAAGTATAAATCCGTCTTTCAAAAGGACCTTGATTCTACCCTATTGGACCTAAAAAAGTCTAAAAAAATCCATGTCCACTCGGACAAAACTGGTAACTTGTATCATATGGATATTGAACATTATAATGAGTTCATATATAAAGAACTCAGAAAAAATTATAAAAAATCTAATAATGTGTCACTCACCAACATCAACAACAAAACACACAACATAGTAAAAAAACTAAACATTGAAGATAGAACTGAACCTTTGGCATTGAAAAGACCACACTTCAACCTGAAAGATCACAAATCTAACTTTAACTCAAATCCTTCTATTAGACTTATATGTCCCTCCAAATCAGATATTGGAATAATTAGCAAAAAAATTTTAGATAGAGTCATCCCACAAATAAGAAAACACGTTATTTTACCACTCTGGGAAAACACCTCCCAGGTAATTAACTGGTTTAAAAATATTAGGTGTAAATCTTCTGCTTCTTTCCTACAATTTGATATAGATAATTACTATTCTTCTATATCACCTATACTCCTGAACAAAGCATTGATATTTGCTAAAAATAGATCTAACTTAACTTTGGATGACATTAACATTATTACACATGCTAGACTAACACTTATTGAATTTCAGAATGAATACTGGACCAGAAACACATACAGTAATCTTTTTGATATTACTATGGGTTCAAGCGATTCCGCCCAAATTACTGATCTTGTGGGCCTCTTTCTCCTTTTCAACATAAATGCCTCTTTTCCCCACCTCAAAGGTGGTTTATATCGTGATGACTGTCTTCTTCTTTCTAACAACCTTAGCCTTTCAGAAATCGAAAAAAACAAAAAACATATTAGAACTTTCCTTAAAGACTATTATAATCTTAATATTACTTTTGAAAAAACAAGTAAAGTAGTAAATTTCCTAGATATAACTTTAGATTTAGCTACGGGTATCTACCAACCTTACCATAAACCTAACCAAAACTTACATTACATACACTCACAATCTAATCACCCTAAATCTATCCTTAAAAACCTTGCATATAATATATCACTTAGAATTTCTAACCTTTCTTCTAACCAAGATGTATTTGATAAAAATGCGACCTTCTATAACGAAGCTCTAGATAGAAGTGGCCACAAAAATAGATTAGAGTATATACCTTCTACTAAAAATACTGAAAGCATACAACATAATATTACCAACAAACACCAAATGAAAAGTACACACCTAAATGCCACCCACACTATACCCCAAAATACTAAATCTTCTAATATAAAGTATAGTAACTCTCAAAAAACTACTCATCATACAACTATAATAAATATTAATAATAAAACTCCTAATAAAAAGGATAAAACACCTAAATCTACAAATATAACTAAAAATAGTTGTGGTGAGATCATTAACATTAATCCTCCTAGTAAAAATCACGATACAACCTATAAAAATAATAAAAATAATAAACAACATAGAAACCGTAATAGACGGGTTACTTGGTATAATGCTCCTTTTAATTTACAAGTTAAGGATAATATTGCTAAAAAATTTTTTTAT
>OZ024742.1:215050161-215052661 GCA_964016885.1 Eledone cirrhosa | reverse complement strand
ACAAAACTGGTAACTTGTATCATATGGATATTGAACATTATAATGAGTTCATATATAAAGAACTCAGAAAAAATTATAAAAAATCTAATAATGTGTCACTCACCAACATCAACAACAAAACACACAACATAGTAAAAAAACTAAACATTGAAGATAGAACTGAACCTTTGGCATTGAAAAGACCACACTTCAACCTGAAAGATCACAAATCTAACTTTAACTCAAATCCTTCTATTAGACTTATATGTCCCTCCAAATCAGATATTGGAATAATTAGCAAAAAAATTTTAGATAGAGTCATCCCACAAATAAGAAAACACGTTATTTTACCACTCTGGGAAAACACCTCCCAGGTAATTAACTGGTTTAAAAATATTAGGTGTAAATCTTCTGCTTCTTTCCTACAATTTGATATAGATAATTACTATTCTTCTATATCACCTATACTCCTGAACAAAGCATTGATATTTGCTAAAAATAGATCTAACTTAACTTTGGATGACATTAACATTATTACACATGCTAGACTAACACTTATTGAATTTCAGAATGAATACTGGACCAGAAACACATACAGTAATCTTTTTGATATTACTATGGGTTCAAGCGATTCCGCCCAAATTACTGATCTTGTGGGCCTCTTTCTCCTTTTCAACATAAATGCCTCTTTTCCCCACCTCAAAGGTGGTTTATATCGTGATGACTGTCTTCTTCTTTCTAACAACCTTAGCCTTTCAGAAATCGAAAAAAACAAAAAACATATTAGAACTTTCCTTAAAGACTATTATAATCTTAATATTACTTTTGAAAAAACAAGTAAAGTAGTAAATTTCCTAGATATAACTTTAGATTTAGCTACGGGTATCTACCAACCTTACCATAAACCTAACCAAAACTTACATTACATACACTCACAATCTAATCACCCTAAATCTATCCTTAAAAACCTTGCATATAATATATCACTTAGAATTTCTAACCTTTCTTCTAACCAAGATGTATTTGATAAAAATGCGACCTTCTATAACGAAGCTCTAGATAGAAGTGGCCACAAAAATAGATTAGAGTATATACCTTCTACTAAAAATACTGAAAGCATACAACATAATATTACCAACAAACACCAAATGAAAAGTACACACCTAAATGCCACCCACACTATACCCCAAAATACTAAATCTTCTAATATAAAGTATAGTAACTCTCAAAAAACTACTCATCATACAACTATAATAAATATTAATAATAAAACTCCTAATAAAAAGGATAAAACACCTAAATCTACAAATATAACTAAAAATAGTTGTGGTGAGATCATTAACATTAATCCTCCTAGTAAAAATCACGATACAACCTATAAAAATAATAAAAATAATAAACAACATAGAAACCGTAATAGACGGGTTACTTGGTATAATGCTCCTTTTAATTTACAAGTTAAGGATAATATTGCTAAAAAATTTTTTTATATCCTTGAGAAAAACTTCCCGCCAAACCACAAATACCATCAAATCTTAAATAGGTCTACAGTTAAATTCTCATACTCTACAACAAATAACATAAAACAAAATATAAGTGCATATAATGCATATAAATGTAAGAAAACCATAAGTATACCACCAGTACATCAAATTAACCATAATATCTCCTCAAATACAGAATTAACGAAAGGATGTAACTGTAGAAACAAAGCAAACTGCCCATTAAAAGGGAATTGTCTTGTTAACAACATAGTCTATAAATGTAATGTTAAAACTAAAGATTCTATTTGCTCATATATAGGAGCTACCTCTAACAATTTTAAGACAAGGTTTAATACCCACAAGCATAGTTTTAAAAATGCCGCACTGGCTAATACAACATCTCTAGCAGAAAAAATCAATAGTTATAAAAATAAGAATATAAAATATGATTTGACCTGGAGTGTGCTCAAAAGAGCCACCCCTTATCAAAATAATAGAAATGAATGTAGATTATGTTCCCAAGAACTATTTGAAATAATGAAGTCTAAGGATTTCTTATTAAATAAACGACAGGAATTAATTATATCGTGTAATCATAAACTAAAAAAAACATTTAAATATTATAAACCTAATTAATAACATTATTTTAGAAATTAATTTAATTTAAATGTTAGTTAACCTATAAATTTAATTTAATTAATATTTTATTACAGATGAGAATATAAAATATTATGTAATCATAAATTGTGAAAAACCTTTAAATATTACTAATATATACTTAGTAATTTAATTTATAGATTAATTTTAACTTATTTAAACCTTTTATTATAATTCTTTTACAGATAAAATATAACAAAATAATATCGTGTATCCAATGACAGAGAAATAATTTTTAGTATTATAGACCTAATTAATATACATTTTAGAAATATATTTATTATTTGGTTTTAGTTTTAATCAACCTAAAATTTTAATTTTAATTTGCTTAAAATTAGTATCCTTATACAGACGAATTGCAGAATGTCATGTAATCATAG
>OZ024742.1:215010161-215047661 GCA_964016885.1 Eledone cirrhosa | reverse complement strand
TGCGTGTGTGTATGTATATACATATGCCTTTTTATTATTTTTTTTTATTATTATTTTTATTTGTATGTCTGAGTTTATGTGAGGTTGTAGTGGTTTTTTATGTATATACGCATATATGGATGCGTATGTATTTGTATATATGAGTATAAGTAAGTACATATGTATGTATGATTATATATCTAATTCTATGTATGAATATACGTGTATATATATATGTGTGTATGTAAGTTGTGTGTGTATGTATCTATATGTCTATGTGTGTGTATATATATATATATATATATGTATGTCGATGTGCGTATATGTACATGTATGTACATGTATGTGTGTGTGTATGTGTATGTATATTTAGATGTATGTGTATGTATATGTGTATATATATATATATATATATATATGTATGTGTATATATATATATGGGTATATATCTTTATTATTTATTTTTTATATATATGTGTATGTGTGTATGTGTTGCGTGCGTGTATGTGTGTATATATATATCTTTATATATGTGTATGTGTATGTTCGTGTAGGTGTATGTGTGTGTATGACTGTATATGTATGTGTGTATGTGTGTATGCGTAAATATTTCTATGTGTGTGTACATGTATGTATGTGTATATATCTGTATGTGTATGTATATTATATTATATTTATTATATTTTATTGTTTTATTTTTTTATTTTTCTTAATTTATAGATACATTTATATTAGGCAGTCTGCTCAGACAATTGAATACTGACCCCTCCCCCCCCTCCCACCTAATTTCTGTATCTTGATCTAAAAATGTGTGTACCAGTGTTTTATGTGAGTGAATTAATATCCATGTGCTTATGATTTTATATCCACATATATAAATGTGAGTGGGGGTGTGTGTGTGTTTGTATGTTCGTGGTTATGTGTATATTTATGCATATACGCGCGTGTATGTGTGATTGTACTGATATGTGTGAGTATGAAAAAATATATTTATATACTTGATTTCATAAGTATCAATGCGCATCTTATCTGCGCATTGTAAGCTTACAGAGACATTAACCTTGAAATTTTGTATTTGCATCCATCCTTTTAGTATGCGTATACAAATTATACATACATTTTTGTAAAATATGTGTAAGGGTTTTACATGTATATACACACACCAAACTGCATTTAACCCTTTGTGTTTTCATTGGTCAATTTTGAACTGAAATTTTGAATTGTTGTTATTATCAATAAATATACTTCATTATTTCTGAAGACGGCGTATATATGTGTTTGGTATGTATATTTAATCTTGATAATTTGTATAATTTTGTATAATTTTGTACATAGATCTGTTGAATATGCATACCAATTCTAACACATATATATCCTAGAAACGATCGTTAAATAATGAACTTTTTTTGTTTAATATAAGGAATTGTTTATTCATTATTTGTTTAATATTTTATATATATATATATATATATATGTCTTACGTGTGTATATATTTTGTGGTGTGTGTGTGTGCCTATGTATATATATTTTAAAAATCTTTTTGTATGTATATATTTCATATATATGCATGTTCTGTGTATATATATATTTTATATATATGTATATATATATATATATATATATATATATATATATATGTGTATACTTGTGCGTACATGCATGCATGCATATGTATATATGCACACCTGTATGGATTTGTGTGTGTAGATGTGTGATTGTTTGAGGGGGTAGGTGTGAGTGTATGTACAAGTGAACCAGCATAAACCTTTAATTTCTAAATTTTCTAAACTATCTAAGTATTGGACTCTAACCATTATATTAAGTATTACCACCCCACTTTTTTATGTGTGGATGTGTGTATGTGTCTGTAGTGGTGGGTGTGAGTGTAGTGTAAGCCAACCTACATAACCCTTTTTATTTGCAAAACTTCTACTCCAACCATAATTTTCAGTAGCACCACTCCACATAAATTCCTCAATTTAAGAATGACCTGTAGTATCTATTTCATACTATTAACCTTATTTAAAAGTATATCGGACCAAGAATGCCTTTTGTGAAAATCAGTCATGTGGAACTATTGTCATCCTGCCTGATGGTTTGAACCTCACAGAACCACCTGCCTCTTTGAGGTCAAATACCAACCTACTACCATCTACAAACTGACCAATGAGAATCAAGACTATTCCTGCTGACAACATCAAAATATTCCTAACAAGCTCATATGTCCCAAGGCTCTGATACCATCAACACTATACACACAGAGCTGGCATATCTAAGAACTGACTAACTGCTTGATGAGGTCATAGCAATTCAATGGCTATCATCGAAATATATATAGCAGTAAATAAAGGATTATGAGTTCATACAATTGACTTATGTTTCGTCACTATATATATATATATATATATATATATATTGGTAAACGGAATAGAAAATGCTGACAAATTGTTCACAGTTGAAAAATGGTTTAATTAGGAATAAAAGAGTATTAGTGATTGTATGGGTTAGTATTCAGTTGTGGTTTTAAGTTTTTAAGTTCAGATCAGAGCAAACAGCACGGACACTCTATCTCAAAATTATTTTTGAAAAGCATTTAGAAATGCGCAACCGGTAAAAACTTAAAAACTTAAAACCACAACTGAATACTAACCCATACAATCACTAATACTCTTTTATTCCTAATTAAACCATTTTTCAACTGTGAACAATTTGTCAGCATTTTCTATTCCGTTTACCAATATATAATAACTTGTGTGTTACACCTCTATTCTTTTAACTATATATATATATATATATATATATATATATATATATATATATATATATATATATATATATATATATATATATATATATATTTATTTTTTATTTTTTATCTTATTAATTTATTTAGTTATTCCTGCTTCTGAACTACTTCACAATGGTTATGTTTATGTACAATGGTTATGCCACCGGAAATTACATCAATCTTTACCAGTGAAATAAACAACTCTTCTATCTGCTTATCTAGCTACCTCACCCAAGTGAAACAAATAACCCTTAAGCCACCAAAATAAAACGCCTACACAGCGGCTAAACATCAAACGTTTATTTTTGCATAAATAGAATGGTGTTAAACACTTTCACCAGTCGACCTTTGGCAGAGTCAGCTAGCGTATAGTTGTTCCTCACCTCTGCCACACTTGTGATCCCCAACACACGCCTTGACCCCCTGTAGTGTCGCTTCATTGACGGAATAAATCTTTGAACGAAGCTACATCTATTGCTTACTCGTCCTTTCAACTTCTTCTTTCGCCTGTTCATCCTTACACTAACAGTACTTTTAAGGGCTATTCTCACATTCGATCAGAAGTAGTGACCAGACCCACTAACCACTTCACTACAATCGGTGACCTTGACGTGATTAGAACACGCAACCAGACAGAAGCCTAACAAGAAACCAACATGAACATGTCACAATCAACGACAGTGGCAGAGATTTCAGAGCTGCGGTCTATGATCAGAGAGTGGGCTGGTCAAATTAAAGCCCTCTCAAATCAATTAGAAACCCTTTCGAACACACCGGCGGCGCAGCAACATTCGATCCAGGCCCTTTCACCGTCGAAGATCCAGAAGTCCCAGTCAAAATCGTGTGTCTGGCAAACTGTGCTGGTATCGGGCAGAATTCGGCGCACAGGCATCTAAGTGCTAGGCCCCGTGCTCTTTCCAGAATACCACCATGGGAAACGGGCAGACCAGGCCTTAGCGGCGACGTTCACACCTGGTACTGAGAAGAAATGTCGTCTGTGTTTTATCAACGACCAAGCGACAGGCATCCG
Source organism: Eledone cirrhosa (assembly GCA_964016885.1). Classification (NCBI taxonomy): domain Eukaryota; kingdom Metazoa; phylum Mollusca; class Cephalopoda; order Octopoda; family Eledonidae; genus Eledone; species Eledone cirrhosa. Next base: position 215,043,864 of record OZ024742.1, on the reverse strand, counting down.
TTACCTCGTGGATACAGGACCCCGGGTTAGTGTTATTCTTGTTTCACTTGCCTCGCTGCAAGGCGCACGCATATTTTCCAAGATAGATTTTGTATGAGCATATAACCTATAGAGCCGGCTGATGTTCCGAAGACGGCAATCACAACACCGTTTGGTTTATTTGAGTTCCTGCGAATGCCGTTCGGTCTGCGCAACGCTGCACACACTTTTCAGCGGTTTATTGAGACCGTGTTACGTGATCTCCCCTTTGTATACGCGTATATAGACGACGTACTAGTAGCAAGTACTTCCGAGCAAGAACACGAGAAGCACTTAGATCTTCCTTTCCAACGTTTGGCCGAGTACAGTATTATCATCAACCCCAGCAAGTGCCTTCTCGGCGTTCCTTCACTGTTCTTTCTCGGGCACATCATTGATAAAGACGGCATTCGTCCACTTCCTGAGAAAGTAGAAGCTATCCGCAATTTTCCTGCACCTACATCACTTCGGAAACTGCGTGAATTCCTCGGTTTGGTAAATTTCTATAGGCGTTTCATCCCTCATTGTGCCGACGCCGCCAGACTCCTCACGGACTGTCTTCGCAATTGGATTCGGAAAAACGAAGACATTACTCTGAACGAGGAAGAACTAACATCTTTCAACCACCTGAAAGAAATGTTGGCAAATGCTTCCATGCTCGTTTTCCACAGATCTGGCGCTCCTCTTTCGCTGCTAGTAGACGCATCAGACACGGGGGTTGGGGACGTTTTACAACATTATGTCGACGGTGTTTGGCAACCCTTATCCTTCTTTTCCAAGCGGTTGCAACCTGCAGAAACCAAATACAGTACGTTTGGCCGCGAACTCTTGGCAACCTACCTTTCAGTTAAACATTTTCGCCTCATGCTCGAAGGATCGGATTTCTTGATCTACACGAACCATAAACCACTAGCTTATGCGTTCCGTACCAAACCTGATCAAACATTCACCGAGAGAACTCCGCCACCTGGATTTTGTCTCCCAATATTCAACTGATATTCGGCATATCAAGGGATCAGACAACGTAGCAGACGACGCCTTGTCCCAAATCCAGCTGAACGCAATACATGTACATTGAGGCATCGACCTTCAACAGATCGCAGCTGACCAAAAGACTGACGAAGAGTTTATCAAGCTCCGAAATTCGCCATCCCTCAAGTTTCAGCAAGTTCCCATTCCTTCTTCTCTGGGACAAATTTGGTGCGACCTTTCTACCGGTCATAAATGACCGTACGTACCACAGATGCATCGTCGGCAAGTTTTTTTTCTGCTTTACACTGTTTGTCTCACCCGGGAATCCGGGCTAGACAGAAACTCATCTCTGCTCGTTTTGTGTGGACTAACATTAACAAGGACGTGCGCGACTGGTCCAGGAGCTGCATTGCCTGCCAGAAAGCCAAAGTTCACAGTCACATCAAAACTCCACTCGGCACATTCGCGCAACCTGATGCATGATTTCATCATGTTCATATCGAATTCGTCGGACCTCTACCACCATCACAGAACTGCACACACTTGCTCACCTGCATAGATCGATTTTCCCGTTGGCCTGAGGCTTTACCCATAAGTAATAACTCAGCGGAAACAGTCGCTAAACTTTGGTTTTACACTGGGTATCACGTTATGGCGCCCCAGCGAAGATAAAAACAGACAGAAGACGCCAATTTGACTCCCACCTCTTCAGGGAACTGACTCACCCGATAAGATGTAAACACATCCGCACGACAGCTTATCACCCGCAAGCTAATGGTCGCGTGGAAAGATTCCATCGCCAATTGAAAGCTGCCATAAAAGCGTATCCAGACAAGACCCACTGGTTCGAATACCTGCCACTCATCCCTCTGGGCATTCGATCTACCGTTAAGGAGGAATTCGGACACACACCTGCAGAATTAGTCTACGGCACCACCCTGGTTCTACCTGGTCAGATGGTTGCTCCCATCTCTCCTCAGGACGTTCCAGACCTAGGATCATATGTACACCGTCTTCGACAATATATGTCTCACCTTGCTCCTGCAAGCACCCGTCAACAGAACACGGCCACACATGTACCTTCAGACATTAATGATTGGACACACGTTTTCTTTCAAAACGACACCATCCCAGCTCATCTTCGACCTCCATATTCTGGCACTTACCGTGTTCTTAAAAAATATCCGAAATATTTTATTCTCGATCTAGATGATAAACAGAATTCTGTCAGCGTGGACAGATTAAAAAAAAATCCATTTCGGAGATTGTTACTGTCTCTACACCAGAATCTCCAAAATATTGCTGTCCCAGCAAGCCACCTGTTTCATCTCCGTCGCGAGAAGTGGACGACGTGTACATTGGCCCGCCAAGATGACACAACATGTGAATTACCGTTAACCTCAAGGGAGTTTCTTAATCATTCTCTTGCAAAACATTTCCATTTTCCTTGTGTTTACTATTTCCAGTTTCGAATACAATGAACTTTCTGCTTGAACAATTGCAATTGTTAGTTACCATGTGCTCATGTCACGAAGAACATTATTTATTATGAACATTATCTATTACAAACACTATTTAAGAACAACCATTGTGTATAGCATTGTGTATAGCATTTTTTTTTTCTTCTTGTTTTGTAAAAAATTTCTTTATTTTCCATGTTCTGCAATATTAATTGTGTAATTGCCATAATATTTATATACATACAAGGCGTGTGCATATTCTAATTTTCGTGCAGACTACACAACCACGTTTGTTTCACCTTTGGGTTCACACACTGAGCAATAGATATTTTGTCCCTCTAACTGTTACACTACAAAATGTTTTCTCTTTGATCACGCATTTCACAAATCGCATCCTCAAAACACTGGCCTTCTTTTTTACGTACATATACACGCAATAGCTCGAGAATGCCTCACTATTTTTTTACCACATGCATTCGCTCAAGTCATATGCTTTGGAGTAAACTGTTACTTTTAAGCAACATGCTTACGGCCATTCATTTCACCCATTACGGTTATTTTCACTGCTCTGTTAGACTTTTTGTCACGCAATTCACAGGCAGCTCAATCCAAATGCAAAAGGCTCGTTCATCACGCCTGCATAAATCTGGTCAAAGTCATTTTATAGTTTATTTGTTTTCTTTCTTCCTGACTCACACATCTTAACATCTCATCTCTACGTCGACTCTGTCCTGTATTCTATGATCACCAAATTTTACAACGTTCTGGACACTCCTTGGGCTATTGTCATGACAAATGCACCACTGACTCATTACTATACGGTGTTTCGCACTTTTGTTGTACAAAAAATCTGGCATGTATGTATGTACAGCCATCGGAAATAACATTACCAGTGAAATTAACTTACCAGTGAAATAAATAACTCTTCTATCTGCTTATCTATCTACCTCACCCCAGTGAAACAAACAACCCTTAAGCCACCAGAATGAAACGCCTACGCAACGGCTAAACATCAGACGATAATTTTTGTATAAATAGAGTGGTTCCAAACACTTTCACCAGTCGACCTTTGGCAGAGGCAGCTCCGTATTGCTGTTTCTTTCTTCTGCCACACTTGTCACTCACACACGCCTTGGCCCTCTGTATTATTGTCGCTTCATGTATGGAATAAATCTTTGAACGAAACTACATCTCTTGCCTACTCGTCCTTTCAACTTCTTCTTTCGTCTGTTCATCCTCACCGTATGCGATAACAGTCCTTTTAAGGGCTATTCTCAGATTCTATCAGAAGTAGTGACCAGACCGACTAACCACGTCACTGCAAGTATATATATATATGTGTGTGTATGTATGTATGTATGTATGTGTGTGTATGCATGTATATGTGTGTGTATGGGGATGTATGTGTACATGTGTATGTATGTACATATATATATGTGTGTATATACACGTGCGCGTATGTATAGAGCTTTTTCTTTTTTTGTGTTTTTATGTTTGTATGTATATATGTGTGTGTATACCCTCTTTTTTATATATGTGTGTGTATTTGAGTGTACATATTTGAGTGCATATATATTTGTGTATATGTATGTGTAAGTATTTATATGCCTATTCGTATTTCCATGTAGACGCAAAGACGCTTATGTGAGAAAGTATACGTCTACGTACTATTACGTATATGCGCGTGGATGAGTGTGTCTATGTTTATGTTCTGGATATTTATTTATATATGTTTTCCCCCTAATTCCTTTTTGCCAATTTTTTCACCCTCACTTTCATATTTCCTAATTTTTGTTTTCAAATCCATATTTAATAAAAACACCATATTATTTATTCATTCTGACGACTCAAGACATACATAACATCTGCCTTCAAGAAACGACTGGTGAATGAAATAATCATATTATGTTGTTTATTACATAACTAATAAGCTCTGTAGTCTACATAGAGCACTCATTTTTCCTGTACCTTTCTAACGGAAATACTTCATTTATATATATATGAGGGTGTTAAAGTTTGCTTGAAGCATTGTGAAATAAGTAAAATATGTAGTTTAGAAAGCCACAACAATGCAGATGGGAAATCTCGAGGTAGGAAGTGAGTGAGAAATAGGAAATAACGGCATTCCTATGTTTTAACGATAATACAACTTTCTCCGGCTTAGCCTGTTCCCCCCCTTTTGGAACTTTCCCCCCGTTGATGGGCGTGAGCCCGAAATATTGGGATTAAATCTCCACTACGGTAACCCTTCTACCTTTGTTTTGTTTTGTTTTCGTTTTTTTTATTTTTATTTCTCTCAATTTTCACTTTTCAACTATTTCTCACTCACTTCCTACCTCGAGATTTCCCATCTGCATTGTTGTGGATTTCTAAACTACATATTATATATATATATATATATATATATATATATATATATATATATATATGAACGAGTAGGACCCCGACAGCTGAGCTCAAGCCGTTTCGACGGCTAATTCTGGACTAAAATATTTTAGTCCAGAATTAGCCGTCGAAACGGCTTGAGCTCAGCAGTCGGGGTCCTACTCGTTCCTATTACCCACTCTACTACCCTAAGTATTGAGTACTTTGGTGCGTTATGTTCCACCTGGTTCTAACCACATTTCCTTCGTTATATAAACATCAAAAGGTATTCAAATCTGTGTATATTTGTGTTGCACCATAGAACATGTGTGTTTACGCATGTCATTGTGTTTATATGTGGATAGAAATGTATGTAGGATTTATGCTGATGTAGGTTTGTATGTTGACGTGTGTATGTTGTGGGTTCGTCTTAGGGAGAAGTGTTTAGATGGGGTCCGTATTTTTTAATAAAGTGAGATTCCTTGCTGATGCGCTGGGTGTTGGTGGCATTATCTTTAAGTTTGTAGAGGGGAAAGATTCTAAAGTTGGGATGATTTTGGGCGGCACAGGTATCAATGTGTTCATTCAGTTGTATTTTTCTGTATTCCCGTATTTTAATTTGGGATCATTGAACAGTCACGCGTTGGCGGAGGCTGTTTTTAGTCTGGCCTATGTATTGTTCTCGACAACCTGAGCAAGTTAATACATATATTAGATTTACTGATGATATATATATATATATATATATATATATATATATATATATATATATATATATATATATATATATGCACAGTTCAAGAGTAAACCAATCTTAAAAGGAGATATGGATATATCTTTAATGACTTGATCCAGAAACATTATATGGTGTAGCGAAATAATGGTAAACGGATATTATTATTATCATTATTAACATTCCTTACATTAAATTATAATTACACTCATTATTATAACGACACTCATTATTATTATTATTATTATTATTATTATTATTATTATTATTAGTAGTAGTAGTAGTAGTAGTAGTAGTAGTAGTAGTAGTAGTAGTAGTAGTAGTAGTAGTAGTAGGCGGTGGACTGGCAGTATCGGTAGAGAGTCGGACACCATGCTTTGAAGCATAGAGTTACGTCCCTTTATGATCAGAGTTCAAATCCCGCCGAGGTTAACTTTGCCTTTCATCCTTACGGGGTCTATAAAATAAAATACCAGTAATACACTGGGTAATTGCTGGCCTTGTGCCAAAAGTAGAAACAATTATTATTATTATTATTATTATTATTATTATTATTATTCCTTACATTAAATTATAATTACACTCCTTATTCCTCACATAAACTGAAACTATGTTGACTTTCTTTAATTAATGTCTTCCTTGTGAAATATGTGGTCTTATCTTTGCATAACTAATGAATATATATATATATATATATATATATATATATATATATATATATATATATATATATATATATATATATATATATATATATATATATATATATAAAACGAAGGAAGTGTGGTATGGAACCAGGTGGACAATAGTACTCGATACTTTGGGTAGTAGTCTGGGTAATAGGAAGAGAGTCAGGACCACGTCGGCTGAACTCCGGTCGTTTCGACAGCTAGTTCAGAACTAGCCGTGCGGGTGCTGGCCCTTTTCCTATATATATAAACAGTAATCTGATGATTTTCTACTACCCTACCGAAACAATTCTAGTCCTGTAGAATCCATTTCTATATTACATTTTATATATACACTGCTAATGTATTGAGTACCTTACTTACTGTGGTTGCCCTCGATTGAGCCCGGACATATATATATATATAACACTGAACGATCTTGTACTGGTTTTAAAGAACCAATTACGGTATGTGTAGTGAAGATTATTTTAGTTTACCCTCCGAGTAAATAAAATGGGACAGCAATGGAAGTGATGTAATATTGTACAAATAGACGTGAGTAGCTCATAGAATTTTCTGTAGAATATTATTATAAAGCTAATAAATTGAAATGAAAACAAACAGATGCGCGTGTTCTTATTGGCAACATGATGCTCCCAAAGTATAACAATATCTGTTTTAGCGTGCGTTGTTAGATAAGAAATATTGGAAAACAAATTCCAAATCGAATTAAATATATATGTGTATATATATATGTGTGTATATATATATATATATATATATATATATATATATATATATATATATATATATATATATATATATATATATATATATATATATATATATATATATATATATATATTTCAAGTTATCAATAATGTAGTGATAATATATCGTCACGTTAGAGATGAACAGCGTACGTGTAGGTTTGCTCAACGAGTATAAATTATATTCCGGAGAAAATGTAGAAAAGATGAATATAAAATGAAAGTGCTTTTATAAAGGAATTTATTAGGTATTGACATATGTTTCTGTAACATACGGAATACCTATGTATCGCTGCTTGCGTAATCATATAATGTTAGCAAGTATTCGATAGCAAATGTATAATCAGATGTCACTTTTTCAGCGATATTGGATACATTGGAAAAAATCAAAAAAATTGAAGTATTTATATTAGTTGTAAGAAAGGAAGAAGAGAGGGGATAGTATATGACAGATGGCAATTCATTTTCTGGTAAACAAGTATATAGAAGGTTTTTAATGAGAATACAATGAGTATATGGCTTATTTTATCTAAATAAGAATTTTGGGGTTGCCTATTTTAATCTATATTTGACCAATTGAAAAATGGACAGGGCTGGTCGTTTGATGTAGTAGTATTAACACAGATATAAAGTGTCAATTAAGGAAGAGGGAGGTTATCACTGCTACTGTATAACAACAATGCTGGTAGCCTACTGGTATAAGCATTAGGGAATTGAATTAAGAAATCTCATTTTATCTATAGAAGTTTATATTAAATAGTAAATAATAGAAGAGTTGATAGAATTAAGACTAATAGAGAATGTTAATATGTATTTTGACAATCAAACGGAGGTGGAGATAGGCGTTCAATCCTGGTAGCGTTTGTAATATGAAAATTTAGATTTCAAGCGATGGTTACAGTATAACGATCGTTCTATTCTGTTATTTAATAAAATATTTTTGGATTTTATAATACAAAATAATTCCATATACACAATTTACAAAATTCCTGTTCTTGAAATGATGCAGGGGCAGACACTATTATATCCCATTTTAGGTTAAATTGTTGGTTATTTTCGCGCAGCTGCCAAGCCTTGTCTGCGAGCGTTGTTACATAACGCTGGTTTTCATGTTTTATCGAGTAACGATGTCTATAAAGGCGAGATTTGAAGGAGGTAGCTGTAGATCCCACATAGTACCACTTCTGGCTACCCGATTCGATAGTACATTTGTATATGATGTTGCGTTCAAGACACTGATTGTTCAACGGACACATTCCTGGTTGGACACAGTTACAGTTATAATTTTGCGTTGTTGTATTAGCATGGATGGGTTGATGAGGTTGCATATGCAGGACGGGTGTTGTTTGTTGTTTTGTGATGTTATAGCCGATGTTTTACGTGTATTGTTATGTGTTGGAAGGCGTTTATACAACCGTTTTGCGTTAAGCTTTTTTATATGTTGTTCAATATTAGGGGCGGTTGAATATAAAAGTCGAATAGTGTTAGGGTTTAAGATTTTATTATATTTATGTGATGTTGGAAAGTGTTTTTTAACTAATCGAAAGAATTATGAGGGTAGATTAGTTTTAATATAGTTGTTATAGACCGGGTTGTACCATATATACTCTTTACATTGCCTTCTGTTTGGTGGTGTGCGACTATTAGTGTGTCTATTGCGGTAGTGTATGTGTGGTGGTGATTCTATGCTATTTCTACCTCTATGAGATTTATTCTGGGTGTTTTGGTGATCGTCGACTATATACTCTATATTATCTAGGTGTCCAGCCTTCGTAAGTGCATCATCATAATATCCGGCATGTTCTTTGAAGGTTTGCTGGTTGGACGACAGGCGGGAGATTCTAAGGGAAATATTTCTAGGGATGGATTTAATTATAGAGGGTGTATGGTTAGAACGCAAATGGAATTATTGTTAGAGAAGACAAAACATCAAACGTATATACCATGGATGTGGACACTTACAATAACTTCATCCGTAAGGAATTGCATAAAAAATACAAGAAAACTAATGAAGCTACACTGAAAAACATCAACAACTCGGCATGTGAAATTGTTAAAAACTTTGTATTGACGATAGAACGCAACCCTTAACACCAGCTACACCATCCTTCAACCTGAAGGACCACAAAGTAAACTTCGATACTGACCCTAAAATTAGACTTATATGGCCCTCTAAATCTGAGACAGGCAAAATTAGCAAATATATACTATACAGAATTATCCCCCAAGTTAAGGCTAAAGTAGATATTAAACTATGGAGTAACACCCATGAGGCAATAAAATGGTTTAATAGCATTACTGTTAAAAAGAAATCAAAATTTATTCAGTTCGATATTGATGAGTATTATTCCTCAATCTCATCTGATTCTCTGCTTGAAGCTCTTTCGTTCGCTAAGGCTAATTCCGACCTTACGGATGATGAAATTAGTATTATTATGGAAGCGAGGAAAACTATTGTTAAATTTGATGATAGCTACTGGGTTCGCAAAGATAGACCTTCTAATTTTGATATAACCATGGGTTCCAATGATTCGGCGGAAGTAACTGATCTTGTGGGCATTTATATCACCCACAGACTACAAGAACAATTCAAGGATCTCCACGGTGGACTCTACCGTGACGATGCGCTCCTATTAGTTAATCATATGAATAACCAGAATTTAGACAGGATGCGTAAAAATATTAGAAATCTTTTTAAGGAACTAGGATTAAATATTACGTTTGAATATAACCTCAAAGAGGTTAATTTCCTTGTTGTTACTTTGAATCTCAATACAGAAACGATTAAACCGTTCCATAAACTAAATGAGAACCTTAAATATGTAAATACGGGTTCTAACCATCCACCCTCTATAATTAAATCCATCCCTAGAAATATTTCCCTTAGAATCTCCCGCCTGTCGTCCAACCAGCAAACCTTCAAAGAACATGCCGAATATTATGATGATGCACCTAGGAAGGCTGGACACCTAGATAATATAGAGTATATAGTCGACGATCACCAAAACACCCAAAATAAATCTCATAGAGGTAGAAATAGCATAGAATCACCACCATACATACACTACCGCAATAGACACACTAATAGTGGCACACCACCAAACAGAAGGCGATGTAAAGAGAATATAGGGTACAACTCGGTCTATAACAACTCTATTAAAACCAATCTACCCTCACAATTCTTTCGATTAGTTAAAAAAACACTTTCCAACATCACATAAATATAATAAAATCTTAAACCCTAACACTATTCGACTTTCATATTCAACCGCCCCTAATATTGAACAACATATAAAAAAGCTTAACGCAAAACGGTTGTATAAACGCCTTCCAACACATAAAAATACACGTAAAACATCGGCTATAACATCACAAAACAACAAACAACATCCCGTCCTGCATATGCAACCGCATCAACCCATCCATGCTAATACAACAACGCAAATTATAACTGTAACTGTGTCCAACCAGGAATGTGTCCGCTGAACAATCAGTATCTTGAACGCAACATCATATACAAATATACTATCGAATCGGGTAGCCAGAAGTGGTACTATGTGGGATCTACAGCTACCTCCTTCAAATCTCGCCTTTATAGACATCGTTACTCGATAAAACATGAAAAGCAGCGTTATGTAACAACACTGGCAGACAAGGCTTGGCAGCTGCGCGAAAATAACCAACAATTTAACCTAAAATGGGATATAATAGTGTCTGCCCCTGCATCATTCAAGGATAGGAATTTTGTAAATTGGGTAATATGGAATTATTTTGTATTATAAAATCCAAAAATCTGTTATTAAATAACAGAATAGAGCGATCGTTATACTATAACAATCGCTTGAAATCTACATTTTCATATTACAAACGCTACCAGGATTGAACGCCTGGCTCCATCTCCGTTTGATTGTCAAAATACATATTAACATTCTCTATTAGTCTTAATTCTATCAACTCTTCTATTCTTTACCATTTAATATAAACTGCTATAGATAAAATGAGATTTCTTAATTCAATTCCCTAAAGAAATATTCCAGCAGGCTACCAGCATTGTTGTTATATAGTAGCTGTGAAAATCTCCCTCTTTCTTAATTGACACTTTATATCTGTGTTAATACTACTACACCAAACGACCAGCCCTGTCCATTGTTCAATTGGTCAAATATAGATTAAAATAGGCACACTCCAAAATTCTCATTTAGATGAAATAAGCCATATACTCATTGTATTCTCATTAAAACTTTTCTATATACTTGTTTACCAGGAAATGAATTGCAATCTGTCATATACTATCCCCTCTCTTCTTCCTTTCTTACAACTAATATAAATACTTTTTCTGATGTTTCCAATGTATCCAATATCTCTGAAGAAGTGACATCTGATTATACATTTGCTATCGAATACTTGCTAACATTATATGATTACGCAAGCAGCGATACATAGGTATTCCGTCTGTTACAGAAACATATGTCAATACCTAAAAAAATCCTTTATAATAGCACTTTCATTTTATATTCATCTTTTCTATATATATATATGTAAGTATGTATGTATACGTACATACATATACGTATACAGACGTACAGTAGCATGTATATATATATATATATATATATATATATATATATATATACATACAGGCACACATATATATATGCACGTATCAGTTTACCGAACATTTATTATAATGTTCGCTTTGTTCGTTTGTAAACAAACGAACAGCCTGATTTACGCTGTACAGTGTTCAGGCAAACACGTCACCTTTTTGTTCAACACTGACACATCTGGCAGAAAGGTATACGGTGCTGAAGGTAGCTAACAAGCTTGAAACTAGTACATCGTTCCTGTGTCAGTGTTGAACAAAAAAAAAAGGTGACGTGCTTGCCTGAACACTGTACGGCGTAAATCAGGCTGTTCATTTGTTTACAAACGAACAAAGCGAAAATTATAATAAATGTTCGGTAAACTGATACGTGCATATATATATGTGTGCCTGTATATATATATATATTGCAACGTTTTTTGAAATATCCAGTTCTGCGTTTACAAATTGACTTTGTTAGTTTCAGAAGATCCCGTTAAGGGTGAAAGCAGCGATTCTTTGCTTAAACTTTAATCTGTTATTTTAATAAATATTTGCTCTACGGTTCTTATATATTTGATATATATTTTCCTTATCGAGCCCTCTTTGGATTTTAGTCTTCAATTTTATTATTATTACTATATATATATATATATATATATATATATATATATATATATATATATATAAAGAAAAAGAGTTGAAATCGAAAATGCAACTGATGTCTTATTTAAAAAAAATATATATATATTTATTTGGTTCCTTTACCGGTTTCGCAGTTCTTCTGCTTTTCAAAAGGTGAGTTGAGATGGAGGGTCTGTGGTTTTTCTCACATATATATATATATAGTTAAAAGTATAGAGGTGTAACACACAAGTTATTATATATTGGTAAACGGAATAGAAAATGCTGACAAATTGTTCACAGTTGAAAAATGGTTTAATTAGGAATAAAAGAGTATTAGTGATTGTATGGGTTAGTATTCAGTTGTGGTTTTAAGTTTTTAAGTTTTTACCGGTTGCGCATTTCTAAATGCTTTTCAAAAATAATTTTGAGATAGAGTGTCCGTGCTGTTTGCTCTGATCTGATTAGTTTTGGGAATTCTACCTGTTTTTATGTTAAAAAAGTGGCTCCAGCGTTACTTTGGTGTTGCAAAAATTCTCGTGGTCAAAACAATTTTGATTGGTCGGTAGAGGTCATGTGAATGTAAAAAATTGATTTTGCGCCAAGACTGTTTTTATGTTAAACAAGTGGCTCCAGCGCTACTTGGTGTTTGCAAAAATTCTTGTGGTCAAAACTATTTTGATTGGTCGGTAGAGGTCATGTGAATAAGAAATTGGTTTTGCGCCAAGATTGAGAAATTACTCTTTCACAACAAATATGTGTGTGTGTGTGTGTAGTAGTAGTAAGGTGTTCGATGTTGTGATAATGGTTAGCAGGGATGTGTGTCAAATGGCTATTAAGATAAGTGTGTGTGTGTGTGTGTGTGTGTGTGTGTGTGTGTGTGTGTGTGTGTGTGTGTGTGTGTGTGTATAGCAGAGTAATTCGTGGTAGCAGGGATGGTCAGTAAGAATGTGTCTGAAAGCAATGGGGGGTATTTTAGCATGTCAAAATATATTTTTCAGCTTTTGTCTTATACGGAGAAGTGCATGTGTGTGTGTGTGTGTGTATAAGTCTCTTTGTATGTTAATGTACGCGTGTGTATGTGTGTGTGTGTATATATATATATATGTGTGTGTGTGTGTGTGTGTGTGTCGGTGGACCAGTATTTTTTCCCCCTGGTAAAATGGTGTACATTATTCGATTTTTTCAGTAAAATCGGTTCTCTAAATAGAACATCAAAAATCTTAACAATAAAAGGTGTGAAATGATATTCACTATATATACATACACATACATATATTCACTATATATATATATATATATATATATATATATATATATATATATATATATATATATATATATATATATATATATATATATATATATATATATATATATATATATATATACATATATATCTATATATATATACACATATATTTTTTTGTGTTGCACCATAGAGCATGTGTGTTTACGTATGTCATTGTGTTTATATGTGGGTAGAGATGTGTGCTGATGTAGGTATGTATGTTGACGTGTGTATGTTGTGGGTTCGTCTTAGGGAGAAGTGTTTAGACGGGGTCCGTATTTGTTAATGAAGTAAGATTCCTTGCTGATGCGCTGGGTGTGGGTGGCATTATCTTTAAATTTGTAGAGGGGAAAGATTCTGAAGTTGGGATGATTTTGGCGGCACAGGTATCAATGTGTTCACTCAGTGGTATTTTCCTGTATTCCCGTATTTTAATTTGGGATCTATGGACAGTCATGCGTTGGCGGAGGCTGTTTTTGGTCTGGCCTATGTATTGTTCTCGACAACCTGAGCAAGTTAATACATGTATTAGATTTCCGATGCACAGTCAGGAACTAGAGAAAAACACAATGGCATCCAGTAAATAGCAAACTCCATCCACCAGAGCATTAGAATTACTATAGACTACCCAAGTAAACACCCCAGCCATCGATTACCTGTACTAGACACAGAGCTCTGGTTAGATACCATTAACAACAAAAAACAAATCCTCCATTCCCATTATGCCAAACCCATGACTTCCAAACATCTGATCCACCGAAACTCGACCGTTTCGGACCATACCAAAATCAACATACTGATTGCGGATTTGGTACGGGTGATGAGAAATGTGTCCCGCATGTGCAACCCCGAAGAATTAGAGAGAGACATACAACACTTCATCCACCGTATGCAGTTCTCTGGCTACAATCAGAGAGATAAAATCAGAGTGTATAGAGGAGCCAGAACCAAATGGGAAAAAAATGGTAAATAATGACATAAATGGGACCTGCCCCTTGTATAGGAGCAAATTTTGGAATAGAATAGAAAGAACTAAAAACAAGGCTAATAGAATAAACTCATGGTATGATAGCAATAAATACCAGAGTGTAATGTTCATCGATACAACCCTAGAGGTGAATTAGCTTACAAATTTAGAAGGGCCCTAAATAAACATAAACTCAATATTAAGATAGTAGAAAGACCAGGTACCTCGGTAAAAACACTTATTAGCAAGACATACCCTTTTCAAAGACCGTCATGTATAGATAAGAAATGTATAACCTGTAAAATAAGCCCCCAAATGTAGTGTATAGCATAAGATGTACTGAAGGACAATGTAGAGACAAAAATATAGTGTACATAGGTGAGACAGCTCGTAGTGTAGGGGAACGGATAAATGAACACTGGCGAGACCTTCAAGATAGTAAAGAATCATTTGTACTCTACCAACATGCTAAAATAGAACACAATGGTAAATTAGAGAACATAGAAATAAAAATAGAATCTACACACATAAAAGATGCAATGTTTAGACAAATTACAGAGGCAATAAATATAAAAGAATTACAACCAAAATTAAATAGAAAATATGAGTGGAACAGCAACATCACAACTTACAATTAAGGACAAAATGAAAACACACACACATAGAACAACCAACCAACCAGTAACATGTAAATAAACAAATAAATAAATGAACATAAACACACACAGACACCCGGATGTGGCGCATGCGCAGACTGAGCACACAACACACACACAGAAACAAAATGGCACAGGACAGAACAAAGGAGAGGCACAGAAACGAAGAAAGGAATCCCCAGTCACTGAAGAGGTCACAGAGTGTGTGAAGAAAGAACTATGACTATATATAAACAACTATCTGGTTGTGGAACCAACCAACCAACCAGAAATTTATAAATTTATAAATTTATTATAAATTTATTAAAATCAATTGAAGTGAATGCAACTGGTGCGTGTGTTTCTTATTGGCAACATAACCCTCCCAAAGTATTACAATATATATATATATATATACATATATATATATATATATATATATATATATATATATATATATATATATATATATATATATATATATATATATATATATATATATATATATATATATATATATATATATATATGTATATATATGTGTATATATATGTATATATGTATATATTTGTATATATATATATGTATATATATATACATATATATATACATATATATATACATATATATATACATATATATATACATAGATTTTGAGTATATGTTGGTTGTATACCAACACCTCAGTATGCAGGCTGGAGCACTCAAGGAAGTGCGCAGGTTGGTTTTGTTACTCCGGAGTAATGTAAAATAATTTACATAAAAAGTCAAATGTTTAAAATTTAGCTTCGTTTATTACTGCTATATATATTTCAGTTACAGCCATCTTTCGCTGATTCCAGTTCCTCAGAGAAATAACAACCTAACCAGGAACTGGACATATCAGAGTATTGACAAAATTATACACCTCAACAACATATGTGCTTGTCTATACCACACTAATTCGGACTACGTGAAGAGGTCACAGCCAAAGATGGCTGTCACTGAAATATATATAGCAGTAATAAACGAAGGTAAATTTTAAACATTTGACTTTTTATTTAACTTTATTTTATATATATACATATATATATATATATATATATATATATATATATATATATATATATATATATATATATATATATATATATGTATATATATATATATATATACATATATATATACATATATATATACATATATATACACACACATATATATTTATATATATATATATATATATATATATATGCAAAAGTTTTATTTAAAATTGTTGGGTTACAACAAGTAAATATTTTATAACTGATATAAAGCACTCAACAAGTTTTGGAGTAGATATATTATATATCTATGTCTCATTCATGAATATTGATATTTACATTATAATACCCAATTCATATGAATTGATAATTCAAATTGATAGGACATAACGTAAAGTTGTAAATCTATCTTCCTGCTCTCTAGATATAGCTCTTTCTTCTCCCTCTTTATGCATGATGAAATTTTAAGTATCGGTTATTTTAACTTTGCCTCTCGAGCTTCTCTCTTGTTTTCTCTCTTACTTCTCTCCTATTTCTCTCACCTCCCCATATATAATTATTATTATTTGGTCTACCTCTTTTTCCCCCCACCTCTATCTTTCTCTACCTGTCTGTTTTCTCTTTATTTATTTTTTTATTTCTCTCCGTCTCCTTAACACTATAACTAAATAAATAAATAAATAAATAATTACAGTACTCCCTCCCTCCCAAATCTCTCAATTTGTATGATGAATTATTATTATTCATCTGTTGCCTCAGCTGCCTCTCATTTTCACCTCCTCACTATTTCTCTCTCCCCTATCTCTCTCTATATCTCTCTGTTTTTCTTTACATACATTTCTTCCTTTTCTCCGTCTTTCTTTCTAACTGTGCTTAACACTAAATATTTATAAACATCTCACTACCAAACCAACTTCTTACATAAAAGTTGATCAATATTTATGGTACGTCAAATTTATTTATAAAACTGCTTATATATTGTATTTTATCTGAAGAAGGCATGCCATATTTTTAATATGGTATCCCTGAAATATGTATAATGAAATAAATATGGTTTTATAAATATAGTTTCCATTTGTTAAATATCGTATATATATATATATATATATATATATATATATATATATATATATATATATATATATATATATATATATATATATATATATATATATATATATATATATATATGTATATATATATGTATATATATATATGTGTAAATGAAGTAATTCCGTCGGAAAAGTCCAGGAAAAAAGAGTGCTCTATGTAGGTAACAGAGCTTAATTATTATTATGTAATAAACAACATAAGGCAATTATTCCATTTACCAGTGGTTTCTTAAAAGCAAAAGGTTTTGCTTTCAATCCTCAGAATGAAAAAATCCTGGTTTGTTTATTGAATTTGGTTTTTAAAATCCAAATTCAATAAACAAACCAGGATTTTTTCATTCTGAGGATTGAAAGCAAAACCTTTTGCTTTTAAGAAACCACTGGTAAATGGAATAATTGCCTCATGTTGTTTATTACATAATAATAATAATAATATATATATATATATATATATATATATATATATATATAAATATATATTTATACACACATATATATATTCTGTAATGGAAATGTATTTTCTGAAAAATAAACATTTGTATTGGAATCACAATCGCATTTTTGAAACATCATTTATTGTTATTCATACCCAAAATTAAATATTCCCTGCCTTCGGCAGAATAATATCTTGTTCTTTCATCATTTCAATTATATCAGCAATATGTTTTAACAGAACAAGCTCTAATTATCTCTGAAATTAAGAATGTGTTACTTTAATATCTATTCACTGGTGAGTAAACCGGATAGCACCCTATACAATGGATTATCCAGCAGATAACGATGTGTATCGAACCGTGTACATGTCGGAATATCCTCCATCTCCATCCCATCTTGACGCTATATATTAGCAACCACTGCCAAGACCTAAGCCACACTATCTGTGTGGACCCAAAATTTAAATCAATCTGTTTCTTATATTTCACTGCTCTTATGTACTATACATCATCCGCCATACATGTTGCAGTTTAATTCTTACATTCTTCTAATACCTTACCATATCATTATCACTTTAAAATTTAAAATTTTAAATTTAAAAAGTAAAATAATTTCACAAAATACTTTTTTAGTATTGTTTTAATTCATTAATTTTTAAATTCTTAATTTGAAATCATTATATTATCTAACTTTGCCTTTCATCCTAACTGGGTCGATAAAATAAAGTACCAGTAATACACTGGCATAATTGATGACCTTGTACCAAAAGTAGAAACAATTATATTATCTATTCTATTATTTTTCTAGTTTTAATTTCTTTTCTTCCATATTTGCCACTTTCAAATCTTCAACTTTTCATTTTACTTGTCCTCCTTTATTTCTCATATCTTACATCTTCTCTGCGCCTAACACGCACACGCACGCACACAGATACATACCAAGCCGCCACCACAAACATCATCATCATATATAATCCCATAATATTCTCAACCTCAATCTTACATATATCTCCTGAAGTCATATTTCACATATCTTTTAACATCAATACCACCCCACCACTCACTCACTCACCTATCATAGATTATATATTCCCATAATCTTCAACGTACCCAAGTCTTTAATTATTCAATTCTTTAATTATCCGCAGCCGCCACCAAACCATCCTTTTCCAACCAACACCACCCATCCCACTTATATGCGTATGTATGGGACTGGAATATATGTATTAATGCCTGCGTGTGTGCGCGCGTTTGTATGTATGTATGTTTATGCATGTATATGTATATATATGTATGTTTATGCATGTATATGTATATATATATATATATATATATATATATATATATATATATATATATATATATATATACATACATACATATATATATATATGTGTGCGTGTGTGCGTGTGTGCGTGTGTGTGTGACTCTGTGTGTGTGTGTGTGATTGTTGGTGTGTGTGTATTTATATATTTATATTTAGGTTTATATGCGCGTTCATATATCTCGTATGCGTATGTGTATATGCATATATTTAAAATCTTTTAAGACATATAATTTTTTATAACTTCATAAATCCTTTTATATATTTCCTTGGGCATCCTCTATAAGTATAGTTGTGCTTGTATGTGTGTATATAAATATATATATATATATGTATATATATATATATATATGTATGTATATATATATATATATATATATATATATATATATATATATATATATATATATATATATAATTATATATATATATAAATATGAATAAAATTAGTCCTTCATCAGTGATCTTCCAGCTTTCGTTGGTATTTCATCGCTTTAAAGATCATATACCTCTGGTTGGTGCGAGCAACGGCTAAAGAAAGTCATTGGGACACGTAAATAGGGAGAACGAGCGAGACAGTAAACAAATAAAGATGGTAATGCAACGAAAAATGAGGAAGAAGGAGTCAAGTCCCTGAAATCGATGAACATAAGTTCTGTAAAATCGTAGACGAGAGATAAAGACCATCCAACCTGGTTAAAATGTGAGCGAGAAAAGGATTTCGCACAGGTCAAACGGGAGGAAGTGATGGAGAGGGAGTAGCAGAGAGTGAGTGAGTGAAAGTGAGAGGAAGAGATTAACTGAGAGAGTGACTGGCAGAGAGGGTAAACAGAAATTGAGAGATACAGATGCAGTAAGAAATAAACAGACGGGTCACAGCGGGGGAAAATATATAAATATATGAAAAAATGCCGTGCTGCGTGGTTGCAAATGGGTTACATATGGATAAAATTAGTCCTTCATCAGTGATCTTCCAGCCATCATTGGTATTTCATCGCTTTAAAGATCATATACCTCTGGTTGGTGCGAGCAACGGCTAAAGGAAGTCGTTGGGACACGTAAATAGGGAGAACGAGCGAGACAGTAAACAAACAAAGATGGTAATGCGATCAAAAGTGAGGAAGAAGGAGTCAAGTCCTTGAAATCGATGAACATAAGTTCTGTGAAATCGTAGACGAGAGATAAAGACCATCCAACCTGGTTGACATGCCCCTAATGCAGTTTCATTGAGAAAATAACAATACTCCGAGTATTGTGAGAAACTGAAATCATCAGGAGGTTTCCTCAGTCAGGAAAGACAATTCACGACAGAAAACCTCTTCCGTGCTGTTTGCTATCAGTGACAATTTCAAATGGAAGAAATTATTAATATTACATCTGCATATGTGGTTTCGGATGCATGTATGTGTAGCGGATTGGTAGAATCGGTAGAACGTCGGACAATATGCATTACGGCATAGAGTTATGCCCTTTCACATTATGAGTTCAAACCCCGACGAGGTTAACTTTGCCTTTCATCCTTACGGGGCGGATAATATGAAGTACCAGTAATGCACTGGTGTTGATTTAATAAAATTTCCCGTCCCCCAAAATTGATGGCCTTGTGCCTAAAATAGAAACAATTATATCCACTTGTTTATCCTGCCAATCCTACCAACATTTCACACTAACCCCCAATGCACCCAACTCCACATTTTCGACAGCCTTCCATTGACCAAGTACATCTATATTTTCATATCTAAATATCGTTATTATTATTTACTGATGTCCCTCTGTGTTTAACGTGAAATACAAGTTCATTAATATATGTACCTGTATATATACATATATGTATGTGTGTGCACTTTCCTGTGATTGAAAAAAACCCAAAAAATTTCTGGAAATACAAATTCAACACCAAACGAGGTAAACGTTTTCAACTTTTCCATATCCACTCTGTCTGAATGTTCTCTAAACGTAATATCTGCTCCAAGCTCTATTTAAGGTTTGTTTACCATACATTGATGATCTTACGCTTGGATTACCCATTACTCAAATACTTTTGCGTTCCAAACATTCGCTGCATTAATTCACTGTCTAATACAAGATTCCTGGAATCAGAATGTGCTGCTATGATGGAATACATCCTCGAATGGAAACAAAACCACAAATAATAAATGCTATTAACCATTGATAGGGACCTCACAAATATAATTCACCAAAATATACGCGAAGAGCGAGAGAAAGAAACAAAATAAAAGGAAGGGGGACAAAAAAAACGACCATCAATTCACTGCCAAATAATTTTTATGGATCGGATTAGAAAGAGAGAAGAAATAAACATTAAGAACCAACCAACACGTGTTGCTCCCCACACGAGTATACACACATATATGTGTGTATTTGACATACCAACACACATATGTATGTGTATATATGTATGTGGTATATTAATAATATGCCATTCCTTGGAGCAAGCATACCCATTTACAGGCTTTTTCATCCCATTGTAATGAGAGACGTACAGAGCTGTTATACTAGTCGCGAATTATTAAACATTATAGTCCGCCATACGTAACCCAACACGCGAAGCCCATAAAGATGTTGATCCTGACATCGATGAAGGAAATTTGCCTGCATCAGATACCAACACTCTTGAGTTAATACATTTTTATCTTAAACATTTACCACGCTGCTTCATCACTTCTAACACATACTCAAATACACTAGACTCTATCCATATCTACATTGATGATTTTACACTTGGATTATCTGATTACCCAATAGTCAAACCCTCGTGGCATTAACTCACAGTTTAATCCATGATGCTGGGCAGCAGTATGTGCTGTTATGATGGAATACATCCTAGAATGGAAATATAACCTCAAATATTAACTACTAGGAACCTCACAAATTTAACGCACCCAAACATACGAGAAGAGCGAGAGAAATAAATAGAAACAAATGGTAATATAAAACAAAACAAAACAAAACCGACCACCAATTCACTTCCAAAAAATTTGAGAGATAGAAAAGACAAAAAAAAAAATAGAGAATATATTTATTTGCCGTCATGCTGCCAAATGAGGCCGAAAGCCACTAACCCGCATCTCTGGTCAAGAAAGCGACAGCAACAGGATATTAACATCGATCCCGCATCTTCGGTAAAAGAAGGTACTCGAGCATCAGCATACTGCCTGGCAGCCCGACCTGGTAGCAATTTCATCTCCACCACCATTAACAAGAGGAAGGCAACGACAACTGAAATTAACATCAACAACACACATGTATACATCAACATCTCACCAGCAATCTTCACCATTAACAAGAGGAAGGCACCGACGACAACAGTGACATTAACAACAACGACTCTACCATTAACAAGAGCAAGCCAACCCCAACATCAGTGACTTACCTCCAGCCACAAGGTCCTATGACAAACTGCTCAGTTGCTCGCATGTGTGCGTGCTGAACAACTGCTGGGAACAACCCACTGTTTACTCCCCCCACCTTTTTTCCTTTTTTTGTACATTCATCCATTCACTCATTCATTTACTAACATCCTACCTTCCTGTGTGTCCCCCTCCATGCAGCCCCTTCTTTTCTCTCTTATTTTCTGAGACCTCTATATATATAGGTGGGCTATGAGGCCCTCTTACCAGCACTTTCTCCTCCACCCACACACGCCAACCACCCACCCCAGATGCCGCTCGGTGCCCGAATCCCCGGCCCCACGTCCCATCCCCCATCCCTCCAAGCCGACAGCTGGAGCACTTGCAGCACCACTAACAAACGGAAGAGGGGCCGGACCTGTTTGGGGTGCAGCTGCTTTCACCACCTCACCTGCGTTGGCTTGACACCTCGAGCTTCCAATGCCCTCACAGCGTGGAGGTGCAGGAGCTGCCTCTTCCCCACGTCTTCCCAGCCACGGCCGTCTGGCACACCACCAGCTGGGACAACGAGCTTGCCTGGCGCCCAAGCCTTGCTGGTCAACATCGCTCGGCTCAGGCGGCTCCGGAATATCACACTCAGGGTCCCGAGAGCGGCATGGGTGCCGGTAGCCGATGCCTTCGCTTCCTCGATTGAGAGCGCCTTGGACTCCAATCGAGCCAGTGACTGGGAACGGCTGTTCTGTTTCGCCCCACTCGCCATCGGCCTCCCAAGCTCTGGCGCTGACCGGGGCGGCCAGTCAACAGCAGCCAATGTCTCGTCTTTTGGGCGAGCGCCCATTCCAAGCCTACCCAGGGACGCTACACACCCCACCCTCAGGTACCCCCATATCCTCCACCCCCGATGCCAGCGCCAAGCGTTTGCGTGACCAGGTAAAGGCCAAGCTTATCATGGGTGATGTCTAGGCCGCAGTCAGATTTGTTACCTCAGAGGACACTGTCCTCCAACCCACCGAGGAGGTCCTGGTTGCCCTGCGACTCAAACACCCTGAGCCACCCACTGATCTCAAACTCATACTCTCACCCGACCACCACTTGTTCTTTGTGGCTTCTGATATAGTCATCATGTCCACCATCAGGTCCTTCCCAACTAGCAGCTGCGGAGGTGTTGAGGTCTCCGACCAGGCCACCTCAGGGAGTTGATATCCCCCCCTCTCCACTGAGGCCGGACGCCGCCTTCTGAATACAATTGTGGCGCTCACCAAAAGGCCCATCCATGGCGCCCTGGACACTTACGCCCGAGGCCTCTTTTTTTCGGCCATCCTCACCGCTCTCAGGAAGAAAGAGGGTGGCATATGCCCCGTTACTGTGGGCAATGAATTCCGGAGGCTGGGTGCCAAGGTGATCTGCAAGTCCGTAACACATGAACTGGGTGAGGAGTTTAGTCCGGTGCAACTGGGTGTCGGCGTGTACGGTGGCTGTGAGGGGGCCACTCATGCAACCAGGCAGTTCTTCAACAGCTGCCTATCGGAACCGGCATCCAGGGACTCCAGGCACCTCATTGTCAAGCTTGACATGAGGAATGCCTTCAAATCTTTACGCCAGGATCATCTGCTCGAAGCCGGCCTCAGCCGAGCCCCCTCTGACTACCAGCTAGCCTACCTGTCGTAAGGAGCCCCGAGCATGCTCCTTGCTGGTGATACGGTCATACCCTCGGCCATTGGGGTCCAACAGGGCGCCCCTTTGGGACCCCTCCTGTTCGCCCTTGGAACTGACCACATCGCCCGGAGTTTCACGGCCCCTCTCAACGTTTGGTATCTGAATGATGCTACATTGGGCGAGCCCGTACGGACGGTCTGCAAGGATCTTCACTCGGTGGTTCCTGCCCTGGCGGGAATCGGCCTCCTGGTCAACTCGGCCAAGTCGGAGGTGGTGAATGTCAACCTCGATGCTGCGAGCTCTGCAGCCTCCGTCTTGGACGAGCTGTCCATCCTCCGCCAGGTTCAGATGACCCCCAAAGAGTATGTCCTCATCCTCGGGTCACCGACTCACCCGCCGGCCATCCACCAGGCTTCAACAGCTCCACACTCTCATGAGCCGACTGCACTTGATTGACGGCCACCCAGCTCTCTTTCTGCTGAGGAACTGCTTCGCCATGCCATCCCAGACATCTCTCCTCGCTGACCTCGATACTCGTATCCGAGCAGCAGCCCAGGAGATATGCAACGTCAAGTTTGACGACTTGGGTGGCAACAGGCCACTTTACCTGTCAGGCATGGCGGCCTTCAAAACAACAAAACCCTCTGTGTTCAGAGAACGTGAGGCCACCTGTGAGACGTGGGACTGACTGGGACTTAGCCCAGTAGAATTCCCTCCTCCTTCTCCCCCTGTTGACGTCAAGTCCCCCCGACGCACTTGGGATGCCATCCAGTGCAGCCTGGTCTCAGACAGGCTCACGTGCCAGCTCGAACAGCACCGCCTTGCTTGTTTTCGTGTGGCCTCCAAACCCCACAGTGGTGCCTCGCTCCATGCCCTGTCCTCCTTCTCCACAGGCACACAGCTAGACAACCATAACCTGTGCATCAGCGTTTCCCTGAGGCTCGACCTCCGGATCTGCCAGCCACACCAATGTCGCTGCGGTTCCACCGTGGACTCTTTCGGCCTCCACTCACTTTCCTGTCGCCACATTGCCGGCCGCATTCCACGCCATGCTGCCCTCAACGAGGACATTAAGCATGGCTTGGATGCTGCAGGCTTCCCTTCCCAGCTCGAGCCAGTGAGGCTGGATCGAGGGGCCGGCAAAAGGCCAGATGGCATGAACATCTTCCCGTTCTGCGGTGGCAAACCCCTCGTCTCTGATGTTACTTGCATCGACATTTTCTGCAGCTGCAACCTGGTGCATGTCGGGATGAGGGGGTTCTGCTGCATGTCGGGATGAGGGGGCCAAACTCCTCAAATACCGGTCGCTCTCCGACAGGTTTGCGGTCGTACCCCTGGCAGTAGAGAGTTCTGTTCTCCTCGCCCCCAAGGCTACCTCCTTACTCACCACTATAGGCGCTGAGCTGGCCAGCCGCAGGTGTGAGCCCCGCGAGTTGGAGTGGCTTTTCCAGCACGTCTCCCTTGCCGTCCTCCGGGGAAACGCCTTCTCCATTGTGTCCGCCGGGGCTGTGGGTGAGCCCCATCGCGTACCGTTGTAGTTGTTGTAGAAGAAACCGGAAGATAACTGGAAAGTTTGATTTTCTACTTTATCATTTACTTCTGCACTGAAATAAAATTTCTATGGCTACACCCACCTCTAACTTTATCGCCTTCTTCTTGGACAAATCCCCCTCCCAACGACCCCACAACTTGCTCATTCTATCTTAATTCCCCCTACTCAATTGAATCTTCCGTCCCACATTCTAATTCTTCCTTATTTATACTGTGTTTGCCATTGAAACGTTAGTTCTTGTGCGATGGCCCTGTGATAAACAGCTGAAACTCGATAGTAACGAGATTCACATTTAACCTTAATAAAAATGAATATAAATATATAAATATATGTATATATATATATATATATGTGTGTGTGTGTGTGTGTGTGTGTGTGTGTGTAGGGGGGGGGGTTATAACGCCTCACACCACTAATTTTGATAAACATTAACTGATAACCACGCTACGCTGGTTTTCAACCAAGGGATACCACGGTATTCGCAGATTATACGGCGCTCCCAGACCTTGTAAAATTCATCAAACAATTGACTCTAATTGACTGGAATATGTCACTGTCAAGCAAACCCTTTCCCTTTAATCACACAGGCACACCCTCAAAACATAGCACTGTCGATTGTGTGGCACACGGAGCTTATCTGACCGATGGATCGCCTCTAATTCAATTTTTTATATTTTACCGTATGTGTGATCAATTAATCTCTTTATGTGAATAACAGCTGAAGATGTCGCCATATATTCTTACCCCATGAAATCGTGACATGACCTTGTGTTTCATTGAAACATGTATAATGATTTTGCAGCATTAAAATAATATCTGGAATCCGGCTCTCTTTTTTCACTGACGTATTTGTATTAATTCAGTTGTTGCAACAAGATCGAGATACAGCTTTCTAGGATAGATGATAGGCATAAAGTTGTGCTTTTAAGAACTAATAGCTCCTGTTACAGTTGAGCGCTTTATGATGTAATTAGGAATCGAGGCGCTCACCCTCTACACTAATTCTGCATAGTTACCCTCACAGAGATTCTCTGTGGGTAACGTACAGTGGTAATCTAACACACACACCCCGCTCTTGAATTGAAGCGGTGGAGATTAAAAAGTAAATAAATGGAAATTAAAATTAACCTACAACCTTCGAATAACTTTTGTTGGATTGATGCCGACGAATATGATCAAATAAGCCTTCACCATAGGCTGAGATGACAGGCTGGAACAGACTCCACACCACATGGTCGACCGAACCGGGCACAGCATTCATTGTTTTTGCAAATCAACACGATATCATATGAACTTTTTACAACTTGTTTTTCTATTTATACTTTATGTATCATATAATTATTGCAGATACTTTATATTTTATATTGCAAAGTACTTTATATTTACTTTTATTTTATATTATATATCATTCGCATTTTTGGAATTTTTGTCGTTACCGTCCCTATAGAGATTCCATTCCAATACTTACTTCTCTAAGTAATTACTTATGTTTTCAACTAATTACTCACTTTTATTAATTATTATTACATTTATCCACTCAGCGTAATTTATTTACCTTTATCTTTATAATTAATCTGTAATATGATATATTCTTTAGGTATAAAGTAGTACGAATTATGATATTCAATTTACATTTTGTGTTATATTTTTCATCATATATTATCTATCATATGTAATTAGTAATTTTTGATATTACACAAATCCATTAACTACTTCTTTAATTAATTAATTTCAGCTAGTTATATGGATTTATTACTTATGATAATTATGATTACTCAGTCTATTATTCACATTTATATTTCATATATCTTTTAGTATGCACTATTGTGATCTTTTCTTATGGCTAGAATAGATGGCGTTCATACTGTTATTTTCATTAGTAGGAGGCAACAATATGAATGCATTTAAGTTTTTATCTGGTGTAGTTACATTATGCACCGACCAACTAGCTGTTTTCCGAGTTACCTATTTGGATGCCGTGATTTGATTCTCAATGTGAAGGGCTTGAAATAGATTGAACAGAATGATCGAGAACATTTCCCCTATTTTTCATATACTGAATTGACCCTCTCAGACGAAATATTTTTCTTTTGGCCGGTGATCTCGAGGCTAAGAGAACAATAGGCCCAACACTGAATTTTTCACCATATACTTAAATTTAAATAATATATATATGTATGCACGAATAAGTTACATAACCAATCCCATATTTTTAATGAATTGTTTACTTTTTAACTAATTACCTACAATATAATTATAACCATTCACTTGTTATTACTCTTGGCAGTATCGGTAGAGGGTCGGACGTCATGCTTTGACGCATAGAGTTACGGCCCTTTCCATTCAGAGTTCAAATCCCGCCGAGGTCAACTTTGCCTTTCATCCTTACGGGGTCGATAAAATAAAGTACCAGTAATGTACTGGGTAATTGCTGACCTTGTGCCAAAACTAGGAACAATTATTTCAACTTATTATTGATTCATTTGCCTGTTATTATTATTATTATAATTATTATTGCTGGCCTTGTGCCTAAAGTAGAAACAATTATTATTATGATTTTAATTATTTACCACCGGTTCCCCAATTTGTAAACTCTATAGTTTTCATAACGCTTAACACAAACAATTTTAATACCCTTTAATATTCATCATTTCACTAAGCAGGTGTTCGGCAATCGCAGACTACATGGCACTCCCAGACCGTATGAAATGTATCAAACAGTTGACTATGAGTGGTTTAAATACTAACTGGAATGTGTCGCTGTCAAGCAACACCGCCCCCTTTGGTCACGGTTATAACCTTCATTGTGTGGCATACGGAGACACTGACAGATGGATCACCTCCTCACCAATTACCTGTTTATGTTTTGCTGTCATCCGGTAAATGATTACTGAATCTTTTAATTGAATAACAGCTGAAGAAGTCGCCATATATCATGCGTCATGACCTGATGACCTGACCGTATCTATTATACGTATCATGATTTTTCAACATTAAAAGAAAATTTGAATCCATTCTTCGTATTTTATTTGACATTAATACGTCATATTTCTCCGAAGGAACTAAATTATCTTGAAGGTTAAATTAAAACAGCTTCCACGTAAAACATTCCTGAAAAGTGTTGAATCAGCAGACATTTGTTTTAAAAATAAGGAATACTATAAATGATATAAGGTGTAGATATTTTATAGCAATATACCTCAATAATAGAAACGCAATTGCTAGACATACTATAGGTTCGACCCAGGTATGGTGAAATGCAACCTTTGTTCTAGCTCTTAAGACTATCTTTCAACACATACATATTATCATAATGAGAATTCCAAGATATTTAGTTTTTAGAATATGCGCATTGTGAATAAACAACGCTATAATTTACTGGAAATTAAATATTCCAGCCCCGAAAGTGAAGACACGGATCGGAGTTAAGTTTAGAATGCCAAGAGACTTATTTACAATACACTCATTTGTACGTCCGCCTACCGATTCTAATATGTTGGTATCCTAATACATGTTACAGGGATGAGAAATATATTGTATGAAATAAATGTTAAACGTTTATAAAAAATGTGTTCGTTATATTATTTAACATATAAATTACATACCAAAACTATTATTACATGCGAATCTAGTTTGTTTTAGGCATTATTAGGCATTTGTTTTAACTATAAAAATTCTCCTGTTTAAACATATATTAAACATCACTGCCGATTGACTACCAAAAATGTTCTGTGGGGATACAATATCATCCTTTATTCACTTGTTTTCTGTCACAAACAGACCGTGTCTGTCAAATATTGAAGGCTAAATGTCTGGATATATATTTCAAATATTTCTCATACGGGATTGCTTGTTTAAACTTCAATTCATAGATGTTGTTATGTCAGGTACATTACTGTTGACAGCATGTAAGAATTGCTTTCTTTTTAAATGTCATATTTACATGGATAAAGTGTAGTTCTCTGGTCCTTTTTAGGATTTCTGAGAGAGGTTGGATGTATAAGGAAAATGTTACATAATCCAGATATATGATCCAAATGCTTTCAGCAGAGATACATCCATGAAATGCTAGCTAGAGTCAGATAGTTGTGTGGGATGTGGCAACGGAATACATAGACAACCTTAATTTTATAAGCTGTTTTATATATGTAGCTTAATATAATTTAAATATTTTCATTTGGAATTCACCCAGGCCTGCCATTTAGAAGTCACACGGAGACCCATACACTGTGCTGGGGGAGACATAACCACATTAGCACCACAATCTCATAAAATACAAATTTGATTAGCTACCAACCACAGTCATTATATTTGAAGAAGAAGAAGAAGAAGAAGAAGAAGAAGAAGAAGAAGAAGAAGAAGAAGAAGAAGAAGAAACGTGGTGGTGGTGGTGGTGGTGTTGATGGTGGGGGCGGCGGTGGTGGCGATGTTGGTGGTGGCAGAGTCCAGCATGGAAAACTACAAATAACAGGGTGGGATTCGCATTGAATAAATTGATGAATTCAGAAATTACAAGAAGGACTTGTTTAAGAGCAGATCTAAAATAAATTAAATAGTAAATAATACATCATCTGCTAAATGGAAAAGAACATACATAACATGATTTGGAGCCTTGTCCCTGTACAAAACGTAACACATTATTACAGTTGTGTTGCAAGCTAGCAGCGACATATTTAATGTGGGATCATTTCACCACACCATTTAGCCATTTTCACGTACCATTCTTCAGTTGACCAGAAAGACCACTTCAGTTTCTACACTATTGTCATTAGCAGAAGAAGCAGAGAGTTTATTTCCGTCCAGGCTCAGAATTTCTTCGATGCTATCATCAGATACCTTCCTCTATCCCACTAAAGTAAGTTGATATTCCGTGAACTATATGGTTACACTGAGAGAGTGCTTTTATCACGTGGCATAGTTTCTGACGCCAAGTTATCAAACTCGTCTGTTACTAAAGTTTGGAGCTCATTAAAGGAGAAAAGCTGCGGAGTAAACAATTTATACAGATGTGAAGTACACATGTTTGCCTTCATGTATGTCAAGGAATCTCTACAGATCTGTCCCACCTTTGGAAGCAGGGAAAAGCGGACGTAAAATGACCAGAGTGGGTTGGCAGCAGATGAACATTCTCATAAGCCGGATTGATCATAGGGTTCAGGCTGGTATTACTCTGACATAAATAAATCGGTCAAATATAATTTAAGAAAAAATAACGTAGCAAGCTGCATTACATATGCCTATCCACCCAATTAAACTGCCCGCAAAGACAGATCTTTGCTACTCTTATGAACCAATCTAGTTTACCGTTATAACGTCGGTCTTAATCATTTCTAAAATGTTAATGCCTTTTCATTATCCCCGTTGCGGTATATTTACCTTATAATACATATTCTCTACTATATTTTCACTGTAACTAATCTGCGTAAAACACAACCATGAAAGGACATTTATAAAGTTTTCAATAAAAATAACTTTTTACCTACATATTCGCTTTGTCGTCAAATTTCTGATGATGTATTTTTTTGTTTTGCTTTGATTTGTTTTTCATATTGGTGTGCCGTAAAAAGATTCACTTATTTAGGAACCTCCTTCCATTGTCCAATTTATTGTAAGATGATTATTTTGGAATTATGCCCAATATAAACAATAGCTTTATCCATATCTCCTGGTATCTGGATAGACTCTATGTCTATGTATGCTTATTTTAAAGACATAGTATTGATCCTCCTGTTTACAATTGGCACAATTGGCTTATGTTCCTGAAATCCGACTCACTATTGAAATGAGCATCATTATATATTCTAACATCAAGTGGCCTGAAACAACTGCAGGTATGACTCCACAAATTATACTTCAATGGAATCAAATTCATAATTACGCACATTAATGAGTAATTTTAATTACACATAACTTTGTGTAGAAGTTAATTGTTAATTCTTAATATAATACTGCTGATAGATAACTATTACATCATGAATTCGATTACTCATACACCTTTAACTGAAATTTGATAATTACGTAATTCATTATCATAACAATATTGCTAACTAAATGTTAACGTATAATCGATTTGAAACAATAATAATTGTCAGAATGTTATAAGTAGTAGTAGTAGTAGTAGTACCAAAAGATGTCAGGGCAGTAGGTTGGCAGATATTAGAGAGCGTCGGATGAAATTCATTGTCGTATTGGGTTACATCCTTCTACGATCTCGTTTACAATATCGCCGAAGTTAACTTTTCCTTTCATCTTTCCGAGGCCGATCAAATAATATGCCAGTCAAATATTACATTAAATATTCATGGTGCACGATTGCCAGACCATCCCCGCAATACAGATTGGTACTGAAATCTGGGACTATCCTTTTTATAATGATTAAAATATAACCACAAAAAGAACAAGGCTCTGCAATGATGATTGCATGAAAAACACTTGGCATCGGATGTCATCACTTTGGCCTAGTCATTCTTACCAAAGTTGATTTATCGTGCTTGTGAACCTGTTTAGAAATCACTTCCTCCTATCTGAATAAAACTGCGTCATAATTCTACAAGCATATCTTGTAGGGTATTAGGTATCGGGGTTTAACTGTATAAATTGGTCCTGTTTATGATGTTAAAGATGATGAACCCACTAATTATTATTACGAGAGATATATAGTTAAATCGATCATACAGTATTACCATTATTTTTCGCTGGTAGAAAATCAATAAAGATTAACTTTTTCTTCAGACATTCGTTTCCTAAGGGCTTTACGTGTTGAGGCGTGTGTGTGTCTGTGTGTGTTACATGGGCAAATAGTGATATGAATAAAGGTTATATATAGAGAGAGGCAAAACGTGAGTATGCTCTACTTTGTGTGGCTGCTGTATATGTGGAATCCGAAACCAGCTCGTCAAAATGATGCACCCGAAAGCTATTTTACTGAATATAGCTCGATAATAATTTGTCATATATATATTACTAGTCTAGAGTATTATATAGTGTAGAACTGAGACTAACCTATAAACATTCTCTCCTCAAGGCATTTTTAATGTAAATTAATTCAAATCATTCCACCAGAGACTGAAAGCCGAGATGCAAACCCTATGTACATTGAAATTTATTGCATTAAAATCCGAATCTATAACAATCTGTATGCAGCGTAAGTACTATCTTAACTTTTCAGTATTCAGTAGATACCATGAATACTGAATAATATTTATATCCAACAGTAAACTTCCATGAATAATTGTGCATGTTCCATTTCTCGATAAAAAGTTGCAATTCTTAAGCAAAAGGTATAAATTATATGATATATGCACGTGTGGTGATTAAAACATCGTAGATAGTTGAACTACACTGACGTATGGTGTAAGAGCTGGATATTAACTTTTAAAACTTATGTAATATTTTTACTACTCTCATATATGAGTCTACCCGAAATCATGACCTTCATAGGGTTTTATTGAGATGTGCTAAGTATGTCACACCTTCTCCTACGCATAACGATGAGAGCAAATTTAGCTCTCCATAGGTGTGATAACATGTATCTTAATCATGGTAGAGGGAATATGTTGCATACATATTAAACAATTATTCGTTGAAATGCTTGGAAATATATTGGCTACGGTCTGGGGTGAATTTTGAATTATTTAACATTTAAAGTCAAATATCAGATTTAAAGACATGGACTGTGACACATTGAAATACACGAGAAAGATATTGATTGAAACACGAAGATGCAAATCCAGTTGTAAAGATTAAAACCTGAAAACTAATATATTCGTCTCACATTCGTACATGGTATTAAAATCTTAATGCTAATATGGGTGATAGCCTATCAGAATTAACTTTAATAGAGAATCTTAAAACACCTATCTGATCTTCCATCGGGGACAATAACTAATTACTCTTGTATTAAAATTAATCGATATTCCTATATCAGTGTCTAATTATTTCTATATCCTAACTGTCATAATGCACAATTAATTTCAATATCCATGAAAAGGTGTTTTATTATAAATTTACAAAATGATATCTAAATTCAATTGTAATATATATATATATATATATATGTAGATAAATCTACCAAGAGTTTACGGTAGTGTCCAATCCGTATGAAGAACTCAATGTAATCCGGATATCATGGAAAGAAGAGATGCAATG